>CM040123.1:179650906-180123746 GCA_022559845.1 Amorphophallus konjac | reverse complement strand
TAAAAGCCACCAAGTGCAAAGCAGATATGAACAAACCACAGTAATATATCCAAATAATCAATATGCCAACCAATGAATCAGAAATGAGCACAGAGAGGAGTGTCTGTGAAAAAGCAGGAAAGACACGACCTGGGAAAGGTCGCTACCAAATCAGGAGACGGCAGCGTGGCTGTCGTGAATCTCTGTGAGGGGCTCACAGGCAGTGAAACAACACGCCTTAGTGTAAGGCGCTATAAGGAAAGGACGCCTCCACTGGAGGGCGTCAAATCAAATAGACACGCCCTGATTAAAGGCGCTACAAATAAAAGACACGCCCTGGAGGGGGGCGTTAATTCTCAGACAGTATAATGAGCAAAAAACAAAGCAGCAGATATGCTAGAAGACGCCCTGGAAAGAGGCGTTAATAAAATACAACACGCCCCTGTGAAGGGCGTTAAATCGAAAAGCGCCCTCGTGGAAGGCGTTAATTCAGGGAAATACGCAAACGCAAGCTGGCTGATCCCGGAGTGTGCAGTGTGCACAGTGGAGAGTGCCCGAGGGACACAAAGGAAAGGGTACCGAGGGTACCAAGGGGAAAGGGCACGCGTGGGTGCCAAAGGGGAAAGAGCACGCGAGGGTGCCAATGGAGATGGTAATCAAAAAGAAAACAGTGGAAGTCCCACCGTGATCGCCAATTTGTGGATGGGCATAAATCCCACACAAAATCACAAGAGAATAATTATGTGAAAACAGGGAGAATAATGATGATTAATGCATAAATAAGGGAAGAAAAGCTTGCACGTGGTGCAAATATGGAGATGTGATCGCCAGAGGGGTTACCTCAATAATAATAAAAAAAGAGATCGCGAATACCTGGTGAAGATTGGAACGCGGGATGATGTGAAGTTCCTTCCTCCTTCTTCAATCGGCCGGCCGATGAGAAGGGTTATCCTTTTGATTACCTTGCAAAAAAGACAATGAAACAAAGCAAAAGATGGGATCAGCCAACGTGCAGTAGTATCAATCCAAATAAAACATATGATGATGAAAAGAAATCAACATGCGCACCTTTTATTTTTTTGTTTTTTTTAAAACCCCTAGAGAGATTAGGAGAGGAGATATGATAAAAAAATATGCAACTGATGCAAAAGGGATGGAAATAATAGTAGATAGGATGGAGATACGATGAAAAAAATGCAAAGCAATAGAAACGAGATAAAAACAACACTGAAGCCCCGCTGTCCCTTGATGACAGTAAAAGGGGAACCGAGATAGGAAGAAGAGGAAGCAGCAGGATGCAATAGCTTGAACTTGATAATCTCGGCCTCGGTACCTTCGTGTCCTTCGTAACCTTTCAAAGGGTCGATCAGGACTCCCTTAAATAAGGTTTAGATCAAAGGATAAACATGGACGGGAGATAGCAATGGCAATGTTTATCAAAAGCAAGAGCCCAATCGAGTAAGAACGTCAAACAAGGCAGGACTCTGTGAAGGAAAGATGGAAGAAGGTAGGACACCGGAGGTGAAACACGCCCTTCAACAGGGCGTCAATTCTTGATTTGACGACCTACCCATACGGCGTTTCATAAAACACGACCCAAGCCAGGGCGTTTCTTCCTGGATTCAATTTTGGCAATAAAACCTTCCTTTATTTTGAAAAAGATTAAAAGCCGCCTGAAAAAGAGGCGTTTCTTAAAAACACGCCATGAGGAAGGACGTTATTCATAAAATGCATTTTATTTCGTTTTATTTTGAAAAAGGATAATACCAGGAATTGACGCCCTAATCATTGGTCATCCTTTCTTTAAAAACGCCCTAGGTAAGGTCGTTATTTAAAACGCGCCCTACTTCAGGTCGTGAATCACAAAAATGCAACAAGATGCAACGGAAAACCCACAAAAATAGAAAAACTTTATATTATGGGAATATTGAAGTTCTCTTTGGGGCGTCAACATAGTGACATGAGATTTAATCAACAAAGTGTCAATTTTGACGTGTCTACAGGCGGGAGCCTCTTTGCAGCATACTGTGGCGGATATGGCACCTTGTATACATCAAAGGTGTAGCAATCACCATTTGACCTCTCGGCCAGCTTCACTTCAATTAGCTGTTCTATTATTAGTTTATTCAACATGGCCGGGTCTGCCAATTCTGGATGGAAATGTGCAGACTGCTGTGTAGAAGGAGTAATAAGAGCCGCGGCTTGAAGTGCCGGCGGTACCATTGGTGGTAACTGCTACATTTGGGGAAGAGTTGGTTGCACCAAGGGTGGCTGCAGGGAATGTGGCTGAAGAGCGGCCTTGCCATAGCCTGTTGCTTGAGAAGTAGTTTGAGGTGTAGCATTGACCGGGTTAGGAACTTCTCGGGGATGATTCAGCATGCACGTCCTGTTGCCAGGGAAAAGGGGCTTGTTCATTTCCTTCATTCAGTTGCCTTTTCAAGACTTTGATCTCTTGCTGGTAATTTTGCATCATCATTAAGATAATTGGGTCTTGCGCTGCCATAGCAGAGGTACCCTTGAATGCTTCGCCCAAAACATCCTCAAACGAGGCTGGCACAGTAATCTCTTCTTCTTCAGAAGTCCCCATGTTGGCAGTCGAAGTAGTGATAGCTTGCTTCTCTTTGGCTGCTTCGAGCATTTCTCTTGCAGCTTTGCCTCTTCTTGTCATTAGCCCGGGCCTTTCAGCTAACTTGGCCAACTCTTCCGACTCTTCGGGTAGGGCCCCATATCTGCTAGATACCCCCGCCATGTTACAAGTGAAGACTTGGATTTCTTTTCTTTGCCCCCAGCCTAGCCTCTTGGCTTGACCGGGGAAGGTTGACTTTTCAAACATTGATATCCTTTTATTCTCTTCATGATGTGGAGAAGCTTCAGAGCACTTGGCTTGCAAGCCATCTTCATATTCATTGATGTGCATGAATGACGCCATTCTTCTTCTTTCTTTGCCTTCTTCTTTTATTTCGGCGCTGATGGTGCAGAGTAGCCTTTGCCGACTTGGGGAAGAACTTTCCAAGCCATAGAAGTAATTTCGGACCACCTGGGCCATTCCTTCTTGATTGTGCCCTGGAGAGAGGGCATGAATTAACAGTGGGTCTTGCATCGACGGCATGTAGGAGGGCCGCGATAGTCTAGTAACTCCGTTCGATTTTGTCGAACTTCGGAGAACATTGGTCTGCCTGGCACAGACCCTATGAGTGGGTGGAGAGGCTGCTGGCATGACCTCTTCTTCCTTTGGTGCAGCTTTATTGCCCGCACTCCTGGGGTCCTTGACAGTTGATGTTAAATCTTGTGTGGTCGAAGCAGAACCCCGGGTCCTCTTGGGAACCCACACTTGCTTGAAACTTGGTAGCTTGGGGGTCAACTCCCCACATACTTCTTTGTCCAAATTGGCCTCCCGACTTGCTAGCACCTGAAAGGGGTTATGAACGGGAATTGCCGAGATGATATGATTCGGCAAAGCTTCAGCACGGCGGCCGTTCAGATAAACACGAATGCCACCAATTAGAACAGACTTCCCGGAAGTCGAGAATTGGCCCCGGGAAATAGCAACAACTCTTCTTCTGTGATTCTTCATCTTCTTCCCCCCAGACGCCTTTTCACTGGCGGGGACAGCATGGTAGTCCACGTGGTGGACAAAGCATGAGATAGTACGGCGAGACGGAGTGGTTCTCCGTGAACAGCTCGCCTTTGCAGGGGCTACGGCCTTGGCCACAACAGTCTTGTCGGCTTCCTCTTCCTCGATCCTCAGCAGGCCGATGAAGGTGACTCCGAGAAAATTAGGGAACCCCACCACTGGTGGCAGAGTTCCGAAAGTAGTGGGCACCGCCAGGTACCCGTGCTTCGCGTGGGTAGCGACCACTTGAGGGCCGAATGTAAGTACAGTAAGTCCGCCAGCCATTGAGATCACTGCAAATCAGAATGAGCAAACGATCGGTATTTTGGGGAAGGCCCCCAGGCCTTCTACTTTGGCGAAGAGATGAAGGAAGACTTGGTCCCACCGGGCATGCCAGATTTGTGGAACGGATTTTATTTTATTTTTTTATTATTTATTTGATTTATTGGTTGGTTTATTAGGCGTGCCAGTCACCGGAGTGATAATTTATTATGCGCTCGATCTGACTTGGTCAGTCGATTGTGAAGTCCGAGTCGGGACCACAAGTCTGTCATACCATAAAGGCTATGACGTTAATTACGCCCTTCCAAAGAAGGACAACCCTTGATTAATCGCCAAAGTAGAAGGGTCCTAAGGGCAAAACTAATATGATAGATATGCTCATTCATTTGCAGGATAAGAGATGCATGTGATTATACAAAATAAGATATGATACTAATATACGGAATAAATCCGGCAGCATATCCCCTTATCTTGGACTATGCCAAGTGGGAATATAGGACATCCATCCACTGAGTGTCGAGATGGACGCCAAAAGAAAGATGGGCGTAGCCCGAGATCCAAGAGGATCTAGATGCGACGGGACAATGTTCATTATCATGGTATTTATTGATATTCCCTTAAGAAACCATTGGAGGACATGCAGTGGCAGAACTCCAAGAGTCAGTAGGGTTAGAAGAAACATCATACTCGGTAGAATGTAGAGGTAAACCCCCCATTAATGTAGCTCCCATGGACTTGAGTGAAAGACTATTACTCCTCCCCGGGAAAGTATGGGTTCCAAACGAGGGATGATAAGGCTCAGAGTGCTGGGCTTCAAGGCTCATCAACGGTTGCTAGAGGATCGGATGTCTCTGTAGCTTGAGGGAATTGATGGGCATAGGAATCGACCATGGAGGGCATCGGCACGACGGGGACTCGGCGCGGCGGCAAACCGGCGCGGAAATAGGGTTATGGGGGGCCTCGACGCTTTGGAGGAGGGGTGGTCGGCGCGTTGGCACCTCGGCGCCGGCAATCGTCGGCCTGCCCGTGTAGATTCTAAGAAATCCACTTAAACAAAGAAATATTAAGTGAATGAGTAAAGCATGAAATGGCACGAGGTGCTAAGAGGAGTTTGTGATCGCCAGAGACACGAGGTCTCAAAAAATATAATCAATAAGAACATGGGAGGAATGATCGCGAAAAATACCTCAAAAGATGCGGGGATGTGAGTGCTCCTTTCTCTTCCAATCGGCCGGCCGATGAAGAGAGTTCTTTAATTATTACCCTTGCAAAAAGATAAACACCAATAAAAAATATAGATTAGAATATGGTGTGTAGCATCAAATCCTAAATAAAAATATGAGCATGAAAATATGGTGAAGAACACACCTTAAGGGTGGTTGCCCTTAAACCCCTATGCAAAGAGGGTGGGAAAATATATGATGAATGCTATGGGTAAAATAAGGAGATGTGCAAGAGTGCATTGTGGGTGACTTTCTCAACACGGTTGAACAATAAAGAAACTCAATAGGAGATGGACATGCATGCATATGAACGATGCAATAAACAAAAGAAAATAAAAATAAAGAGGAGGAGCCTGTGTGTTGGCTTTGATGTTCAAGGGGGAGGAAGCCTTCAAAAGATGAAGCTTGATGCAACGTGCAGCTTCTCCTTCAGCCAAACGATAGAAGCAACAACCTGCAAGAAAAAAACAGAAGAAGAAGAAAAGCGGAGGGGGAGAGTCCAACCGATTAACAGAGCCAATGGCTCTGTTAAATAGAATTGGATGAAGAGATAAGAAGGCAAGAGTCCTACGGAGGGAAAGGATAAGAATGGGCAAGAGCCCCAATCAAGGCAGGTGTCTAACGAGGTAAGGACTCCCTGGGGAAAGGGCTGCGAAGCCAGCAGATGAAACACGCCCTTGGTAAGGGCGTCAATTCAAGAATTGACGACCTACCAAGGGGCGTTAATTAAAAAAAGCCCTGGGTCAGGACGTTTCTTCCTGGATTAATTTTAGAAATAAACATTTCTTTTATTTGGAAATTGTGAAAGACGACTCAGAGAGAGGCGTGAATTGAAAAACGCCCCATGGTAGGGCGTGATTCAATATTTTTTAAACATTTATTCTTTTTTCGAAATTAGATAATTCCAGGAATTGACGCCCTCACATCAGGGCGTCCTTTCATAAAGAAACGCCCCAGGTCATGTCGTGTTTTAAAACACGCCCTTCACCAGGTCACGAATTTATAAAATAGGTAAAATGGGGAGAAATAGATAAAAATGGGGAGACACGCCCTGGATCAGGCCGCGTTTTAAAAACATGCCCCTCTCCAGGGCGTTAATTTAAAAAAAGAGGGAAAGGGGAGAAAATCCATGAAAAATGAAAAAAACATTCAAATAAGCTAATTTGAGGGTCAAATGGGACATTACAAGGCAATATGAGAAATACTCAAAGTAATGTCAATTTTGGCGTGTCTACAGTTGCCCCGCCTTGGCGTCTGCTTTGCAAGGGAGCGTAGCAAACTGAAAAGTAGATGCCAAGGTGCGATGAGACACGTAATCAACATCACTTGATGAGAATCAAATCAAAAGCACGAGATGAAGCAAATCTCGGGAAATCCAACGAAATCAACAATGTTTGGATAAAAGGGGAGTGTGCACACGGTGCACGAAGGAGATAAAATAAAATGATCAACTTCCAGCGCGGTGGAAGTACCCCAGGTCACAAACCTGTAGATTTCACCATTGGGGAGCGGTTACCAGCCAGTGGACGTGCTGCAGCCAAGGTGGATCAAAGGGAAATGATAGAAATAAGATGATAAAAATCCAAACAAGGAGCTCTCGAGAAAATCACCCAAAACAGTAACAAATCGAACTGAGGACTCAATTCGGCAATGAAAATCTCATATCGAGAAAGATTAAGATCAATTCAACTCTCAACATCAGCTTATCAGAATAATTTTTCAATGTTAATTCAAAGTCCTACATGAATGCATGCTGGGCTAAAGGGAAAATAACAAATGAACATATAATATAATCAAGGATAATATTGTTAAACTGTCCAGACTGGGTCAAGAAACCAATTCTGCGAGCTGATACTAAGTCGAAGCCCGTTTATCCACGCACCAACTCGTAAAAAGGGAACCATCGTCCCCAGTCTTGGACGGCTCAACGGCCTATCCGTGTGACTAAGACTTCTCTGGAATCATCATTATTTTTGATGAAGGGGAACTCAAATTCCAGATTTACCAAAGCCACAAGGTCCTTGATATAATCTAGTAACATATGTAACATATAGTAGAATGCATACAGGGAGATGGTGATATCAATAAGCATGGGAACTGAGAAATGAGCTCCAAGCACCGTGGGACTTTTGAGTGATGATGCCCTGCCGGCGGGACCAAGAGCCTCTTCCTGCGCTCAAAAACTCATTAGCCAAGATATAAAAGATAACAAACAATGAAGAAGGTATTTAAGCATAGCATGAATCAAAGCAACCAATCATAGCATATATCATGAACAGCATAAGTCAAGTCATGAATCAAAGCATCATTATTTGTTGTTTGTCATGAGGATGACAATCTGGCTAATCAAGTTTTGGAGTTAAATAATCAGGATCTGATAATGCCCATCGGCGGAGTAATCAGATGAAACGAGCAGGAGTTGATTGAAAGATTTGGAGATGAATAATCATGAGATATGATAATCAGAATGATATAGGGAGATGATGCCCCTGGGTGGCATGTCATGAGAATATTGGGAAGAATAAATTGATAGCAATGAGTGGAGATAGGACTCATCCCGTGCTTTTGGTCTCTGCAAAGCTGTTCCTGCAAAACACCATCAGAAAATACAATGTAAATTTTTGGATTTTGGAAATATGCAAATTTTTATGAGTTTTGGAATATGCAAATTTTATGAGTTTTGGAATATGCAATTTTTATGAGTTTTGGAAATATTTGAATTTTTATGGAGATTTTTGGAAAATATTTTTGCATTTTTGTTGGGATTTTGATCGGGAAATATTCAATTTTTTTTGGATTTTTTGCTTAGACATTGTTAATGCAGCATCAAAGGGTTGTTTTGAACCACTGGTTAGGGGTCCTCGTTCCTTCCCTTTTCGCTAAAACTGCCCAAAGCTGGACGTGCATTGAAAGTGACATCCTATAACCGACCGTCTTTGATCAACGGTGCCCCTACCAAGGCCATACCTGAGAAACATTCGGTCTTGGAGGGAAAAGAGAAGAACAATTGGAGATAAGCTTTGTGCAGGATGGGAGATATCGGGACTTGAATTCCTTCTAAGGTGTTCCCTTCAAAGAGGTAGTCTGTTGCGCCGGGGCTTTGTGCCTTTGATTTTTAGACCCTTGACATGCATACGACCAGAGTTTTTCCTGCGGGGACTTTGCCACTCTTGACATGCCATAATTCTCAATTTTGAATTTATCAAAGTTTTGACTTGATTTTCATAATAGCCCTTTTGGCGAAATGTATATCATGAAAACTCATATTGATTTTGGGTCAAGACTGCCCCTATTTGAGACTCCTCTCGTATTGGGGATTACCAAGGTTGGTCATCTCATCCGTCAACCTCTTGCCCCTGCACGTGGCCGAGTAAAGAAGAGAAAAGACTTTCAGGAATACTCATGGCATGGCCAAGGTAGCAACGGTGTTTAACCAAAGGAGCCGGCTAAGGACGCCGTGAAGTGTGTGAGGTGTCCAGCTAAGGGTTACTCTTAACAAGCAGGGAGAGAATGTTGAATTCCCAGCGTGGGGTTTTATTAACCAGAGGTGCTGCAAAAAATAAGCCTAAAGGACTCTTTTGAGAATGATTTCAATTAAACAAAAGCTTAAGATAAAGGTTTAAACCACCACTCTTAATCCTGTTAAGAAGCACTTCATTTTGAAAATCATGCGTGAAGTAATGAGGAAATGATATCATATAAATGCATACTTACGCCAATATGTTACCTTTGTAGAAGCAGCTGTCAGAGGCGAGGTTGATCATTGTGGGATTTGTCCTCTTTGGCAGTCAAAAGGATTGGAAGCAAAGGATTTTGGGAGTGGCTTAACAAGAATGAGTGGTGCCAAGACCAGACTCAGACGAATAAGGAGAAAAGGAAAAGAGGCGAGGGCTAGAACTCCCTCACTAAGGTGCGGAGACCCTGATCACATGGAACAGTCTACAGAAGAAGCGGAGAATTAGAAGGAGGAATGAGGACTAAAGCCTCGAAAGCAATGGGAGAATGGGCAGATGCCCAAGGTAGTGGATGTGGAAGAAGTTGGGTCGGACCCAGAATCAGGAGGAATTAGAAGAAGGAATTGGTAGATAGAAAGAGGCGGATCCGGAGGGTCCGGAGGCAGAGGAGAATCGTGAGAGGAGAAATCATCCGGAGGCTCCGGAGGAATGACAAAAGAAGGGACGCGATGCCCTGAGACAAAATAGGGAAAAAGATGATGGAAAAGGAAGAAAAAAATGAAGGATGTGATGTTCTGGAAGATTAGAAAGATGAATTGGAAGAAAGATGGAGGGTCCGGAGGTTCCGGAGGAAGCAAATACCGAGGGACGCAATGCCCAGGGAGGAGAGAAAAATCCGGAGGTTCCGGAGGAATGAAATCAGGAAGGATAAGGTGGAAAGGGGCGTCGTGCCCGAGGAAAAAGTCCGGAGGTTCCGGAGGAAGCAAATGGAAAGGGGCACGATGCCCGGGGAAAAGATGGAGACAATCAGGTGGAGAATCCGGAGGTTCCGGAGGAAGAATATAGAAAGGGGCGCGATACCCAAGAGAGAGGAATGAAGGAGGATCAGGAGGAAAATCCGGAGGTTCCAGAGGAATAAGATGGAAAGGGGCGCGTTACCCGAGGGGAAAGTCCGGAGGTTCCGGAGGCAGAGGAGGAAAATGAAAAAGGTGAAAAGGGGCGTTGTGCCCAAAGGGAAAGTCCGGAGGTTCCGGAGGGATAGAATCAGAAAGGGCGAGATGCCCAAAGAGGAGGGATAAAATTCCTGGAGGTTCCAGGGAGATAGCAGGAAAAGGGACGCGATGCCCCAGGGATAGTGGATAAAAAGATGAAGATGAATAAGATGGGAAGTGCGGAATATCCGGAGGTGCCGGAAGGCGGGGAAGATACGGGTTTGGAAACCCGGGAAGCAGGAGGTGCAAATGCATGCAATGGGATGGATGCGATGAATGCATGAAATGCAAAGAATATGAAGAATGTGAAGGGCGAGAGGATGAGATCCTCCTCCTAACCCTGGGAATGGCCCATGAAGAAAAAGTGATAGAGATGGATGAATAGAAAGTGGAACAAATAGGGGATGGCCCCTTAGCATTAAGATAACTGCCCCTCCACAGCAGTGAAAGTGTATAAGAAATAGCCCCTGCCGAAGCTTCAATGGTGAATGTCAACTCCCTTGGAGAGTGCAAAGTAATGGTGTGAGGGAGTTGGAAAGTTGGGCTCGGAAGCATTATGTTGCCCAAAGATTCAAAATTTGGAAATTGGAACAAAGGGTGCCCTGCCCGGCCCTTACACAGCATCAATGCTTGGCATGTCGGCGACTTGGCTTCTTCGACCGTGCTTGGCACAATAACCCGGATTGGCATCCGGCAAATAAATTCTTGGGTCTTGAACATCACGGCCATGGCCAAATCTATCTTGCCCGGCTCTTGATCATTTTCGGCACATATACTTGTAGAAGGCCCCCCATTCCGAGTAGTAAGGGGAGGTGAAGCGGAGGCGGAAGGCTCCATGAATGGTGGAGGCATGATGGAAATCATTGGCAAATGGGTGAGCGTAAGCGGGGGTTCAAACACGTCGAGTTTCTCCCTTTGCTCGGAAGCAGTTTGGATTGGCTCGGGTGCAAAAAGGGGTGGATCCTGCTCAGGATTAGCCATGGGTAAGGGTAAAGGGTTAAATGGTGGAATAGGCAAAGTGGGTTTTAAAGGGATAATGGAAGGCCGAGGTGGCGGTAATGGGAGGTTAATTGGGGAAGGTTCAATGGTGGGTTCGACGGAGGCTAATGGTGTGGAGGTAGATGGCTTAACGGGTGGAGGTTTAATAGTGGAAGGCTTGGGGGAGGCCAGTGTTGCGGAGGTTAATGGTGTAACTGGAGGAGGTGTAATGTATGCGGTGTCAAGGATAGGAGGAGACTTACAATGTGCTGGTGTGGGTGATTGAAGTATCGACCCATCATCGTAACACCAATTAGTCTCATAAATAGGGGTTGGATCAGGGATGGTTTCATCCTGAGCAGGGGGTTCATCGAATGAAAATGGGGAAAGCGGAAAGTTAAGGAAACTCGGAAGTGGTGCCTGCGGAGCTTCATCATCATCGTATACTGTCTCGGATTCTTCAAATGCCGGCTCTTGCTCACTTGAACCGCCGACGCCGTAATCATCCCTCCTGTCTTTCCATTCTCTCTCCATTTTTGTAATCTCGTCCAGAGCAGCATGGAGAGGATTGACCGGAGTAGGAGGAGCCGTGACCCTTCTTAATTGTTCCTCCATCAAAGTAATCTTATCAAGCAGAGATTGTTGGAGGGGTGTGACTTGAACAACCGAGGGCTGGCAGGGCCTTGAAGGAGGAGGGGCCGCATAAAAAGGCCGTGGAGGGGAGTTGACAGGATGACCCGTAAAAGAACCCGGACGGGCCGGATTGCAAGGAGTAAATGGGCCTCGTGGCCGTGATGGAGGAGGAATAGAAGGAGGCGGGTGTCGGACCACCCGAGGAGGAGTATGAATAGAAGGGGATGGGTAATGGGCTACCCGATTAGGAATATGAATGGATGAGGGAATTGGGTGATGGGCCACCCGTGGAGGATTAGAAGGAGGATGAGATGAAGGAGATGCACCCCCAACGGCGGCCTTAAGGGCTTAGATCTGTTGAGGGGTGAGATGATCTAATGCATGCAAAATTTGGGAGACCTTCTCATCATTGGGACGAGAGGGCTTAATAGGAATAGTGGCTCGAAATTGAGTTGAAGGACCATTGGATTGGACATTGCCCAAGGGTCGGGCCACACCATAAGAGTGATGACGTGGTCCTTTAAAAGTATGGTGAGAATTTTGACGAACATGTTGAAATTGAGGAGAATAAGATGTGCACGGTTGTGCATCCTCATGAATTGAATTAAACATGTTGTTTTGTTTATCAAAGTAAACCATTATGCAAGCAATTTAATGTGCAAACAATTTACAAAGAAACACACAAGTTGGAATGGTTACCTTGATTTTTTATGTTTGAACCTTGGTGAATTAATGAATTTTAGCAAAGTTTGGAATGATTCACACAAGGGAAGAAACCTAGTTTCAAATGTGATTTAACTCCAATGCCAACTAGGAACACTCTCTCACCACGTATAGGCCAACTAATTCGGGACTTCAAAGGGTACAACCTGCCCGGCGTCCATGAGGGAATCCACGGGTGCGGGGACTTATAGAGGCTTGGAAAAGGGATTTCCAGTCCAAAGAGACAGAATGCTCAATGGAGGGTCGTCCCGATTCCAAGAGGGTGTGTGGATCCTAATGAAGAGGAGGGGGGCTCCCAAACCAATGCAAAGAATGAATGCAACAGGGGAAATCAGGCCAACCACAATAATATGATCAATCAACAGAGATAAGCATGAAATATCATGAAAACTCACCCACGGGAAGGGTTCTGGAAACCCACAGTAAAAACACGCCCTGGAAGGGGGCGCTACTAACAAAAGACACGACAGTGTGACTGTCGTGACGCAAAGCGAGGGGCCAGGGGCAGTAAAAACACGCCTTAGGGTGAGGCGCTATAAGGGGAAAGGGCGCCCTTGACCGAGGGCGTCAAATCAAAAGAAACGCCTTGCTGAGGGGCGCTAATCAAGAAAGAAACGCCCTGGCGTGAGGCGTTACCAAGTAAAAGACGCCCTGGAGAGGGGCGTGAATTCACAAACAAGCAGGGTAATCACCACAATATAATCAATCAATGAATATGAGCATGACATGAATCATGATGAAAAATCACGCAAGGGAGGGTTCTGCAAACCCACAGTAAAAGACGCCCTGAAAGGGGGCGCTATCCAGAAAAGAAACGACAGTGTCACTGTCGTGAATCACTGTGAGGGCCCACACAGGCAAGGTAAAAACACGCCCTGGTATGGGGCGCTACAAACCAAATGGACGCCTCTGGTCGAGGGCGTCAACTCTCAGGGGTATGCACGGTCGAATGAATAAAACGCCTTAGTGTGAGGCGTTACAATATAAAAAGGCGCCCTGGAGAAGGGCGTGAATTCACAGATAAGCAGGGTATGATAGAAGACGTCCTGTCAGAAGGTGTTAGACATACATAAAACGCCCTGGGTGAGGGCGTGAAATTAAAAAGCGCCTCTGACAGAGGCGTTAATTCCCAGAAAGACCCCACGGCCAGCAATATCAAACACTCACAGTCACATGGCAATCAATAAAATGCAGCGGAGTATAACATGCTCATCAAAAAATTTGGATAGGTGGAATTTTCAAAAAGAAAATCTAACAAGCTGACAGATCACTTGGGGAGAGTGCAATGCACAATGGAGGGCGCCCGAGGGGCACAAAGGAGGGGTACCGTGGGTACCAAAGGGAAAGGGCACGCGAGGGTGCCAAAGGGGAAAGGGGTAATAAAAGAAGAACACAAAGGGTCCCACCGTGATCGCCAATTTGTAGATTCTAAGAAATCCACTTAAACAAAGAAATATTAAGTGAATGAGTAAAGCATGAAATGGCACGAGGTGCTAAGAGGAGTTTGTGATCGCCAGAGACACGAGGTCTCAAAAAATATAATCAATAAGAACATGGGAGGAATGATCGCGAAAAATACCTCAAAAGATGCGGGGATGTGAGTGCTCCTTTCTCTTCCAATCGGCCGGCCGATGAAGAGAGTTCTTTAATTATTACCCTTGCAAAAAGATAAACACCAATAAAAAATATAGATTAGAATATGGTGTGTAGCATCAAATCCTAAATAAAAATATGAGCATGAAAATATGGTGAAGAACACACCTTAAGGATGGTTGCCCTTAAACCCCTATGTAAAGAGGGTGGGAAAATATATGATGAATGCTATGGGTAAAATAAGGAGATGTGCAAGAGTGCATTGTGGGTGACTTTCTCAACACGGTTGAACAATAAAGAAACTCAATAGGAGATGGACATGCATGCATATGAACGATGCAATAAACAAAAGAAAATAAAAATAAAGAGGAGGAGCCTGTGCGTTGGCTTTGATGTTCAAGGGGGAGGAAGCCTTCAAAAGATGAAGCTTGATGCAACGTGCAGCTTCTCCTTCAGCCAAACGATAGAAGCAACAACCTGTAAGAAAAAAACAGAAGAAGAAGAAAAGCGGAGGGGGAGAGTCCAACCGATTAACAGAGCCAATGGCTCTGTTAAATAGAATTGGATGAAGAGATAAGAAGGCAAGAGTCCTACGGAGGGAAAGGATAAGAATGGGCAAGAGCCCCAATCAAGGCAGGTGTCTAACGAGGCAAGGACTCCCTGGGGAAAGGGCTGCGAAGCCAGCAGATGAAACACGCCCTTGGTAAGGGCGTCAATTCAAGAATTGACGACCTACCAAGGGGCGTTAATTAAAAAAAGCCCTGGGTCAGGACGTTTCTTCCTGGATTAATTTTAGAAATAAACATTTCTTTTATTTGGAAATTGTGAAAGACGACTCAGAGAGAGGCGTGAATTGAAAAACGCCCCATGGTAGGGCGTGATTCAATATTTTTCAAACATTTATTCTTTTTTCGAAAATTGGATAATTCCAGGAATTGACGCCCTCACATCAGGGCGTCCTTTCATAAAGAAACGTCCCAGGTCAGGTCGTGTTTTAAAACACGCCCTTCACCAGGTCACGAATTTATAAAATAGGTAAAATGGGGAGAAATAGATAAAAATGGGGAGACACGCCCTGGATCAGGCCGCGTTTTAAAAACATGCCCCTCTCCAGGGCGTTAATTTAAAAAAAGAGGGAAAGGGGAGAAAATCCATGAAAAATGAAAAAAACACTCAAATAAGCTAATTTGAGGGTCAAATGGGACATTACAAGGCAATATGAGAAATACTCAAAGTAATGTCAATTTTGGCGTGTCTACAGCCCGCCACTCGGCGTGGAACCCGCGCCGAGAGAGCACCGCGCCGGGAGGTAATTAGGGCGCCGATAGGAGAAATTTTGAGGATTTTAGGACTTTATGAGGTTATGGATTTTGGTGGATCTCTTGTGTTCAATCAGGGCTTCATGGGCTCTCGCAATGATATTTAGGTAAGCTGAAAGGGGAAGATAAATTCATCCATATAAGGTCTAGGGAGACCATGTGACAATCAATGGGAAATCTCATAATGATTATGTTCCCCTTTGTACAGTGGGCAAAGGGCCATGAGATAGTCTGTCTCAGGCCTCTGCCACACAGCAGGGGGTTGATTCATCAGTTTAACGAAAAATACTACACGATCTGACAAAGCAAGGATCGTGAATGAATGAATTTCGGTAGCATCTCCCCTTATTTTGGACTGTGCCAAAGGGGAGTATAGGACATCCATCTACGAGTGCCGAGATGGAAGCCAAAGGAAAGATGGGCATAGCCCGAGATCCGAGAGGATCAGAATTCAGCGAGACTGTGTCCACTGGTCATTGCATCTCATTAATATTCCCCTAAAGGGGGGGGCCAGCGGAGAACATGCAGTGGCAGAACTCCGTGGCCCGACGAGGTGAAAGTGGGAAATCGAAAACCCAAATTGAAGTAAATGTAGGGGTGAAACCCCATTAGTGTAGATCCTCCGCTTCCCATAGAATCGAACATGCATGGCCCAACAGAATTGATCCATAAAAATAAGCATGTATTCATTCTTATATTCACATGAGCATATATATATATATATATCTGTGTGTGTGTGTGTGTGTGTGTGTGTGTGTGTGTGTGTGTGTGTGTGTGTGTGTGTGTGTGTGTGTGTGTGTGTGTGTGTGTACATAGATGTGTGTATGGATAAATGAATAAATCGGTGGTCATCTGAAGATGGATTATTGCATGTCCTCACGATGCACATTTATACATGAGTGGACAAAGGGGGGCTTTCACATAAGGACTCCTATGCACAATAAAGAATTATTCATAAGTGAATGCATGCATGAATCACGTGTATACCCTCATGTATATATATGGCACCCTGCACCAATGGAAATTGGGTATGATTAGTGGGTGAGGGTTTGAAGATTAATGCAACAGACGTGTGCGTGGGGCTAACGAATGGGCCCATGACCATCTAATGAAGCTAACGAGTGGGCTAATGACCATCTCGTATATGCAGATAGTGGGGGCCACGCTTTGATGCGTTCCACTACTCAAATGCATTTCTCCTGAATGCCACACACCACGTGAGCCAAGACTGTCAAATATCCACCGCATGCATACATGTGAAACAGCGGGAAAAGCAAACGGGCATGGTGGGGGACCCACGCTCGGCGTGGAAACAGAAAGCAAAAATGAAATCACGCACTCGGCGCGGGCATAAAAGGGGCCTCGGCGTCGGAATGGACCTCGGCGCGGAAATGAAAAGAAGTTCTGGCGCGGAAGGTACGTAATCGGTGCGGGTTTGGCGTCGAGGCTAGTTGAAAAGGGGGTTTTGAGATTTAAGATTTCACGGAAACTACCAGGTTTGAGCTCCGGGAGGAAATAAATTTATCCACGAAAGATCCACGGGGAGACGTCTTATGCAACAATAATCCGATTGAATGAACTGGAGACCACAAGATAAACTGTCTTGGGCTCCTGTTACGTATAATCAGTGAATTCAGTAACTCACAAAACTCAACCGATCATAATGAGACAAGGTAAGTTTAAACCCCTTTACTATTGCATCTCTCCCATGAGCATCACAGACATGCAGGATAGTAATCTCTGCTGTTTCTGCGAGGAGATGGCGACCGTGAAGCTAACACTTAGAGTCAGAAAGGGGAAAAAGCGTAAGAGAACTCCAGATAAAAAGAACACAGATGCTAAACACGCCGGAACTTCAAGAAGATGCAACCAAGATTAGTGGATGACTCCATTTTTTTTATTCATATAAGATAAGGAGAGCAACTCATACATATGATTCGAGGCTCTAAAAGGCCTTGAGAATTACATCGTCCATAGACCAGAAAAGAAAAAGAAAGGATAGCAATAGAGAATCCCAAGTATAAAAAACGGGGGAGTGGGAATAATGTAGCCCCGAAGGGCATTACACAGTGGGACACCCACCTTGACAGTAGAGGGAAACCCTCTCTTTCTTCACCGCTCTTTCCCTTCGATGGGTTGGTGGCTCTCTCTCCCTTTTTTTTCTCTCGAGTTCTTCTGCTGCCGTCTCTTTTTCTCGTCTGCCCCTCAGATGGCTTCTCCTCCTATTGTTCCCCCCTTCGCTTCTTCGTTCGAACCTCAGCTTTTCTAGTGGGTTACAGAACCCTTGAAGCATCGGCGCGCATCTTTAGTCTTGAGGCCACTTTTGCTCATCGGCGCCACCTCTGTTCACGGCATCGGCGCGCCCTTCTCCATCGTGGGCCTCGGCCCCTTTTGCACTTGGTATGCTTCGGCCATGGCCTCAGCGGCGCTTTCTCCTTGGTGGTCGATGGGCCATGGGCGGCCTACTCCCAGCATCATCGACGGCTGTCCCCGTCTTTTCTTGTATCCCCTAAAAATAAGAAATATAAGATGAAATATGTTAGTATTATTATTTGTATTGTTATTATCTTATTATTTTATTATTATTTTATTATTATCATTATTTCTTCTCTTCTCTCTTTTTTTCCTTATTATTATTATTAATATTATATATATATATATATTTTATGTGTCAACAGGGGGGTGCCTCGACTGGGGCTATCGGGGGTGCCTCGGCTGGGGCTCCCTCTAATGTGGCAACTCTCCCTACCAGACCCTGAACGGACTGGTCCGACTCGACGGCCTTATCCTTTAAGACCTTCATCCTTTCTTCCAGACGGGTGCCTAGGCCATTCATCCGCGTACTCAACCCGTCCATCCGATCTACCCGTGTAGTCAACAATTCCATGCGTGTACCTAACCCATCCATACGTGTAGTCAACCCTTGCATTTGACCCATAAGGGCTTGGAACATTTCGGCCACCGACGACGCATCGAGACTAGGGGCTCGGGGATCCGCCATAGGTGGTGGTGGGGATGAGTATTGGGTGCCTCGACGGGTGGGCATGCAACTGTCACAGGGACTAGGAGACACCGACTAATGCAAATACGGACTAATGCAAAGATGATGCACCTAGACTTAACCAATGCCCGGTACGTGACAGAGGTTTAACCCAGGGACTCCTCGACGCGAGTGTGCGGCCTTCCCGATAGGCCTAACCTAACGTTCAGGCGACACCTTTTGATATATCGGGTGATTGGAATGAAAATGTATTTTTAAAACACCCCTTTTTTTGTTTTGAAAATGATGATGATCCTAGATTCGACTTAGACCATGCAAAGACTTAGGCAACGACTACCCTAGACTCGACTGGCGCTCTGATACCAAACTGATGCGGGACAGACACGGACTCGACGCCAAATTGAAATGCACACCTAAGACTCTAGCAAGCGCACGATCATCCCTTGTCGAGGGAAGCGTACATATGTGCACGGTTGAGAAACCGGCAGTGAGTTAGGGTGGTCAGGCTCTCTCGTCGTGCCCGGATCGGGTCACGGGACGGTCTCGCTCTCTCTCGCAGCAGCGGTGAATAACAATATATGACGAGCTAATTATCCTATCATGCTCTCTAGCAGCGGCATAAACAAGTATATACGAATAAAGTAAAATGCCGAGTAAGGAGCGAACACGATACCTCCACACGCCAGGCATGGGGACGACGATCCCGGTCGATCTCGTACTCCCGGAACAATAATTAATTAAATTACAGCAATGAATTTACTGCCCACTCCACGCAGGGAGGTAAAGGGCAACACAGTGGGACCCAGGAGTAGCGGTTTCGGGTTGACGGGCGGCTTCGTGTGTAGCTTCGGTGGCTCGCGTACTCACGATCGTGGGACCCACGTGCTGGTCAGTGGGGCCGTGTGGGCCCAGAGCGGCACCGCTGTGACGGTGGCTCCTGGCGAGACGCTCCCTGGGGCGGCGGCACGCTGGTTCACCTTGTGGAAGGCGAGGTGGCTCCGATCGGCTCTTGTTGAAGTTGCTGCCCACGGATCTGAACTTCAGTTTCAGATCTGTGCGTCCTGACGATATCTGCTGCAGCGATCAGCTCAGACGTCGGATCGGCATGAAACCGGCGCCGTTGGAAAGCTGACTTAAAATCCTTTGATCTATGGCTAGAGAAAGAATTTTTAATTTCCCGTTGATGGCCTTTGTCGAATATTCAAGTTGCTGGATCACAGGACCAGAAAACTCAGGACAGATTTGAGCTTTTCTGATAACATGAGTTGACCGTGGTTCAAATGACAGAGCTGGAGGTTGACCGCTTCATGAACGTTGTAGAGAATTGAGTGAGGAAGACGGGGTAAGTTTTTATGGAGGATTTGGTGGAGGTTTGGGTGGGGAAAACTATTTTATATCACTGGGTGGTCGGATCTGGACAGCAGGAATATAACTAATTTTGGGAGAAAGACTCGATTTTTAAAAATAGGTAGAGGACTTAAAAAATTCCACGAAAATTCGTGGACGAGGGGGATGGTGGACAGAACCTCCAGTAAAATTGGAGGTTCAAAAAAAAATCAAGAAGGGGGTCGAAATGGGGAAACTCAGAGTGGCTGTAACACTGGACAGACTGTAGGCAGAACTGGTGAATTGGGAAGCACGAAAATGAAAAAATACAAAACGGGGGACAGAATGTTTTTCAATTTTTCTGGGACGTGGTGATGATCTCTGGAACTCACCCTGAAAATCTCAGCTCCAGATGATGAGGTAGTTGGGAGCTAAAATTTTGGGAGTAACCCTCTTTCCAGCAAAACAGAACCTTGGACAAAACTTCAGAACTTGCTCCGCGGTGGCTCGATGGCGGCACGAACGGCGGCGGCGGCGGCGGCAGAGATTGAATCCGGAGGTAGAGGGGCTAAGATAGAAGGGTTCTACACCCTGAAATGTTGAAAGAGGAAGAAGGAACCAGGGAGAGAGAGGGGAGGGCGCAGGTTTGCTCCAATGCACACAACAATTTTTCTTCTCATTAATTATCTAAAATGTGGAAATACAAGTATTTATATAAAATGAAAAATGACTCAAAATGCCCTCAGATCTAGTGTTAGGGAGGGCAAACTTGGGAGATCAAAGATTATTCTCCCATGTGTGTTTGAACAAGAATTAAAAAATTCAAAAGAGAGGGGGGGGGCCCTTGACCATAAGGAGAGAAAATGGACTTTTTGGTCCATTTGTCTCCCATGTGTCCAATTGACATTATAGATGCCACCTAGGATGGTTGACCAGCCCCACATAGCTTAGGTGGACCAATGGGGAAGGACTAGGGGCCCCCTTGCTGGACCTACTGACGTTTTGCATAAAAACCCAAAGAATCATAGGGAATGACACATTGGCTTATAAAGCCTTACAATTATAAACATACTTTCCCAATGATATAAAAGTAAACAAAAGGACACAAATACAAAAATAAAATGTACATGCTCGGTGTTGATTCCCATCAAGGTGGGGGGCCCCAGCTGGTCCTACTGGACTTTTACAAATAAACCCACTAAAACTTAAAGACTCACATTTTGGCTTATACTTGCCATACAATTGCGTACCTAATTACATAAGGGTATAAATACAAATAAAGAGGACACAAATGCAAACTAAAATGTACATACCCGGAGTTGATTCACATCAAGAAGTCTCTCGTATGGATTGGGGACTATGACCCGGCCTCTTATACACAACAAGGAGACCTTTGTTGTGCGCACCGTTATAACACCCTTTGGTGTCATTTTCTATTTTAACCCATCATAAAAAATAAAAATAACACCCTGATCTCTACACATAATAAAAATATGACCCATACTTTTTTTTAAATACTTATATCTCAAAATCCTTAATTAATCACATTAATAGGGATAAATTTTATGATAATCCATAGTATACAATTTATTATATATATGTATGCCCACGTTAGATTAAATCTAAATTGAACCAGTTTATAATGCCAATTTCTGACGATTCCCATGACATCAATTACGCATTAAATAAAGTCAAAAGTTAACTTATAGCATAAATTCAGTTGATAAAATTTAATTTCTCAAATGAAATTCTAAAACCTCTTAATAGAGCATGAGATGCAGCTAGCTAGTGACAACTTAATCTCAACTTTTCACGGCGTCTGAAATATATGCTTCTAGATACTAATGCTAGTTACGGCTGTCACTGGGTCGGATTCGGGCCGGGCTTAGGTCGGTCAGGTCCGGGCCCGACTTATCAATGTTAAAACCCGAGCTCATCCCGAGTCGGAGCTATGTTGGGACGGGCTGGGCCGAGTCCACCACTATTAAAAAAATATAAAGCCCGATTAATGTCTGACTCAACCCGACAACTTAAATAAATAATAAAAATTAATATATTTAGTAATATTAAATTTATAATATCACTAAATTAATTAAAATTTTGATATTAATTATATAATTTATAGAAAAAGAGAATTTTAATATTTTAATTAAGTAAAATAATATAATTTTAACTAAGTAATTTTTAAAATTTAAAGTGAGAACAAACAAAAAAGAGAACGGACCGGGTAAGTCTGCGGGCCAAACTCAGGCCGACGGGCCGGGCTTTTAGGGGGGCGCATTTAGGCAAAATGCATCCGGTCAAACTGCTATGTTTAGGCAATGTTATCAGAAGAAGACATAGATCTTGCTAATCACATGTCCATCTTTATAGTTTTTAATATGATATCTTTTGAGTCTATCAATACAACAAGTGGGCCAGGCCCAACAAACCAAAATAAAGCAGCCCAAAAGAAGGTGGCAGCGCATCACGGGAGGAGGATAGCATGTTGTCATTGGTGGGGCTGGATTAGTGAAAATTGCAGACATGGGAAGGTGCACCCGTGAAGTGGGGTGGTGGCCCAAGTCCAAAGCATCATGATAACCTGACAAGTTCTCGATAGCAAATAGCAAGAGTGGTAATGGAGGGGCCCGGCTGGAGGACACCAACAGGCGTACCAAGGGACATCGAAGAGCCTAGTAACGGCCCTCCAAACTTGACCCGCCGTGCGCGGCGGAGCACCACCACCGGAGGCCGGAGGGACACCGGAAGGAGAAGGAGCCACCGGCGGACTTGCAGCGGCGGACGGAGGAACCACTGCGCTGGTTGGGGTCAGGGCGGCAGCACCGACTGGAGCGACAACAGGCGGCAACGCGGGAGAACGAAGAGCATCACCGGGCCGGAGAGGAGGCCCCTGGCCGCGCCCAGCACCGCCGTCGCCGGAGAAGGAAGGACCCGGACGGCAGCAAAGGTAGGGAGAGGAGCTCCCACATCCGAACAACGAAGGCGGAGCACGAACCGCCGGAGAGGCAGGAGCGGCGCCTCCGGATGGACCTGCTGAGGACGACGGAGGGGCTGGGAGACCAACTAGAGGCCCAGCAGCCAGCAAGGCGCCGTCTGCCACAAGAGGACGGGGACGAACTCCCACGTCCGAACAGCCAAGGCGTGGAGCGGGATGGTCTATGAACGCGGCGGAAGGAGCGCCACCGGGAGGACCATCTGAAGGTGACGGATGGCCTGAGGGAAGCCCAAGGAGGAGGCGCAAGCTGGAGCCCCTCCCCCCCCCCTCCCCCGGGCCATGGCCGGAGAGGAGGGGGGGACGCGAGCGGGAAGGGGGAACGCGAGCGGGAGATTACTTCGTTGTCGTGTTATCTTTTGAGTCTCCTTATTAGGCCTCTGCAACGACAATTTGACGATTCTCGTCCATGGAGGTTGACATGTTTTAGGTGATAACTCTCTCTCTCTCTCTCTCCCTCCCCTTGTTCTACGTGCAATGCAGTGATGGAAAGCGGGTAGGCATGGAGATCGGTGGAGGTTCACGGAGCTCGGTGGCAACGGGACCTCATCGTTGAGAGGTCCTTGTGTCCCTAGGGCTCGGTCGTGTTCTCACAAGGTTTTGCCGCACCGAAAGGTGCGTGCCTTTCTCAAAAACGCGTTTGTGTAGGTGGTTGCTTATAAGGGTCTCTCGATGTTTCATGTAAATTTATGTTCAACAGATATGCCTACACGAAATACTTAAATCTGCAGTAAAATGATCCGATAATACTAGTTCTATGTACATGCTTTGTGCGTGTTTTTATTTTACTTAAACTATATTTTTTTTCACATTTAGGAACTGCAATTTAAGAGTGGAACACCAATTTAAACTACAGCGAAGAATTGAAATAGTTAGTGTGGATGCTGAAATTAAAACAAACTTACAATGTAAGCATGTATCTCTTATTTAATTGTACTTCTTTTTGAAAGTTAAGTAGTCTTACGGATAACTCAAGAGAGCTCATTTTATTTATGTAAACATAGAGAGAAAATCTCACAATGCATCCAAAGGAGGACAGGGAGCAAGGGCTAAGGCCTAACAGAGGGATATCTCGATTTATCTAATCTGAGCGGTCCCTTCATATATATCGTGGGGGTGCTAAACCCAAGCTGTGTATACAGTAGTGGGAATAGAAGCAAAATTTGCCAATCCATCGACCACTTCAATTTGCTTCTCTGTATGTTGGAGTGAAAGGTGCACGTACGTACGTGAGAACAGCTAGCCTCTCTGATGACGACCCTCACGACGGCGCACCATTACAGCTGGCCAAGGTTGCATTCAGAAGAAGCGGCGATCTCCTGTGACTGGAGATGCCCAAGGCTTCTTCCATGTCGAGTACTCCATGCTTCTCCTTGGCATCGGGCAATGCCCAGTTGAATTTGTGGAGGAGGTTGGCAAGCGTGAGCTCCACTCCCGCCACGCCCAGGGCCATCCCGGGGCACATCCTCCGGCCGGAGCCGAAGGGCAACAGCACAAAGTGCTGCCCTTTGTAGTCCACGTTGCGGTCCTCGAACCTCTCCGGCCGGAACACCTCCGGTTCCCTCCAGTACTTGGGGTCCCTGCCGATCGCCCACACATTCACGAACACCCACGTTTTCACGGGGACGGCGTAGCCGCCGACGTCGCAGTCCTCCCTGCACTCCCGGGGGACCAGCAAGGGGCCAGGGGGATGCAATCTCCAGGTCTCCTTGACAACCAGCTTGATGTATTGAAGCTGTTTCAGGTCGTCTTCGTCCACCTTTTCTTTCGCCCCAGCGACTGCTCGAACTTCTTCTTGGGCTTTCTGCATCACCTTGGGATTCATCACAAGCTCGGACATTGCCCATTCAATTGATGACGTTGAGGACTGTGACCCCCCTATGAACATATCCTATACCCACAAATATTTGATATATAATTAGTGAGTACAAATGTATGTATAGCTAAATTTATACCTAAATTTTAAAGAAGGATGAATGATTACTAGCAAATGACAATAGTTATCTTTTTATAATTAGAGACTTGCCAGGAGGATGGCTTTGATCTTGTCTCTGGTGAGAAGGTTGTTGAGGTCAGGATCCTCCCTCAGACGAAGCAGAGTTCTGATGAAGTTCTCATCTTCGACCTTGCCAATTCTGCAGGTACTCCCAACAATACTGGCTTCTGCAGCGTGCATGTCGATTTCGTCATCCAGGAACTTGTCGATGTCGCGGAAGCTCTTCTCGATCCTCGCACGCCGACCGGTGAGCACGTCCATCCACGCCATGTTGGGGAAGAGATCGCCGGCAGAGAAACCACCCAGATGGCTGTTGATCTCCAAGAGCGTCTGGTTCAAGGGACTCAGCATGCACTCCCCATCCGCGCACAGCCTCCTGCCGGAGACTTGCCTCCCGGTGATGTTGTTGAAGAGGCAGAGCAACATGTCGCTCAGGTTCACAGGCCCGGAGGAGGAGGAGAGGCGTGCGATGGCGCTCACTAGGATGCCCACCTCCTCCTCCCTCATGGCTCTCGACAACTCGAGCTTCTTGGCGCTAAACAGCTGGGACATGCAGAGGTTCCGCGTCTGCTTCAGTCCATGGCCGTAGGGCGCCCCCGCCATGTCCAGCCCCCCGTAGGAGAACTTCTCCGCCGACACGAGGGCGGGCCTGCCACAGAACATCCGGTCTTGGGTCCTGAGCACCTGCTGTGCCATCTCCGCCGAGGAGACGACCAGCGATGGGGCGGCACCGAACCGCACGTGCATGAGCGGCCCGTACCGGTCCGAGAGCCGACGGAGGGAACGGTGCGGCAAGTCGCCGAGCAACTGGTGCAGGTTGCCGATGATGGGGAGCCCCGGAGGGCCAGGGGGAAGCCCCCGGCGTGTTGAAGACTTCCTCCATGCGAACAGGCCGAGGAAGAACGAGGAGATGAGGACTGAGAAGATGAGACCATCACCTGCGAGTCGCTCCAGTAGGAGTTTGGTGGTGGCCATTTTCTCTCTTCCTACCCTCTCCTTCGATCGTGTGACCCTCCGGCCTCAGCCTACTTATAAAAATATCTCCCATGTGACTCATGACTCGGTCACTTTGTGTGGCTGTGGGGAATTAACTAATCCCGTGGTTGACTGATTCCGCGTTCTTCCACATAGTTGAGAGGTCACGTATTCGAATTTAAATATGGAGCAAGTGAACGAGTATCTCGTGTATAGTTTTCAATTCATAACGTCATGTTCCTCTTCGATTTGTTGTCAAGTTAGTTGTAAAAAAAATAATCAGTCAATTGGTACTCTACTCATAATTAACTACTGAACTCATGATATTGTTAAATACTAATTAGATTGAATGTTAAACCAAATATGTCAGATTTTGATGAATTACAAAAAAAAATAAAGAAAGAGATTGTGTGGCTGTCAGATTATATTAGATTTTAATTAATTAATTAATTGATGTTGGGTGTTTGCTTATACTCTATCACATGATCTGAGAAAGGATAGGGTGTTTGAGAATGATTTTTTTCTAAAGCAAAAGATTGTATGTGTGAGCACAGGGGGTGGGGCTCGCCGTTATCTCTCGTCAATTTAGGTATTCCATTTCAATATCAAACAGGGCCCTCTAGAGTGTGCCGGTGATTTCTTAAGAGTCACTTCGATGACATATAGGTCATGATAATTAGCTAACTTGGGTGGGCTCGGAATAGATTATTCTTGAGTTTTTCATATTTTTAATTTGGTATTTATATTATTTTTAGTTGGGTAGGATATTTTTGCGAGAGACGTGGGATAAGTTAATCTCGGGTTAATGACTTTAACCTTATCCGACCTCGAGTGATGTATTTCGGGTCTCAAGTTTAAATAACACACACGTTCGCGAGTAACTCATTCTAACCTGTCTTATTTCGATATCAAATTAAGTGGACATAAGGGATCAATATATATATACATTTTTATGTTGTGCCTTTCTATTCAAGTTAAGTGGACATAAAGCACCACCAGGTACCGGCGCCCACCTGAACGCGCCCCCATATTAAAAAAAATTTAGGGGCACGTTCAGGTGGGCGTCGGCATCGGGTGGTGTCGGCACCACCTGAACATCTCCCTATATATATAGTGAATACATTCTAAGTAGGGAATATAGTCTCTCTTGACATCTCCTCTCAAACTCATAGGGGATCATGCACTGAGAGTTTTGCCAAATTAACTGCTTGAAGTGCGGAGTGGTTCGAGACTCAATAAATAAATCAACAAGTTGCTTAGTCGAGGAGAAGTGAGGAAGAGTGCGAGTGATATCGTAACATCCGAATTTTAGGAAGTTTAAAAATATATTAGATTCTTATGATAAGAGTTTAATAGGTCGGTCCAATTACTTAGTTTGAACCCATAAAGGGTTAGTAGTCAATTTAAATAAATAAATCACTTATTAGTACCCTAACTTTATACAAAAATATCTAAATGAGGTAAAATTAGACTCATTAGAAAGTGTAGCAGCAGGAAAATAGTTCCTAGGCCACGTACCACCTTCTCTATTTATTTGTTGGGGAAATCGTCTCGCGCCCGTGGATGCCTGCACACACCAAGGAACCAGAAGTGCGTCAGAAGGAGTCCCGGGTGTTACCCCAGGGGACAACCCTCCGATACTTAAGTCAGCAAGGGATTTAATGAGCAATAGAGAGGAGCAGAGTAAGAGAGGAGTATGGGCCGTAGTAGTCGATCTAGGAGGCGCGTAGATCCTATGTATGTGTGTTCGCCGGTCCCAGTGGGCTCTCGGAGAGTGCTCGCTGGGTGGCAAGGCCGCTCAAGAGGCAGGAGCTCTCTGGACGTAGATGGCCCTCTTGTCGTCGTCGCTGGTAGGACTACTCTCTTCTCAGTATAAGGCTCTAGGGCAAGAGTATCCTCTTGCGTAGTCGTGTGGGGTTTTAGTAGAAGAATCTACCGTCCCCCTCTCTATCATCGACGTCCCTTTTATATGGGTTGTCCTGGTGCGAGGGTCTCATCCCTTGATAGGGAAGGGTCAGTTTAGTTGGAGTAACGTTCCCTGCTATGTCGGCGAGAGTTTCCCGTTGGAGGACAATTCCCCCGACGTCGGCCGTTCCCTGGGCGAGTCTTACGGCACTCATGGCGCGTCCTCGCCCGTTACGGGGTCAAGGCCGGCGTCGTGGGGGCAACGGTCGGTCGTCGGAGTGTCCTCCGACGAGAACTGTGCTTGGGCTGGCCTCATCGACGTCGCGGAATCCGATGCCTAGTTGGGCCTGTCATCTTCTTAATTATCGGGCCGAACATGTGTGTCCGCTCTTCGATTGGGCTTAGCGTGTCCGAGCCTTAATGGGCCACTCGCGCCTGGGCCGTTCCTGGGTCAAACCAGATTTACCCTCCTCACTTCCCCCCTACTCTTAGTTGCCGAGCACTCGCAGGGGACTGAGAGTAGTCCAAGAGAGGGTTCTTCTGGAGGGTGTGATCCGAAGGCGATTTCCTCATACGACGGGAGTTGGTGGCTTCGAGGCCAGCTTGGCGCGCAAGGCACCTCTGGCGGTGGCAGAGGCCACGCTGGCAATGATGACGCCGGGTCTTGTCTTGTTTTAGGGATGTGGGCTCAGAACGGTCGCCTGGCCTCGATAGCCGTACCATCGTAGCGGCAGTCGTCCCTTCGCCTGACCCTCAGGAGGCAACCGTCGGATTGTAGTGGGCGGTTTATAAGGGGTGTTGTGAGGCTTTTCGAAAACCATACCCACATCTCGCTGGTCGCCGCGCTTCGTCGTAGGCCCCTTCCTCCCTTTGCCTAGTGAGGATCCTTCCTTCTCGGTTCTTCTTTTCTGTGGTAGCGATGCCTCCACGCAGAAGAGCTCTTATCGTCGAGTCTTCCTCTTCGGAGGAGATGCCTCAGAGCCGAGGCGGTGTGCCGAGCACCTCAGGTGCGGGCACCAGTCGGTCTGACTCTCAGCCCTTAGTTGCCTATAGAGTATTTCGTGGTTTGCGGGAGACCTTCCAGATCCCCCCTGAGTACGACATTGTCTTCCATGCTGTGGGAGATGACATAACGAGTCACCCTACTGGTGGGATTATGATCCTGGTGGCCTCCTTTCACGCGGGTCTTCGTATTCCGGTCCATCCTTTCATCTCGGCCGTCCTCCGCCATTACGGGCGGAACCCTGGGGGCATAACCCCCAATTCTTATAGCATCCTCTACGGGTTTGTCTATGCTTGCCGTAGAGCGTTGGTGGAGCCGAGTGTCGACTTGTTTCGGCAATTTTTCCTCCTCCAGAGTTGTCCATCCGACACCTATTTTGCCTACTTCAAGGCTCGTGCCCGCGACCATTTTATCTCTGTCTGCCGTACCTCGTCCAACCGTAAGAGATGGGCGGAGCAGTACGTATACCTGATCAAGTCGACGGACTGGGAAAAAGTCTGGGATGGTTGGATGCGGAGTGGCTTTCCTAGCCCTTGGCGCGATACGAAGCCTCCCCTCAACACCGAGGGCCGTCGGGATCTGAAGGCAATTTCTCGATACCCTCTAGTCGATGCAGACCACGTCCTGACCCCGGCGCTGCTTCGAGAGCTGGGGTTGTGCCCCCCTTTGCCACAGGGTACTGGTCGTGTCTCCCCGTAGGGATGTGGCAGTAGTGGCTAATGTTAGACTGACCTTGTCTTTGCATTTTCAGGGGCTACTGAAGCGCTAGGTTGGACCCCTGAGATCGTCTGGCTGTCGCGGCTCACTCCTTGTCCCGTGGATCACGTTGCTCCGGGAACTGGACAGGTGTCGGTCATCGCCCCCCCCCCCCAGCCCAGGTGGCTTTTGCCCCGGGGAGGTTGCAGTATCAGGCCCATGTTGGCATTCCTCTGGCGCATACGCCCGAGGTGTCAGTGGCCAGTGGAGGGTCTAGTTCCCGGTGGAGTCTCTCCGAAGCCGTTCCCAGCGTACCCGGAGAGGAGTCTACCATGGCTGGCGATGGTCAGACCTATCTGACCGAGGATGAGTTGGCGGCGATCGATAGTCACCGCCGGTCGAGGAAGAGGGGGAGGGATTCGACCCCAGCCAGGAGCCGGGTCCCACCCTCGCCTGGGGTGCTTCCCCCCAGTGTTCGCTTGCCGTCGTCGCCGGCAGCCGCTACTCCGGCGTCTGCCTCTGGTAACCAGGGGCGCGAAAGAGGCAATGCCCCTGTTGTTTCCGAAGCCGATCCTCCTTCTCTACAGAGGGTTCCTCCGCGCGGTCGATCCTTGTCTCCGCGTGATCAGTCCTCGCGGCCTACGGACCTATCGACGGGGGTGCCCGAGGTCCCGGGCGTCGTCGACCTCATGATGCGGAGTGCTTGCTGGCACGAGCACGTCGGGGAGTTGGGTCCTGGCGTTGTGGATGAGTTGACGAGCCACCTCCTCCTAGTGCCGTTGATGTGTGTGCGCCTGCTGAGCTCAGGGCACATGATGATGTAACCAGGGCAAGTCCTTGAGGGGATGTCCCTCGTTGTCTTTTCCTTTCTTTTTCCTGCACTTTCCGAGGCAATAGCCTCTTTTTGTAATTTCTCATTTTTTTGGAAATGAAAGGCTTTCCTTCTTTTCTTTGTAAATCTTCGAGATTTCTTCTGTGTACTTCCTTCCTCTGAACCGTTGCGAGATCCTCTGGAGATACGAAACGGCGTCCTTGATGAGGGCTTCTGAAGGAGCGCGACTTTCGGGATCTATCGTTTTGACTTCCACAGATTGGATTGAGGCGGTAGGAGTCCTCAAGCTTCCAGGGACTTAGTCTCCCACTATAAATAGTGGTCTTACGCAGCGTTCCAGCGGTCGTCTTGCGCTAACGAATCGTAGTAGGTAGGCTCTACCGAGAATGTCCTCGGGAGAGTCTGGTACTTCGTCGGATAATGAATCTCTGTCGATTCACCATCAACCTTTGGTCCTCCGGAGGAACCCCGTGCCAGCACCCTGGCGGCCGTGGCTTGAGCCTGGAGAGGGTGGTCCAGCCTCTGAGCAGTATAGGCTCGGGTACCTAGACGGCTAGCGGGAGGCCTTGGAGAAGGTTAACCGCTTGTACGTTGGCAGGGGAGTTCTGCTTCTTGAGTCGGATAGGATCCGTCCTTGACGGGACGAGAAGAGTCAGGGTAGAGCTATCTTCTAGACTTTAGCTATCTCCTTCTTGCTCGTCTTTGCGGAGCATGACCGTTGTTTGCTTCTTGCAGGTGCTTGGTGAGATGCTCCTTATTGTTGGAACATCTTCCTACTTTCTAGTATGAAGGATCGTAAGGAAGGGTGGAATCTGTTTTCCATTCTTCCACTCGGTGGGCCTGGCCGTGTGGCTTGGATGACGATGATGGGCTCCTTAGTTTGCAGGCATGGCCAGTACGCTGAGGTGGCCTTCCTAATGAGTTGGCCTCGTAGTACCGCTATCGCCCGTTGGCTTGGGTGGGCCTGCTGGTTCCCTGTAACGGGTGGAGCTTGCCGGTCTTCTTCCGAGCGCGGGCGGCCAGAGCTACTGGCCAGGTTTTCCTCCTGCAGGCCTTCTACGAGTGAAGCCCTTTGTTGGCTTGAGGGCTTTGTCCCTCTTCTCTGACATAGGAGGCTTCTCCGTGGGTACCCTTCCACAGAACAAAAATTGGGTACCTACGCTTGCTTGAAGATTTAGCATGATTGTCGACAGAGGATGGTGCCTGGGAAGCGAGTTGTTGGAGTCATTCGTCACCATCGTTGAGCACTTTTGCACCTCCATGTACTTATATCTGGCCCGCGTGAGGGTACTTTGCCAATTTTCTGGCAGCTTATATTTTGACTAAAGAAATATAAATTCTTTTATTCTGAGCCGACATTGATGTGTACCTTTTACTGGAGTTCTTCTGCGTGCTTCTCTGGGCGATCCTCCGAACTCGTCTTCCACGGTGCTCGTGTCCTCTGCCGGGACCCTTAGGTCGTTATTTTGTTTTCGAGGGGAGCGGTGCTCGCCTCTAGAAAACCCATAGGTTACCTTGTTATTTTCAAGGGGAGCAGTGCTCGCCTCTAGGGAACCCGTAGGTTACCTTTCTGTTTTTCAAGGGGAGCGGTGCTCGCCTCTAGGGAGCCCTTAGACTACCCTCTCATTTTCAAGGGGAGCAGTGCTCGCCTCTAGGGAACCCGTAGGTTACCTTTCTGTTTTCAAGGGGAGCGGTGCTCGTCTCTAGGGAGCCCTTAGACTACCTTCTCGTTTTCAAGGGCGCCTCTAGGGAACCCGTAGGTTACCTTTCTATTTTCAAGGGGAGGGGTGCTCGCCTCTAGGGAGCCCTTAGACTACCTTTTCGCTGTTTGTGGGCAACTTACCCTAGTGGAATACGGCTGGTGACGTTTTACTGGAAGTATTTCCTGAGGTTGACGGAGTTTCACGTCTTGGGTACCTCTCTCCCCCCAAGCGTCACTAGCATGTACGCTCCTTTGTTGAGTGCTTCTGCTACCCGGTATAGGCCTTCCCAGTTGGGTGCGAGTTTTCTCGCGGCTCCTCACGGATCAGCCACGCTTGCTCGCCGTAGAACCAGGTCTCCGAGGAAGAAGTGTCGCTCCTTAACCCGGGTATTGTAATACTGCGCCAGCTTCTGCTGATATGCCGCAAGTTTTATCTGGGCGTTGGCTCTTCTTTTCTCGAGCAAGTCCAGGTTTTCTCGCATCGCCTGGTTGTTTCTGGCCTCATCAAAATACCCCACTCGTAACGAGGGGTTGGATACTTCCACTGGGACTACTGCCTCAGCTCCATACGCGAGATGGAAGGGCGTCTCCCCGGTGGCGGCTCTGGCGGTGGTCCGGTGAGCCCATAGGATGCTGGGGATTGAATCAATCCATGCATCGCCTGCTTGGTCCACGCGGGTCTTGATGCCATGGAGTAGAGTTTGGTTGGCGTTTTCCATCAACCCATTGGCTTGGGGATGTCCCACTGAGGTGTAGTGGTTCCAGATCCCCAATTTCGAGCACTTTTCCTGAAAGGCGGTGCTCGCGGACTATCTGCCGTTGTCAGTTGTGAGAACCCTCGGGATCCCAAATCGGAAAATGATGTTTCGCAGCACGAACTTCCAAGCTGTCTCGCTTGTTATCTTTCCCAGTGGCTCGGCTTTGATCCATTTGGTCAAGTAGTCTATAGCAACTATGAGGAATTTCTTCCTCCCGTGTGCTTCAAGGAAAGGTCCCAGTATGTCGATTCCCCACCGAGCAAATGGGCGAGACTCCGTCAAGGCGTGGAGCTGCGTCGCCAGTTGGTGGTGCAGGTGGGAGTATTTCTGGCATTGGGGGCACCTTCGAACGTAGTTGAGGCAGTCCTGCTGCAAAGTGGGCCACCAGTACCCTTGTCGGATCAGCGTCCTCGCGAGTGCTCGCCCTCCCACATGACTTCCGCAGAGTCCTTCATGGACTTCTTGGATGGCCTGGCTGGCTTCCGTGGGGAAGAGACACTTGAGTAGAGGAGCTGAGAGGGACCGGTGATATAGCCGGCCGTCCACCACAGTGAAATGGGCCGCTCTCGCCAGCGTGCGCCGCGCTTCAACTTGATCGATGGGGAGCGGTTGCCGGAGGAGGAAATCGAGCAGGGGATCCATCCAGGAGGGTTCGTAGTCTATGGCGTTTACCTGGAGCGCTGGATCATCTATGCTCGGTGCTGACAATTCCTCTATCAGGATCGATCTTGAGCTGGAGACCGTAGTGGCTGATGCCAAACGGTAGAGGGCGTATGCTCGGACATTCTCTTCGCGCGATATGTGGACTACTTCGAAGTGGGCGAACCCGCCCACCGCTGCCTTGGCCTTCTCTAGATACTTCGTCATAGAGGGGTATCGGGCCTCGAACTCCCCTCTGACCTGGTTGGCGACGAGCATGGAGTTGATGAACGCTCGTACGACGGACGCCCCCAGGTGTTTCGCCATACGTAAGCCGTAAAGGAGCACCTCGTACTCGGCCACATTATTTGTGGTCAAAAAATTGAAGCGTAGGGCGTACTGTAACTCTATGCCCTCTGGTGAGAGTAAAACCAGCCACGTGTCGCTTCCGGCGGCGCAGGAGGATCCGTCGACATATAGCTCCTAGGCAGGACCCGAGGTCTGCTCGGGTGAATCCTCGGCGGGTAGGGTGCATTTGGCGATGAAATCTGCGAGTGCCTGGGCTTTGATTGCTGTCCTCGGTCGGAACTTAATGTCGAATTCTCTCAACTCGATGGCCCACTTAACCAGTCTTCCGGATGCATCCGGGTTCTGCAGGATTTGCCGAAGGGGCTGGTCAGTGAGGACGGCGATCGGGTGAGTCAGGAAGTATGGCCGTAGCTTGTGAGCAGCCGTAATCAACGCGAGGGTGAACTTTTCAGTCCGCGAGTACCAGAACTCTAGTCCTTGCAACGCTCGGCTGACATAGTAGACGGGCTTCATGACTCCTGCTTCCTCCCGCGTGAGCACAGCACTCATGGTGCTGGGGGTCACGGACATGTATAGGAGCAGTAGTTCCCCCCCTTGGGGTTTGGCTTCCCCCCCTTGGGATTTGGCGAGGACAGGAGGCGTTGTCAAGTATCGCTTCAATTCTTCGAACGCCTGCTCGCACTCCTAGTCCCAATCGATCCATCCTTTCTTCGTCGGTGCCAGGTTGGCCTGCTTGATCAGTCGGAAGAAGGGTAGACATCGTTCGACTGCTCGGGATAAGAACCGGTCCAGAGCGACGACGCGTCCAGTGAGACACTATACGTCCCTCACCCGTCGTGGTCGCTCCATCTCCAACACTACTTTGATCTGGTCGGGGTTGGCTTCGATCCCTCGGTGGGTTACGAGGAACCCTAAGAACTTGCCTGACCGGACCCTGAACGCACATTTAGCAGGGTTGAGTTTCATGTTGTACCTTCTGAGCGTAGTGAAGGTCTCAGCCAAGTCGCGCAGGTGCTCGGCTACTCGGAGGCTTTTCATGAGCATGTCGTCGATGTAGACCTTCATGTTGCGGCCAATCTGCAAGTCAAACATATGGTTGACTAGGCGTTGATACGTAGCTCCGGCGTTCTTCAACCTGAACAGCATGCGAGTGTAGCAGTAGAGGCCATGGTCGGTGATGAACGTGGTCTTGTCTTGGTCGGGCTGGTGCATGCTGATCTGATGGTACCCTGAATAGGCATCGAGGAAGCTCAGCATCTCGTGCCCGACTGTGGCGTCGACCAGTTGGTCGATTCATGGCATGGGGAAGCTGTCCTTGGGCGTGGCTTTGTTGAGGTCGGTGTAGTCCACGCATATTCGCCACTTCCCATTGCTCTTGGGAACCAGGATTACGTTAGCCACCCAATCCGGGTACTGGGTAGGCCGGAGTAGTCCTGATCGTAATTTCTCGCCCACTTGTTGCCTGATGACGACATGTCGCTCGGGGTTGCATCGTCTTCGGTGTTGCTGCACCGGGCGACAGTTGGGGTCCAACCTTAGTTGGTGTGTGATAACTTCCGGGGGGATTCCGGGGAGCTCGTCCTCAGACCAAGCAAACACGTCCTGATTGGCTGTGAGGACGCTCGTGTATGCTTGTTTATCCTGCTCGGACAAGGTAGCACCGATCTTCAGTGATCTGCTCGGGTCGTCCCCGACTTGGATGAGGTATAGATCCTCGACTGGCGCAGTCATGCTCGGACCTGGATCTTCGGTCCTCGCCTTCTTCTCGCATGGAGCCTCCACGGGACGCTGGTCGTGGGTGGATATGAGGTAACACCTCCTAGATTCCTGTTGATCGCCCCGAAATTTCAGCTTCTGGTGGTAGGAGGAAGGGACGCCTCGAAGCGTACCGAGGATTCCTCGGCCGATGATGGCGTTGTACCCTGTCATTGCATGGACCACAGTAAAGTCGGCGAGAAAAGTTACCTCTTTCGGTGTCATCCCGAACGTGATCGGGAGGGTGATACGCCCTTCTGGGTGAACAGTCGTGCCGGAGAATCCGTATAGCGGTGTGTGCAATGGCGCGAGTTGTGATACATCCACTCCCATGAGTACTAGACAGTCGTACGCAATAACATCGGGTCTGCTTCCATTATCCACCAGAATGCATCGCACAGTACATTGATTGATGGTGGCGGAAACCATCAAAGCATCGGAGTGGGGCGTCATGACGCCTTCAAGGTCATCCTCGGAGAAGACTATGGGGTCTCCCGGGTGGCCTGGGGGGGACAGTCCCCTCGGGGTCCCTTCGCCCTGGTCCGCCGTTTTGAGGGCCGTCGCCTACTGACGCCTTCTGCTCGCGCTATCTCCCCCGGCTGTGAGTCCCCCAGAGATCATCATGATATCCTTTCCGTTGGGTCGGTTGTCGATCGGGGGAGGCGTCTTCTGTCGTCTCTCGGCGGCCTTGGCGAGGAACTTATCGAGGAGCCCTCTGCGTGCAAGGTCCTCGATGGCATCCTTCAGGTTGATGCAGTCGGAGGTGTCGTGGCCATGATCCCGGTGGAACTGGCAGTACTTCTTCTTACTCTGCAAATTGGGATCTGACTTCATCTGCAAGGGCCACTTGAGGAACGGCTCCTCGCGAATCTCCATCAAGATCTGGTCAGGCGGGGCCGTCAGGGGCGTGTAGTGGCGGTAGCCGCCCCTTTCTTTCTCGGAGCGGTCGCGGTGGTCTCCATCGTGTCGCTCTCGCTTGCTCCGACCCTCGTGCGGTGGGTCGATGATTCTTTTGTGATCGGGCTGGTCGGTCCCGACCGCGTGGCGTAGGGCCACGGTGTTCTCCTCGTAATGCGCATGCTTCTGGGCTAGCGCGAGGAGATCTGGAAGGGTCGTCGGGGCACTACAAGAAAAATCGCATATAGCGACCGACATATTCGGTCGCTATTCAGTCGTAGATCGGTCGCAAATATACATTGCGACCGAACAGATACTATCTAGCGACCGAATATGTCGGTCGCTATATAATAGTCGCTATATAGCGACCGACATAATTCGGTCGCAGTATCAGTCGTTACCAGAGACCGATTATAATCGGTCGCCTGACCGGTCGCTAATGATTCGGTCGCTATTTAGTCTCTATTCGGTCGCTAAATTTGTTGTATTTTTAAAAATAAAATTAACCTATCGGATTGATTCGGTGGCTAGTCGGTCGCCAGTCGGTCGCTAAGTATAATTATTTAATAAAAGAAATATAACGTATAGTCGCTATTCGGTCGCAATTCAGTCTCCATGCGGTCGCTAATTTTGCATTATTTTTTTTTTAAAAATTTATTTAAACTGATAAATAAATTACCTGATAAATAACAAATTCATAACATAAATATAAAATCAACTACACAGACAACAATATCGACAAATCTCAAATTCATCACATACAAACACCTGATAAATAACAATTTCATAAAACAATAATAAATCAACTACACGGATCACAATCTCCACGAACCTCAAATTACACACAATTAAAATAAAATCACAAATTAATCATACATCCATAATAATAAAATGACAACATACACAACTAAAATAAAATCACAAATCCTCCACATATGTCTCATCCTGGTCGTCGTCTCGTCCAACATCATCCTGGTCGTCGTCTCGTCCAACATCTCGCGACGGATGATCCTGTATATCATTTAAAAAAATTATAATCAAATCCTTAATAAAGAAATCAAGCATTAACAAGACTTAATAAAGAAATCAAGCATTAACAAGAGTATGCCAATAGTTTAAGCCAGCTCATTTTCATATATATAAATACACACACACAATATAAGTTCAAATTTCATCTTGTATTTTAAAAATGAAGTTTGAGCGCCGAGCTCAAACCGGGCATCCGATTTGGATTCCGTCAGTTCTGACAAGTCACTTTCATCTCCCCGGTCGTATTGGAATGATCGGCACGGCCATCCGACCGGTATTTCGAATTTTAGACCCCCGGACCCGTCCTAACAGTTCATTTGAACTAAGTGTATTTTAAAAATGAAGTTTGAGCGCCGAGCTCAAACCGGGCATCCGATTTGGATTCCGTCAGTTCTGACAAGTCACTTTCATCTCCCCGGTCGTATTGGAATGATCGGCACGGCCATCCGACCGGTATTTCAGATTTTAGAACCAAATGCCCCGTCCTAACAGTTCATTTGAACTAAGTGTATTTTAAAAATGAAGTTTGAGCGCCGAGCTCAAACCGGGCATCCGATTTGGATTCCGTCAGTTCTGACAAGTCACTTTCATCTCCCCGGTCGTATTGGAATGACCGGCACGGCCATCCGACCGGTATTTCAGATTTTAGACCCCCGGACCCGTCCTAACAGTTCATTTGAACTAAGTGTATTTTAAAAATGAAGTTTGAGCGCCGAGCTCAAACCGGGCATCCGATTTGGATTCCGTCAGTTCTGACAAGTCACTTTCATCTCCCCGGTTGTATTGGAATGACCGGCACGGCCATCCGACCGGTATTTCAGATTTTAGAACCAAATGCATAAGTTGCTGCTTCTCGCTGCCTCCATTCAGGTTTGTTAATGTTTTCTTCTATAAATGGCATAACAAGAGGCACAATGTCATCTCCCACGGTCCGTGCAACCAAACCCAAGCATGTTCCTCCAGCCATTTAAGAAGGATTAAAAGTAAAAAATAACAAATATATGAAGTGCATTTTAGTATAACAAAAGATCTATAAAACATCATCTCCAAACAAAGCCAAGTATGATGTTAAAGGAGGAAGTTAAAAGAGATGGTGACATCCGAACCTGAAATGGCCCCTCTTCATGCAAAAATAGAAGACCTTTTGCAGCACAGAGTGCCACCTTCATCCGGGTAGCCCAGTCAATGGAAGGCCCCTCAGATCTCCCATGAAGTAGTCGATCTAAGCTTCCATGATAAAGCCTCTCGTATACCAGCAATCGTTGATCAGAGCCCTCACGTGCATGAAAACCAAGCAATTTACATAGCAATGGATGCTGCAATGATGCAATCAGAAGTGCTTCATTCACAAAGTCCTTTATCCCCTGCAAGATGTGGCATGCATATTTTATCAGATTGCTGATGTTTAAAAAAGTTTCTCCCAGGATAGCTGGAGCAAATGGCCTTCAAGGAATACAAAAAACATGACCACAACTAATGGTTCACAAGAGAATGCATAGAAATTGAAAATTCTTGAAGCCCTAACTTCGCGAATGTACATTGTAAAAACATAATGATCAATAGTTATTGCTCTCTCCTGTCGAGCACCATTATTCTGAGGTAAAAACAGAAATAGGGGAGCATCAGCAAATAGGCGACTATCAGCCAGGAAGAAACTGAATATGTCTGGGATATTTATGGCAAAAAAGTGAGGAGGCTAAAGAACTTATGGAATCTCCTGGCCACATAAACAGACAATTCATGTAATGTTGACGTAACCTAAACCTATACAGTTGACATCACAAGGGAGCCACACAATGAAGAATGACCATAACATTGCATGATTCTATTTAGATTGGTCATCAAAAAGTGAATATAATACAACCAAGCCAAACATGCCCAGAAACATCTACGGGAAACCAATTACATCTAAGTTTCCAAAAGAAAAATCAGGTGCATCCCTAAGGTCTCTGAAGTACAAAATCAACATAGATATGTAGATGTAAATTGTTCAAGGAAAGAATGGTGGTACATTCTACCTGGTTAGATGGTAGAAGACGAGTGACAGTAGCTTCCAGTTTCTTTGAACCCAGGGTGTCATCACCAAATGAAGCTACGTAAACCATTGAGGAAAGGCCTTCTGACACACATCTATCAGAGGAGAAATTTTGACAAGCAGAAGCAACCTCTTCAAATGAGAAGTTTTTGAGTCCCCCTAATGGTGGAAGGGGCAGAGGGCCAGAAGGGAGAGCAGGATTGTTGGAATTATTTGCTTTGAAGCTTCCCATATTCTTTAATACGGCAGTACCCTTAGGCGACGGAAGTGGGAGAGGTTGAGGATTTGCAACTCGTTGATCCTTTGCCAACACTCCACGACTCTTGTATTCTTGTTCTTCAAATTCAACCGATGCAAGCTGATCTTGGTCAGCCACATGTAGGCTAGAAGGAGCAGATAACGCTCTAATTCTGCTGTTGCTGATTCGATTAGCCACTTGATTTGGTTTAGCTCTCGTCCTAAAACTTGGGGGAGCAGATTGGAGAGAACGTCCATGTGTCTCTGGCTCAGGGACTGTGGCCGGAGGCTTCTCCTTGACACTGCCATGCTTCCTGGAAACTTGGTTGGATTTCTTCTTTTTACTTTTCAAGACTGTAAAGCAACCCATATTTGGCTTGTCCCTTACTTTCTCTTACAGAAATTTTCCTGAAAGCAGAAACAATATCCCGAATTATAAGAAAGTCCTGTAGACAAATGCATGAGTTCAAAGAGGAAGGTGCAAACGTAAAAAAACTGAACACAATATGCAATGTTTATATCCACTAAACAGGACACAGCAACGATGGTGTATCAAACTCTACCATGTAAAAGAAGAAAAATAAATTTCTCATAAAACAATCAACCAATGAACTCATAAAAATTGTCAAAAAGAATACTCAGAAGACTGAATTTCATTGTAATGTTCAATGACAAGAATTGGAACGAGATGTACTGCTTTCTAAATAGAGAAAACCAAAAGAATGATTTCAAGAAAAGCAAACAGCGAAACTTCTTCTCATAAACACTAACATGTATTCAAGCACATATATGGTATAACCTAATAACTAGCCTAGTTTCACGAGCAAGAATTCCATGAAAATTAGGCATCGAGAAATTAACGAAGCATCTTACTGCTGTTATAAATATCTCCACATTTACTATACCTTTTGGTCTTGCTTTAAAGAACAGCCTGAATGATAAAAGTTCCTATACAGTGGTCCAAAATTATGAAGATGTCAAACGTTTATTGAAGCAATAGTTTTCAATAAGGAGACTATCTCCCCACCACACAAACCCAAACCCAAATATGGCTAAGGTAAGCTGCAAATATTAAGCAAAAAGTGCCATTTAAGAAGGATTAAAAGTAAAAAATAACAAATATATGAAGTGCATTTTAGTATAACCCAAGCATGTGGGACGGGAAGGGGAGGAAGGGAGGAGACCGTCGGAGGCAGAGGGGGAGGCGGAGTGGGACGGGAAGGGGAGGGGGATCAGAGGGGTCAGGCCGGAGGGGGAGGGGCATGGGGATGGGAAGGAGATCTGAGGGGGACGGGGGCGCAGGCCGCAGGGGGGAGGGGAGGGGAGCAAGCCGGCGACGGGGCCGCAGGGGGGAGGGGAGTAGGCCGGCGGGGGAGGGGAGCAGGCCGGTGACGGAGGGGGAAGGGAGAGAGAGAGAGAGAGAGAGAGAGAGAGAGAGAGAGAGAGAGAGGTACCTGCGGAGGGCGACGACGGCAGGGCGAGCGGCGACGGCGAATCGACGCGAGCGGCGCGGCGACGGGCTCCGGCGGAGGGGGGCTCGGGCGGGAGGCAGCACGGGGAGGGGGGCTCCGGCGGAGGAGGGGGGCTCGGGCGGGAGGGCTCGGGCGGAGGGGGGGCTCCGGCGGAGGGGGCTCGGGCGGGAGCGGGGAGGGGGGCTAGGGCGGAGAGGGGGCCGCAGGGGAAGGGGGCTCGGGAGGGGGGGCTCGGGCGGGAGGGCTCGGGCGGGCGGGGGTCGTAGTAGGAAGTATAACGGCATCAGCGACCGACTGGAGACCGAAGTTAATTCGGTCGCAATAATAGCGACCGATTAGCGACCGATATACATGCGGTCGCTGAAACGGTCTCGGTTATGCGACCGATTATTTCGGTCTCCGAATTGGTCTCTATTTGGGACCGACTAGCGACCGATTTAATCGGTCGCTAATTCGGTCGCTATAGCCACTTTTTCTTGTAGTGGGGCCTCGACTCCGAGTGCTCGCCGGAGGATGTGATCGCGCGTCCCCTGAGTGAGTGCCGTGGTGGTGATGCCGACATCGAGGTCGGGGATCCGGAGAGCCTCCGCGCGGAAGCGAGAGACGAAGTCCCATAGCGCCTCCTCCTTCCCCTACCTGAGGGCGAGCAGGGTTACTGCAGATTTGGCTGTCGACTGCAGATTTGGCTACCTTTCGGCAGCCCACAAAGTTCTCCTTGAACAGTTTCTTGAGCTGTTGGAAGGAGGAGATTGTCTCGGCCGGCAGGGACTCGAACCACGCCCGGGCGTTCTCCAGAAGAGTGGTGACGAACACTAGGCACTTTACGGTGTCCGAGGCCCGGTGGAACACCAGGTGGGACTCGAAGCCGTGCAGGTGGTCGGCCGGGTTGGTGGTGCCATCGTAGTAGGCGAACGACGGCAACTAAAGCTTCGACGGGATGGGGGCTTCCATGATCTTCCTAGAAAAGGGAGCGTGGAAGTCTTGGTCGTCGTCGATGAGGCCGTGATTCTTGACGGCCAGGAGGACGTCGTCCAGGTACCGGGCCTTGTCCTCGATCTCGTCAAACTGTTAGAGCCGGCGGTCCATCTCCGGAGTGGAGTGGAGGGGGCTGCGTCCCCTAGACGCGGGTACACTGCGTGATCGCCGACTTCTTGTGACGGAGGCGCGGGACGCATCCCGTGCCTGCCGGAAGTTCTCTCCGGCCTGACCTCCTTCGCCCTCCCGTCGCTCGGGTGGGGCGTGCTGGGGCCTATGGTCTCGGAGTTCTTGGCAGAATTCTGCCAGGGCTCGGACTTCCTGGCATAGCTCGTCTAGGTCACCCGGGGTGACCTCTTGTCGAGGGTTAACAGAGGAAGCCTCCTGCGACCCCCGGCGGGAGTTGGGTCCCTGTCGGGAACCCCGCCCCCTGTTGCTGGCGTTACGAAGGCTTCTACAGGGCGCCATAGCTTTTCGCTCGTGTTTCCCACAGACGGCGCCAAGAAGTGTAGTGGCAGGAAAATGGTTCTTAGGCCACGTATCACCTTCTCTATTTATTTGTTGGAGAAATCGTCTCGCGCCCGTGGATGCCTGCATACACCAAGGAACCAAAAGGGCGTAAGAAGGAGTCTCAAGTGTTACCCCAGGGGACAACCCTCCGATACTTAAGTCAGCAAGGGATTTAATGAGCAATAGAGAGGAGCAGAGTAAGAGAGGGGTATGGGCCGTAGTAGTCGATCCAGGAGGCGCGTAGATCCTCTGTATGTGTGCTCGCCGGTCCCAGTGGGCTCTCGAAGAGTGCTCGCTGGGTGGCAAGGCCGCTCAAGAGGCAGGAGCTCTCTAGACGTAGATGGCCCTCTTGTCATCGTCGCTGGTAGGACTTCTCTCTTCTTAGTAGAAGGCTCTGGGGCAGGAGTACCCTCTTGCGTAGTCGTGTGGGGTTTTAGTAGAAGAATCTACCGTCCCCCTCTCTATCGTCGACGTCCCTTTTATATGGGTTGTCCTGGTGCGAGGGCCTCATCCCTTGATCGGGAAGGGTCCGTTTAGTTGGAGTAATGTTCTCCGCTATGCCGGCAGGAGTTTTCCGTTGGAGGACGATTCCCCTGACGTCGGCCGTTCCCTGGGCGAGTCTTACGGCGCTCATGGCACGTGCTCGCCCGTTACGAGGTCAAGGCTGGCGTCGTGGGGGCAACGGTCGGTCGTCGGAATGTCCTCTGGCGAGAATTGTGCTTGGGCCGGCCTCATCGGCGTCGCGGAATCCGATGCCCAGTTGGGTCGGTCATCTTCTTATCGGGCCGAACATGTGTGTCCGCTCTTCGATTGGGCTTAGCGCGTCCGAGCCTTAATGGGCCGCTGGCACCTGGGCCGTTCCTGGGTCAAACCAAATTTACCCTCCTCAGAAAGATAATTTAACTATCTACAACTTTCATGTTGGACATATTTTTATATTTTAACATTTAAAAGGTAAAAAATGTCAAATAATAAGATTAATGAGTTTGAGTTAAGTGATGCTGGCCGAGTGATGTTGATCGGCCGAGTGTTGTTGACCGAATGATGTTGGCCGAGGGTTTGATAGTGGAAGAAGATTTGATTAAAAATTCCCCCCACCATGACATTGACTAGGATGGCCTATTTAAGTCTTCCTTCTCTCTTATTTTCTCTCATTTTTCCTTTTTTTAGTAAGAGGTATTAAGGTGAAAAAGGAAGAAGAAGTCGAGAGAAAAGTAGAACATGAAGAAGGAGGAGGAGGAGGGGAAGGTTGATATTATTCATGTATTTGTTATTTATGTTTATTTTATTTTATTTTGATATTTAGAAATTAAATTTGTGCATGCAAGAGGTGTAAAAATTATTTGGAGGTGTTTTGGTTAAATCTAAATAAAATGACAATGTTGATAGGACTTGGTTACATGTAGTCCCCAAGATATTAATTATGCATGGTTAGAGCGAAGAAATTACATATTAAATTAATATGTATACAATCTGAATATTTATGATTCATTTTTAATATGTCATCAACAGTTCAGTTTGTCAAAAGTTAAAGCTATTCAGATAAAAATTGTTAAAGAAGTCAATGTTAAATTAAGTATATGAACAGTGTCAGATTAAGGAGATGGGAGGTGCCCCCCATCAAGCATCCGCTACGAGAATTAGGCCATAAGGACAAACATACGTATATGAAAATCTAGAAACCAGACTTCGATTTGGTGAATGATGAGATTTTGTTTCTCAATCCAACATAGTTGATCAAAATTGATAGGCTCATGCATTTAGGCCTTTTGTCATTATGTCTTTCACAAAGGTACCACAGTAGAATTATATGTTATCTCTTGTGTTGTGGTTTGGATGGATATTTGATTTCTGAAATTTAAACTGCATAAAATGTGGGTTTAGTCGGTTCTGTTAATTGAACTAAACAATCTTAAAGTGCATATGAATATGATTCGATTTGTAAGGCTTGCATATTTTGATCTGTTGGCTTATATGGATATGATTTGATTTGCTCTGTAAGCTATAATATGAATATTTTGACAAATTAATATGAACTTGAAGATTTGAGAGATATGGGTACATGTCTAAGGTTTGCTCTAATGCATTATTTATATATATTCCTTGGAGTTATCCTATATATCTAGAACCTATTGGAATTCATATTAAGTTTAGAATTATTACATGATTTGTGAAATTATTATGTAATTTGTATGTTATTTGTTTTGATGTCGACTAAGTCTTAGGACTCGTATGTGATTTATCTATTTTTCAAAAAAATTAGATAGTGTTGATTTTGAACTCCAACAAGGAGTGAGTCGGAGAGAGATCTAAGAAATTTTTTATTTCAATTTTTTATTTTGGTTCTCTCTATCTATTAGAAGTAAAATGTTATTTTTGAACAAATAGGTGCAATATATGGTATATGATGCAATTACATGTCTTTATATTTATAGAAATGATACGGTTGTACATGTTGGAAATATGGATAGTTTGAGTTTTAGCACCTTACAAATTTTTCAGCTCACAACATTTAGATTCGAACTATGATATCCTCGAACCGGACTAAATTCGAGAAAGAGAGTGCCATAGATGTTGGTATCTGAGCAAGGTTGTGAGACTTGGAATTTGTCTTCACCCATCAAATTTATACACTATACCGCGAGATTTAGGAATTTATTAGGAATTTGGAGTTACCTATAGAAATTATATTAATTGAGATTAGTTCTCCCTCGCAGGGTATGACGGGGAATGATAGGGTAGTGATAGTTCCTTCTCATGTAGAGATGACACCCTCAAATGGGATATCAGTTGGGTTGTTGGAGAGACATCACAGGGCGAGCAATCTCTAGGAGGGTAAAGTGTTGTGCCCACTCAGGGTGTGCCACTAGCAAACTTGGGAGAATTTACAAAAATGTTTCAAGCGTTGGTGTAGACTATGTAACTGCTAGCTCACAATCTGGCAATGATGCAATCTCAATTACAAGCACAGATGTGTAAGAATATCATGATAGGACAATAGGGGCTAATATAATGGAGAGGTTTAAGAATATAACTCCTTCTTCTAAGGGGGAGAGCTAGCTAGAGATTGTGAAAAGTTGGACAAGAGAACTCGAGAAAATTTTCAAAGCTATTAGATGTGCAGAGTAGGATAAGGTGATACTAGCTACATTCATGCTTAAGGTATAACACCCCAATTTTCTTAGATGTCCTATATATATATATATGAAATTTTTATGATAGGAGCTTGACAATAAAGACATTAGATTTTCTTAAGAAAAAATCAATAGGTCGGTTTACTTAGTTGAGAAACTAAGACGATGCTTAGGAAATGTGGGAGATGCTCAGAAGAATTAGATGAAGAAAGATAGGAAAAATTTAGGAGAAATAGACAATATAAGATGAACGATGGACATAAATAGGCAAAATGTGATGAAAAGTAGATGATGCGAAATATATACAAAGTAAGTTAGATGGAGCGAGATAAGCGATGAAAAGTAGAAAATGAAAATTATGTGAATGGCTTAAACAAAATTAAAGTTAGGCAATGCGAAAGTAAATGATTCGAAAGTAGATGATGCGAAAGTAGGTGGAAGACTTAGATGATGCACAGAAGTTAGATGATTGGTTAGACGATGCAGAATTAGACAATGGCTTTATAGAGAAAACTTAGACAATAGAAAAGTGGACAGTTAGCGGTTAGCCTTCATAGAATTAGACATTGCGTTGGACTTAGATGACGACTTGGCAGAACTAGACGAAGGACTTGGATGATGGCTTTACAAAATTGGACGAAGGACTTAGACAATGAACCTAGGCTTTACAGAATTGGATGATGGACAAAATTTGACAATGAATTTAGATGAAGGCTTTTTCACCCTAGAAAAAATAGACGATTAACTTAGACTTTGGAGGCCTAGGTGATAGACTTGGATGATGGAAAATTAAATTATGGATGTTAGACTTTAGAAAAATAGATTGAGTGGTGTATGACATATGTTAGTGATGAAAGACAAGTGTGTACGACAGATGTGAGTGGTGTATGGCAAGCGTTGGATGTAAATTAATAAGGCATTTTATGATAGGTGAATGGTATTTTAAAATTAGTGGGAGGTATTCTATAACGGGTGGAGGGTATTCTACGATAGGTGATAGGTATTCTACGACAGGTGGATGGTTTAGCACTAGCATGTGGAGAGCATGGGGATTAATGAAGGATATTGCTAGTGGAGGAGTTTAATTAAATAATTATATAATCTTCCCTACTAAGTGGTGTTGAGGGCGACCTCCTATTACCATTTTCTTCCATAAGTAACTAGACTTAGCACAAGTGGGAAATAGTGGAAGTAGGAGAGGAGCAAAGAAGAATGATAAGAACATGAAAGTTTTAGGTTGTTCAATTTGGTTATTGGAGAGAACCTCACTAGGAAGAAATGACCTTATGGTGTTTAGGAGAGAGATAGTCGTCCCCAATGCATGGAAACGTCAAGAAGTGTTCTGGAGGGATCAGAGAAGTTAAGAGGAGATCTTACTAGTTGTGGGGAATCTCACCGTGAAGGTAGACATGTGATAAACTTAGAACATGATAAAGAAAGTAAACATGTTTTTGTTCCTTTTTGCGAGATAGGGTACCGATCATAAAAAATGGAAGTAGTTGTAGAATGCTTTACGTCGACATCTGCACACGATAATAATAATAATAATCATCATCATCATCATCATCATTATAATAATAATAATAATTAGATGTGATGTGCATTTGTGAACAAATGTTAAAATGGTACTCTTCCATTCCCTTTCTTCCTCTCTTTATCCGTCCACTCGGACATCTTACTTTCCACTACTCCACTTTGAATTTTTTTTAATTTCATCTCTTCCATTATGGGCATTATGGGGGAGGCTTTTTGGACTACTTCTTGCTCTATTTCTTTCTCGTTTTTTCCCGCTATAGAGGTGAAAACTTTATCTTGAAACAGACGAAAATGCAAGGAAGTCCCAACAATGGGGATATACCCCATCAAAGAAAGTACATACTCCACCAAAGTGGAACAAAGAAATCATGGTTGTTTATATGCGTCTTGTCTTATGATCTCATCTTGTCATATGTATAAGTTTTGATATAATTATATGACTATATCATTTTTTTTAAACGGGGAGGGAGAATTCGGTGTTGAATCTAAGACCTCTCTCTTGTAAAGGGGGAGAGTCTCTGCTCCGCCAGTGGTGAAAGGACAATTGTGTAAATATATCACATGTTTACTAGACCCATGTATACATGTTCATTTATAAATGAATGATATGTGAATATTTCTTATTTCGGCAAGATGATAAAATTTGATAGTTACATTCAAGTTGATCACTTAAAATTTTTGTTGGAAAACTTGGGAAGCAAAGTATAACAGGAATATTCCGGCATCAAACCATCCCATTTTCAACATGGGATATACCATAACAAGAGGACCATACTACACATTATGGCAGTAGTTGTCCTTCTCCATCACGCCATCATAAATGGATGAGAGGCAACGACCTTTTAAGATCAAGGTCAAAGTCGACATCCCCACCTATGATGGCATCATTGATGCAATTAAAGAAGCTAGATTCGTGCCTTGACAAACTCGACACTGATTTTACCTTATATAGGTATAATAGTGAAGATCGGGTTGCACTTGATCGGATTAAGCTAACTGGCCATGCTTTGGCATGGCGGAATGCGCACTCGAAGAGCTACTATGATGAGGACCTCATATGGGGGCACTTCAAGCGATTCATTCGTGAGGAGTGCTACCCAATGGGGTACTTTGGGGAGCGGTGGAAGTAGTGGAACAATCTCAAACAAGAGTCAGGGCAATCGAGGCAAGACTAGACCATTGAGTTTTGATGCTATGCGGTGGCGTTGGGCATTTCCCTCAATAACTACTAATGTCACGTCCTGACGCGGAATATCGGGACGTATAGTTAGAAACTAGCTAGAAGGAAAGAGAGAGAACTAATCTAAATATTTGCACAAGTGCTAAGAAAAGGAAATAACTTAATGATCATAAAACAAACCATAACTGATACAATAACCTCAAACCAACTTAATACAACTGAGACAACAACCACTTAACAACAATAACATAACTGAAACTAAATACTCTCCAAAGCACAACTAATAGGAGGATAAGACTGCCAAAACACTAGAACTGATACACTCAAGACATCACTCCTGCCCTTCCCCATCGGTTTGCACATCGTCACCTGAATAGCCTGGAAAGGGGGGGAAACAACAACTATGAGCTGACGCTCAGTAGGAAATAACAGGCAAGTTTACGTGATTAACAAGTTAATTACATTTTCATATGCCATGCTAATAAAAGAAATAAAAGATGATACAATAAAATAGCGTAATACAAAGATCTTGCAAGGTCAAGAAATATAATGATGACAAGAGATAACAAGATAACAAGTACAAGAATTTACAACAGGAGATAGTAATAGAGAATTGAGAATTGGCCAAACAAGCAAGTATTTAAACATCATTCCAAGCACGATCAAGTAACAAGTAACAATAGATTTTTATGTCATAGACGTTACACTAGTCAAGTACTCGATGCAATGCCCCACCATGTCATTAACATCTCATGGGCTCACTAACTTTCGGGCGCTCTCCCCAGGACCAGACCGGGCCCTTATGATGCGTTGGTATTAATTTATTGGATCCAAGATCTCACGTTGTCTAGACATTCAGTCAAATTAAATGGCCAATTAATCAGAGGAATTACTGCCAGAAGTTCAAGATTTAAAGGACTAACCTTGTCCTTGGATTCAAGAGCACATAAACACGATGAAACTCATCTCCGAGAGATGTGCGGTCGTACAGAAGCCACGCAAGGTATGTACGGCTAACACAGGGCCGTGCATACAGAAACTGGGCTGAAACTCAGCCTGTGAGGTCAAGAAAGAACGGCTGACAGTGGGCCGCTCTAAGGTATGAACGGTGCATTATGGGCCGCTCATGTCCAGAAGACATTAAGACCCATGATAAGATATACGGACCATACTGGGCCGTATTACAGATATGCGGTCATTATCGGGCCGTCGAAGAGGATATGCGGTCAACTACTAGCCGCGCATGCCTCTCGTTGTCCGATACGATCCAAGCCTTAAACCAGCGGTTTAAACACATAAAACGATGTTTTGGTAGTTCATTAGGTTCATAACAGGGATATAACAAGGTTCCAAGATGATGGTAAAACCGCCGGATAGAGTTTCTGGGGTAAAACCAAGACTAGCAGACTAATCGGCTAATGACTTGTTAAAAGTCGGTAAGTTGGTCACACTGTTTACTGTAGTATAGCAGCTAACCAGCAAGCTAAAGATCATATTAATCCTAATTTCATGTCAAATTACCAAGGATTAAGTTTTACATTAAGTCAATATGCCAAAAAGATGATTCGAGCTGATAAAGAGAATGAACAGGATCGCGTAGGAATGAACAACATGCAATTAACAGAAAATTTAGTTACATAATTAATCACTAATCATGTGGGTTTCTAATTTATTAATTACTAATTAGGATACTAATATGAAGCATTTAGAACTAGTATTAAGTCACTTTCTGTCTAGATAAACGGTTCGGAATGAACCTTATATCATCTGGGCTAACCGGGGGCTAAACGGGGTTGAAGGGGCAACACAGGGAGTTGGGCGGCTCCCTGAGGGCCACCCATCTGATGGGCGGTTCCTGGAGGGCCGCCCAAGGGGGTTGGGCGGTCCTGGAATGGCCGCCCATCCCCTGGGATGAGTGGTTGCTTCTGGGCCATCCAAGTTATGTGGTCCATTCTGGACCTTATATCTAGATATATGGTCGGTTTGGGACCGTTCATCCTGGGATGTGTGGTTCCTGACCAACCGTTTATCTAAGGCTATACCAGAGTCAAAATTGGTCAAAGTCTGGGCTTGAGTTGTGCGGTCTATCGTTAGACCGTCCATCTCTGGGTCGTCTCCGGTCATCCCTACCATGTCCGATGAACGCCGGGATGCCAAGGGTTGCTAGGGTTGAACTAAAACTCTAATAACTCATGGAAACGGACTCCAAATAAGGGGCTTTTGGTACTATTAGAAAGCTAATGAAAAACTCTACCTAACAGTAATATCAATTTCATAATATCTTTTTGAAATCACGATTTATCAAAGCAAGAACACGGAAAACCCTAATTTTGACATGCTGTTACTAAATCGTAAAATTCTCTCAACATATACAATGAAATTTGGGGCTTCTTATATCAACAGAAAGCTACTTCGATGCTGAATCCAACCATATATGATATGTTATATGTGGATCAGGATTAGTAACTCGAAATCAGAACTTAACTCGGAAGAACATATCAAAAACTAGGTCTAGACATGCTGTTACTCCGAACAGAAATTCTCTAAACATGCTTCATGAAATTTGGGGCTTTCTACGCCAAATGAAAACTAACATGATGATGCTTACATCCATGTATATTAATTAGAGTTGAGCTGTTAGATCCTACCTCAATCGAAGAGAGAACTTAAAGCCCTAGAATGAAGAACGAACTGGACAGCACCTTAGAAAAACCTCGATATCTCCTCGGATACCTAATGAAATTTATGGCTTCTTATATCATTGGAAAGATCTCGTCGAGAGGAACAATTTGATGTATTCATGTGCAGGTTTTGGTTAAGGAAACCTACCTCAATCGATGGAACAAAGAGGAGAGGAAGGAGGACGACGGCTGCCGACCCACCTCCACTAAACGACCAAGATCTTCCTAGCTCTGAATCCAGTGCGAACACCACAGCTACCAAAAGAAAATAGACTCGTAGAGCTTCATTTTGATAGCTTATAGAGCTTCTGGAGACTTCGGAGCTGGGAGAAATCGACCACGCAAGGTGGTGTTGGAAAACGGCGCCGCCAAGGTTGACCAAGCCAAAACTCGGCCGCCACCATGTGCTAGGGTTAGGTTTGGATTCGATTGATAAAGGGCTATTGATCCTTAGATCGTGGCCTTCCATTTGCCACCGATTTGAGCTCATTTGGTTGAGTATTAAGCTCTAATTTCGTGATTTAAACTAAGGTTGGGTAAGGGTTAAAAAGTGTGCACTTTTGGGCTTAATCCACTAATTAGCCCTAATTATGGATTTTTGCTGGGTCAAACACAGAAGACAAAGTTGTTAACTACATGATCCTTGACCCGATTAGCATTTTTACAGATTTTTATAAGGTAGTCAAATTTTCACTATTCTATTTCCTAAGGAGTTAAATATCAAAAATCCGAAATTCAAGCATTAAATCATTAAAAATTCAATTTTCAGTTAATAAAAGCTTAATAAATACATTGGGCTCAATAAAAATTTTCAGGGTATTACACCCTTCCCTACTTAAGGAATTTGGTCCTCCAAATTCACTGCACTATAACTGAGAGTAGGGAATGAGATAGCTCACCTAGAATAAGTTGGGATACTGCTTCCGCATAATCTCTTCAGACTCCCATGTACCTTCTTCGGTCCCACGCCGACTCCACTGAATCTTGACCATCGGTATAGAACGATTCCGGAGTTGTTGTTGCTTCCGGTCCAGAATCTTGATAGGTCTTTCTTCATATGTCAAATCTTCCTTCAGTTCAAAATCCACATGCTGAATGATATGAGTGGGGTCGTACACATATTTCCGTAACATAGACACATGGAAGACATTGTGTACGCCAGACAACTGAGGCGGTAAAGCCAGTCTGTAAGCAACTTCTCCCACTCTATCTAGGATCTCGAATGGACCAATATATCTCGGACTAAGCTTGCCATGAATGCCAAATCTGCGAATCCCTCTCGTCGGAGAGACCTTCAAGAATATATGCTCGCCAACCTGAAATTCCAATGCTCTTCTCCGGTTGTCGGCATAACTCTTCTGTCTTGATTGGGCCACTTGTAACCTGTCTCGGATAATACGGATGTTCTGTGATGATTCTGAAATAAGATCCGGTCCAAGCCACTGTTTCTCACCTACCTCGTCCCAACACAACGGGGAACGACAGCTTCTGCCATACAATGCTTCAAAAGGAGCCATCTGTATGCTGGATTGGTAACTATTGTGGTAGGCGAATTCAATCAATGCCAAGTGATCACTCCAACTGCCTCCAAAATCAATCATGCATGCTCGAAGCATATCTTCCACTATCTGATTGGTTCTTTCAGTCTGTCCATCTGTCTGCGGATGAAAAGTAGTACTGAAATTCAGACGAGTACCCAAAGACTCTTGCAGTCCCTTCCAGAAATGTGAAGTAAATCTGGGGTCTCGATCAGACACAATGCTGACTGGTATGCCATGGAGCCTTACCACTTCCTTCAAATACAAAGCAGCCAATACATCAACTGTCCACTTGGACTTAATGGTTAAGAAATGAGTTGACTTTGTCAATCGATCGATAATCACCCATATTGCATCAAATCCACCACGAGTCCTAGGTAGACCCATAATGAAATCCATGCCAATGCTTTCCCACTTCCATTGGGATATGTCAAGTAGTTTCAACTTTCCTGCCGGTCTGAAATATTCAGCCTTAACTTGCTGACAAACCAAGCATCTACTCACGAAGTCTGCAACTTCCCTTTTCATATTCGGCCACCAAAAGGATCTTTTCAAATCTCTGTACATTTTAGTGCCTCCGGGATGAATGGTGTATCTGGATCTATGTGCTTCTTCAAGAATCTTGTTCTTTATTCCAGCTTCATCAGGCACACAAGTTCTACCCTGGAATAACAATCTCCCATCGTCAGCCAACATGAAGTCAGGTCTGCTGCTCAAGCTTCTCTTGATCTCTACTAGCTCGGGATCATTATCTTGCAAGGACTTGATTTTCATCAACAGTTCGAGCTTAAGCTGAATCTGAGCAATCATGACCCGATCATTGTCAATATTAAGATCCAGGCTAGACAATTGTTCCAGTAGCCTCCACTCTTGTAACATGAGACTTGATAACCTAGCTACAGGCTTCCGGCTTAATGCATCTGCCACAACATTATCTTTTCATGGATGATACTCAATCGAGAAGTCAAAGTCTTTCAAGTACTCCAACCATCTTCGCTGCCTCATGTTGAGTTCCTTCTAAGAAAATAAATATTTTAGACTCTTATGATCTGAAAACACTGTGAAGGTTTCTCCATACAAGTAATGCCTCTAAATCTTCAATGCAAACACGACTGCTGCAAGTTCCAAATCATGAACAGGGTAATTCTCTTCATGCTTCCTCAACTGCCTAGAAGAATAGGTAATCACCTTCCCATGCTGCATGAGTACACAGCCTAAACAAATACCTGAAGTATCAGTGTATACCACAAAACCTCCTTCACCAGAAGGTAAAGACAATACAGGTGCAGTAGTCAAACATTCCTTCAAAGTCTGAAAGCTTCGTTGACAATCTTCGGACCAATCAAATTTGTTCTCCTTGCGGGTTAATCTTGTCATAGGTACCGCAATCTAAGAGAAATCTTGGATAAATCTTCTGTAGTAGCCTGCTAGGCCTAGGAAACTTCTCACTTCAGTCACACTAGTAGGCTGATCCCAATTCTTCACTGCCTCTACCTTCGAAGGATCAACAGAAATACCTTCTTTGGTGATGATATGTCCGAGAAAGGACACCTCTTGCAGCCAGAATTCACACTCACTGAACTTGGCATATAGTTGATGATCTCTCAACAATTGTAATGCCATCCTCAGATGTTCAGCATGCTCCTCTTCATTCTTGGAATAAATCAGGATGTCATCAATAAATACCACGACTCATTGATCAAGATAGGGCCAAAATACATTGTTCATCAACTGCATGAAAGCTGCTGGAGCATTCGTTATACCAAAAGACATAACGACAAATTCGAAATGACCATACCTGCTGCTGAAAGCTGTTTTATAGATATCCTCTTCCTTAATCCGTAACTGATGATATCCAGATCGAAGATCGATCTTAGAAAAATATTGAGCTCCCGCTATCTAGTCAAATAGTTCGTCAATCCTCGGCAATGGATATTTGTTCTTGACAGTCTGTTGGTTCAATTGCCGATAATCGATGCACAACCTCATCGAACCATCTTTCTTCCTGACGAATAATACAGGGGCTCCCCAAGGAGAAGTACTAGGGCGAATGAAACCCTTCTCGGGCAATTCCATTAACTGCCGCTTTAACTCCCACAGTTCCGTAGGAGACATACGATAAGGAGCCTTGGAAATAGGAGATGTGCCAGGAATGAGATCAATAGAAAAGATAACTTCCCGCTCATGCGGAAGTCTTGGTAGTTCCTCTGGAAAGAGATCAGGAAAATCTCGGACGACAGAAATGTCCTTAATCTCAATCTGATGCTCAGGGGTTGCACAGACAAAGGCCAGAAAAGCATCACATCCTCGTCTCATCAGCTTATCAGCTCGAAGAGCCGAAATAAGAGGTACGGAGTTGTGGTGCTTAACTCCCACAAAAAAAAGCCTTGGGTGCCTAGTAAAAGACACGGAGCAAGAACTGCAGTGAACATTAGCCTCATATTGAGCCAACCAATCTGCTCCTAGGATTACATCATAATCCTTCATGTCCATGCAAACTAAATCAGCTGGAAAGTTTTGTTCACCAATCATAACCTTACTAGAAGGATAGAAATGATGGATTGCTGATCTAGTACCAATAGGGGTTGAGATCTCTAACGGAGAATTCATCAAAACAGGTTCCACAGCTAAAGACTTAGCAAATCTCCGAGAAATAAATGAATGTGTGGCACCAGTATCAAAAAGAACAAATGCTGGCTTGTCGAGTATAATAAGAGTACCTTCGACGAGTCCACCGTCCTCGGGGGTTCCTGCTTCCTCTGCATGCAAAGCTTGAAGCTTGCCTTGTGGTTTCTTGAAGACTTGAGATTTTACCGGTGTAGCTTGCTCCGATATAAGAGGACAATTAGGGATAGGGTGCTCTTTACTCCCACATCGCAGACAGGTGCCTAGCTTGCGCCAGTATTCCTCCATCTTGTGACCAGGACGATCACAAAACTTGCACACGCCCTTGAATGGAATAATAGGGCCAGGCTTCTTGTCTTCATGCCTCGTCATCTTGCCCTTCCACGAACCGGACCCGCTCCATGAACCAGGTCCACTAATGGGCCTCTTCTTGGTATACCCGGGGTTGACATTCCTGGAACCCGTAGGTTGTTCCTTCTTTGCACCTTTTTCACGGATTCTCTCCGTCATTTCTAGAGTATCCTCCAGAACTTGAGCTTTCCTCACCATTTCAGAATAAGTTGAGATCTCCATCGGTGCCAACTGATTAATATAATGCAGCCTCAGACCGTTGAGAAAACGCTTCGCCTTCATCTTCTCGGTGGAAATAAGGTGTGTAGCATAACGAGAAAGCCGTGAAAATTGAGCCTCATACTCCGCCACGGACAGACTTCGCTGCTTCAAAGCCGCGAACTCCGCTGCCTTCTTCTCTTGCACTCTATCAAAAAAATACTTGCTGTTAAAGAATCCCTCGAACTCCTCCCAGGTGACTTGCTGATCACCGAGAGTCGCCTTGATAGAATCCCACCAAGTACGTGAATCATGTTCCAGTTAGAATGTAGATAAAAGGACACGCTCTTGATTGCTGCATTGCATCACTTCGAATATTCTTCCCATCTCATCTAGCCAGTGCTTAGCTTTTTTTTTTAAGTAAGCACCAGCCAACAAAGTCAGTATCCAGTCAAGTGCACCATCCCCCAGCAGGAGATAATGTTCTCACTTCCCCAGACTGACTGTGTGGCCAAGAAATTTTATTGATATATTGAACGAATACAATATCACCGGGGCATACCCCTGACTATCGCTATGAGATCCAAGAAAGGATAAAGAGACAAAAGTCCAAAACCAAAAACTAATTACATTTTCGGATAGCAGGGAGACCCGCTTTATCCACCCTTAAGGCTCCCCTGGCCAGCCTAGGGAGCTCACAATTACGAGAAAAAATACTATTGGTTTGATTATCACAAGCATGGGAGGCCAAGGCATCAGCCACTTGGTTGCCCTCCCTATATATATGCTGCACAGAACAACCACACTTAGTAATAAGATCAAGAATTCCCTTCCACCAAGGAAGAATATTCCAACAAGGGGCCATCCCTTTACGGATTGCCTCTACTAGCACTGCACAGTCACTGAAGATGAGCTCCACCTGAAGACCACCAACCAACGCCATTGCTAAACCATCATGGAGCGCCCTAGCCTCAGCTAACAGACTTCGCCCATGACCATAATGAAAGGCAAAGCCAATAATCAAGTTACCAGCTGGGTCACGAAAGCACCCTCCTCCACCGCTCATGCCCGGGTTGCCTTTAGAAGCCCCATCAACATGCAGCGTAATTTTGGACAATGACAGCTTACTCCACACCATAATGGGCATTCTCTGAGCGCACCGTGGATAAAAATGGAATTGAGCCAACAAAGTCCTTTGTAAGCTAGATAAGGTAGTATGAAACAGAATTCTATCCAGTGAGAAAGTGATTGCATCATAAATGCTTCTTTTGATCAAACTAACAGATAAGGGAATATTATCAAATCTGGCAGAGCATCTAGCTTTCCATAATTCCCACATTAAAAGAACAACAGCATACATACCAATGAAACTAAGAGCAGAGACCAAACTGGTACCTGCCAGTAGGTTCCAACAACGGATGGTGATATGCTCACTAAGGTGAATCTTTGAGCTAATTAAAGGCCTGACCCATAACCACAGTTCAGCTGCCAGCTCCCCCTTAATAAACAAGTGATTAAGATCCTCAGTGTCTGGCTGTGGATAGCAACTACATTTAGAAACCATAGGAATCCCACAATCTGCCACCCTACTGTCAACAGGCACTGCACGGTGGATTAATTTCCAGAAGAACATAGCAGGCCTAGGAGCAAGGCTAGAATGCCATAGATTAGCCCAGGGACCGCTAGATATACCCGATGACCTTAAAATTTTACCAACTGATTTAACCGTAAATGACCCTCCAGCTGTGGCTGTCCACACACATAAGTCCTCCTCGTCCCTTAACTGAATATTGGGAAGGCCTGTAGAAACCAGATTCCTTGCTTCATGATGAGGGTCTAACATGACATCCCTGACAGTGGTACCCGGCCGAGTCAGAATTGAGCTAAAGTCAGCTTGCAAAACAGAACTGATCAGAGGACCTTGACCCGTCCAGTTGTCCTTCCAGAAATTCACACCCCTTCCATTACCAATAAGCCATCTGGAATTTTGAATGATCAGGTCTTTCGCCTGCTGAAACATATGTGCTGGCATACCAACAGGGAAGGCCTTAGAACAATCAAGGAAATTTGTCTTAATGAATCTGCTACGAGCATAGGAAGACCACAGAGAAGATCCATGAATAATATTCCACAGATTCTTAGTGGCCAGTGCAAGCTGAACCTGCTGGAGGTCCCTAATAAACAAGCCCCCTTCTGTCCGAGGCTTTAGAATATAGCTCCAGGCTACCCAGTGATGGCGCCTCTGACCTTCAGAGCCCTGCCAGAAGAAATTAGCACAAATTCTGTCAATACCTTTAATGATAGCTTTGGGGAGAAAACAAGCCGAGGCCAAGTAAACAGGCATGCTCCGGAGAACATAGTTGATGAGGATAACTCTCCCTGCCTGAGAAAGGAAATTAGACTGCCAACCCTCCAATTTCTTTTGAACTTTTTCCACCAAGAACTTAAAATCCGTACAGGTATATCTACCTTTCTTAATGGGAACACCCAAGTAACTGAATCTGACTTGAAATTTATAACCTGTCATAGAATGGATGGACTGCTTAAGACCAGAGGGAGCTTTAACTGAGACAGTAAAATCACTTTTACCAAAATTAACCTTTTGACCAGAGCTATTTTCATATTTTCTAGTGAACTGCTGAAAGCAACTAATATTCTAATGAACCGGGCCTTATGTAATTTATCAACTTCTTCCTTAATCCTTAAGGCCATTTGCGGGTGAAATCTCCGTGCCTTCTGTTTAACGGGCGTTGCCCCTGGTTTGAGAATCAGCATGTGTTCAACCAAGGCGGGGTCAAGACCCGGCATGTCTTCGTAGGACCAGGCGAAAGAATCGCTGTACTCCCTCAAGACTTTGACAAGCTCCTCTTCGACTGGAGGAGGGAGATTGGCGGAAATAAGTATGGGCCTGGGGTCCTCTACTGTTCCGAGGTTAATCTCTTTAGTGGATTCATCCACTGCTACGGAAGGCTCGTCAAACTTCTTCAAGCCTTGGGCATATAGGTCAGCAGTGTCATCCATTTCATCTTCCTCACCATCAGCTGGGTCTTTCTCATTCACAATTTCATATACTCCTAGTCCATCCTTGCTCCATACTTCATCAACTCCCTCCTCATCTTCCAGGATAATTGCGGTCTCCACAAATTCCGGGCATTTCAACAGAGCATGACATCTCCCAGCCAAATCTTGTAGAAACCTATTGGGGATGGTTTTAGGAGGGCGCGTCACGGCAGGTGCCGCAGACGTGGACGGGCTGACAAAACTCGAACTAGATTCTACCCTGACTGACTCGACCATCCTAGAGGACTCTGTACACTGTACATCTAATCTAGGGGAGAAGAAATCTATCGGAAAAGAAACAGGGGTCTCGTGCCCCTGGGAATCTGGGTAGAACATAGCGTAATCTTCCATGGAGACCTCCGTTTTGAAGTTGGCATTTTTTTTTTGGAGGCCGGAGGTGATCACACAACAGGAGGAGAAGGCGGGGGAGGAGGAAGTTGCATGGGAACAATTCTGGGAAGATGCAGTCAAAGAAAGGGTCCGAAGACTTAAACCACATTTCATGGAGCTGAGCTCCTGGAGGAGGAGGAGTGAATAGGTTGATAGATCAATGGGCGGGCAGCGCCCGCAAGCACATGGAACGAATAGAATTTCGGGTCTCTCCGCAAAGTACGGGTCGACCAGGAGTGGAGGGGAACGGGGAACAGAATCCCGCTATTGAAACTAGGAAGCGAGACGGGATGGGGACATAGAATAAGTAGTGATGGAGCTCCCAGTCTTCCGGGGCCCCTGGCGGGCCAATGGCATCGGGGGGCGCCTTACCAGCTGCGTCTCCTTCTTCTTTGGGTCACCCTCTTCTTCATAAAACATCTTTGTAAAGCAGTTAGCAAAGTCTTCCAAGTCACCGGCTAGCCCTTGCGGTGGTGGTGGAGGATCGGCAACAGTACAAGCTTCGTCTATCTTTTCTTCAAGGCTGGATGGCGAGGTCTTCAAGGTGCCGGGCTGCAATGGACCCTTCACAAAATGTTGCCGGTAGTCCCAGGTCAACGGCCCAGAGTTCCCAAGCACTGACATGGAGGATTCATGGTAGCCGAGGCCCCGGCGACCCATCTTCCTTCCCCTGGGAACGGGGTTGGTTCGGCCCTGCAGCTGTGCGCCGAGTCCTCGGCCTGGCTGATAGCCCAATTTTAGAATTATGTGCCACCCTTTGGAGTCTCTCATCTTGGGCTTAACCTTCACATTGATTGGTGCAGCGGTGGGCTTGCGCGACGCATACGCCCACGAATAGTTCAAGTCCATGACAGATAGAACAGGTCTGTTACTTGGCCACAGTGTGGGCAGAATCTTGGCTGCTATGGCGTCAACGTTTTGAACTGTGGAAACACTTTTCACCTTGACCACTCGCCCCTGGAATGGGAACTTCAGACACTGGTGGGCGGTCGAGGGGACGGCGTTCAAACTATTCAACCATGGACGACCCAGAATGGCTTTGAACATTGGGTCTATGTCCAACACATAAAATTCTACATCCATCACCAAGGGCCCTAGCTCGGCCTGCACAGTTACTACCCCGTGACAAGCACGTCTGGAGTTATCATATGCGGCTATCGTGGTTGGTGTCGGCTTGAGCATGTCCTCTGATATATTACAAGCACGAAGGGTACTCAATGGGCAGACATTTATCGACGCCCCTGTATCCACAAGGGCGGATTCCACGGTCGTTTTGTTTAAAGAGATGGTAATACATAACGGCATCTGCCGTGCCTCAGGAGGAGCTAATTCTGATTCAGCAAATGCAATAGAGGGCCCCTTTGTGATCGTGGCCAAGACTGCGGGCAGGCTATCTACCGCCACATCCTCGCTCACCATAACTTTCTGTAGGAAGATTTTCAGGGCGTCTTGGTGGAGCGGCGACCTCTTGATCAGCTCTAACACTGAGATTTTAGCCGGCAGCCGGTCTAAATGCTGTAATAAGTCATATCTCGTGCCCGGCACCGGATCTATCTCCTCTGGTTCAACTGTAGGGGAGGAAACTGCAGGGTTTGGTGCAGATGCACCTGGGGAGGGAAACATTCTCTGGAAGGGACGCCCGCTCCGAAGGGCGCATTGCGATGCTTGTACGGCCTGGACTGGACCCCCGCTTGGCCTGGTGGGGTAGGCGAACGGTGTGGAGGTGGGGGTGAGGATGACGGGAGTGGGCTTAATGGGCCCTGGTGGAGGGGAAATGGGCGAAGGGTTAAGCTTAGGGGAGATGATGGGAGGCATGGCGGGTGGCGGTGAGAGGACGGATGGAGTAGGGGGGAATGTAGAGGGCCTAAGAGGTGACGCGGGGGAAGTGACGGGCGGTGTAGCGGCGGGTCTAAGGATGGAGGGGATGGCAGGTGTGGGAGAGTAGTGGTGGTGTAAGGCCAAGAGATGGGCGGGGGTTCATCATCAAACGTCCACCCAGCGTTGGGGGCTGGGCGCTGGACCACATTCACTTGTGCTGGGGCCGGTGCCGGCGGTTGTTGTTGTTGCGGAGGAGCGGGCTGATGCATTGGCATGGGATTCTGATGGATCCCAAGGTCTTGCTGCTGCGGTGGAGGCTGTGGCTGCTGTTGGGGTTGTTGCTGCTGCTGCTGCTGGGGCGCCGCCTGTTGCGGCCTGGCCTGTCTCTGCCTCTGCTTGATATCCTCAATTAGCTGGCGCATCTGGGCCCAATCAATTCTCTGGCCCTCATGCAGATCATACACCAGGTCTCTGAATTGGTAACATCGCTCTATCGTGTGCCCCGGTTGCCGATGGAATATACAATATCGGGATTGGTCGGCAGCCGGATTCCAGTTCGGGCGCTCAGGCGGCAACTGAAGGTCGCCAGTATACATTAGAGCAGAGAAAATATCTGGCAAGGTCTCCGGAAGAGGGGGGTAATGAGCCCTCTTTGGAGCTGGTCGAGCAGAGCCATAGGTGGGGGGTGGAGGAACATTATTATACTGCGGGGGCCGCTGAGGCTGTTGGGGTGGCGGAGGTGCCTGTTGAGGGTATTGCGGGACTGGAAGGCAGACTGGGGAACTGGCGGAGCGGTGAACTGGGGGTTACGCTGAGGTGGTGGGAAGCGGGGTGGAGCGGCGTGTTGGGGGAACTGAACGGCCTGGACTTGCTCGTTAATTTGTACCCCCTCAGTGACCGGGGCCCTGGGTTTTCTTAGTGGCTTTGGGCTTCTGGGCCTCGAACAAAGAATGGATGGGGGAGTCTTTAAATTGGGTTTGAATAAACCTAGCTCTGCTGTATAGTTGGTGCATGTTTGAAATGTCATTCATTGCCAGAATGTTCCTGAAAGTTGGCGTAGCATTGGAAATTAACAACTTTACTTTTTCCTCTTCTGGAATCTGCCCGGGTACCCGTGAGGCCATCTGTCTCCAGCGATCTGCATAAGTTGCGAAGTCTTCCTCCGGCTTCATCTTCTCCGCCACCAGGTCAGTGAAAGAGTACTCGGGTCCGACCCGATCCTGAAACCTCTGTATAAACCTCTCCTTGACGGTCTTGAAATTCTCAGCCTCCTCCAGAGGCAAGGTGTAAAACCATTCCAGCGCGACCCCCTCCAGGGACCGACGGAACAAATAAGCCATCAAGCGATCATCCTGTTGGAACTGCGCAGACTCGTACAAGAACTCCCGGACATGGATGAACGGGTTGCCATTCCCATCATATTTGCGGTACACGGGGAGCTCCGACTGGGAAGGAAAACGTAGGTCCCTGAAGTTAGGGATAGGGACGTCGGCAAGAGATTGCGGACCGACCCGCTTGTGGAGGAGATCAATTTGTTGTTGCATAGCAGCCCACTTGTCAAGAATCTCTCGTTCCCGGGAAGGAGGGGGGGAGCAAGAGGAGTAGCACCCGGATAGGCGACCAAAGGATAAACTGACGAAGGAGGCGGCCCATAAGAGGGGTAATGGGCCGAGGAAGGGCCCATATCTGTATGAGCGACCTGAGCCGCCCCCGACTGTGACCTAGCGAAGTCTGCCAGGGCCATGAGGGCCTGAGGCGATGGAGAAATTGTAGGGTATGGCTCAAGATAAGGAACAGAGGGGATCGGGGATTTCCCTTTATCCAGTTGCTGATGGACCGATGTGGATGCCTGGCCCATTTCCATATTGGGATAGCGAAAGTTCTGAGGGCGGACTGGAGTAAGGTCAATGGGAGCCACGGAAGTGGTCCCGACCACAGGAGCTGAAGTGGCGACATTGGCCGTGGCATGAGCCAGAGCTGAGGCCGGGGCATCGCCCCCTTGCAAAGCTTGTCTGATGAGATGGAGTTGGGTGGGGTCCAACTGGGCCATCATGTCGAGGATCGTACTGGCTGAATTCTGGTTGGGCAGGTTTGAAAAAGAGGGTCGGGGACCCTCGCCAAGAGAGGTCGGGAGCGAAGGGGCCGTCCCCTCTCCCCCTTGCAAGTGGGTGACCCTAGGTGGGTCCTCAAGGAGACCACGAGGAAGGGAGTCCTCATGGGCCGCAGAGAAGTCGTATGACGACATGGAAGAAGAAGCGGAATCGAACAAGGGGTTGGAGTAGGAATGGAAATAAGAATCAACCCTAGGCAGTGATCGTGGGGGCAGAAGGCAGTCCCACATACACCAAGACACTTGATACTAGAACAAGCAACACTAAATCAATCAAATCTACCAAGCAAATAGTAAGCATACAATGGAGCGAGATGAGAGTAGAATCACTCAGTAATGCAATCAAGTTCTTAAAATGATGCTCGTCAGTTCCTTATATCTTCGGGTTTGAACCTTAGTGGATTAATGAAAATGTCAATTCTCTCGACCACTAGGTGCCTGATTGGGATGAGAACGAGGAACCGTGTGACCCTATTGGGACTTCTCACTCGCGGATGCAACCCTAGACGGGGTGGATACGGTACAACCTGCCCGGCGTCCGTGTGGGAATCCACGGCTCACGGGGGCTTACGGAGGTCCTCAGCAAGGTCCCTAGTCGGCTCCAAGGAATATGGAGACGAGAGGAAACCCTACCTCGGTAGGAATGCAACTAATATGGGAAATATCGATGCTCCTATGCGCACCGGAGTGCATGCACAAACTAGCCTAGCAGCTATCAATCAATGAGCAAGTATACACATGAGTAATAAAAGCATGGTCATGCAATAATAATAACAAGATGGCAGGGGGAGCCAACGAACAGCACCAGGAGCAATATATATATCAGCCGAAACACTAAGCAAGAAGACAGAAATGCACTGTGACAGGAGATGTGCGGTCCTCCTCTGACCGCTCTAAGTACTCAGACGGTCAATTTCCAGCCGTAATGCATGGGCAGAAAGCAAGGGACATACCAGACAGACGGCCGATGGTCAACCGCACGCGTGCTTGAACCGCCGCCTCACAGCCGTGTATCTGCCACCAGAAAGTACAGCGTACCTGTGCCTGGGCGCGGGACGGCTGTGTGAAAGCCGCTCAAATAGATGGACGGCGTCCAGGGAGCCGTCTGCAACAGGAAAGGCCGGTGTAGATCAACCTGAAGGCAGAGTATATGAACGGTGTAGAATCAACCGCGCTGATGGTTAGACGGCTCTGGACGAACCGCGTGTGCGCCAGAGGACAGAAACCGCATCCTACCTGTAAATCACTCCAAGAAGAAAACCTTGACAACGACTAAGAAGGGTCAGCAACTCAAAAGCACGATGGGCACTAGGGGTCCCACCGTGATCGCCACAAAAGGGGTGTAGATATATATTTCTCTCCTCTCTCTCTCCTTTCACTAAAGGGGTCAAAAGTGCGCCAAGTGCATGAACAAATGAGAGACAGAAGAGGAAATAGGGAATGAAGCAAAGTACCGTGATCGCCACCAAGATGCCGTACGCGACAGGCACGCCGTACCTTGGAAAATGGGGAGACACTCGCCTTGGTGCAGCGCTGGGGATGAACGGCTCGGTTAGGACCGCTCTGGGATGAGCGGTCTTACGATAGACCGCCCTGGGACGCTGCGAGGGACGCGGGAGGAACTGCTGCAGTGAGATGGACGGCGCTTGAGGGACCGCACTCCAGTGAAGGACGGTTGTTTATGCACCGCGCGGAAAGTTGAACGGCTGGAGGATGACCGCTCAATACCTTCACTCAGCAAGTTGAGAAGGGCTCGACCTCCACCCTCTCCGGCCGGCCAGAGGGGATGGGCCTCGTGCTGATTAGATGCTGACCTGCGAAACAACGTAGAGACACAAAAAAGACACCCAAATTAGACCTTAATGATGCGGTACATATTCAAAAGAGAAGAATTAAGCATGAACAAATGAAAAGGGGAATACCTGGGGGGTTTTAAACCCCTAGGGTGACAAAAAACGGGATGGTTGTGTGCATGTTATGAGAAGGAGGGGGTACGCGGGTGAGAAACAAAGCATGCAATGAAAGAACACGGCAAAACTATGAAACGAAAAACTACGAAGACTGGGCTACTCCCTTGACCGGAGGCTCATGCGGACGTAGAGAGCCTCCCTCCTTGGTGCTGGGTCGCTCAAGAATGCGGCAGGGCTTCGCCGTCGATCAAAATCTCCCCCCTTTCGACGTCCGGCCAATAGGGTCTATTTATAGAGCCTAGAAAGCCAACCCCGAAACTAGGGTTTAGAGCCATTTTCGGGACGAGATTATTGAAGATAAATCGTAGATAACACAATTATCTCTCATCCAGTCGAAACGGCAGCTAAAATGGTTGATTATCCGCGGAGAAATCACCAAAATAAGTTAAGGATAAAACCATGGAAAAAAGGATTAAAATCTGTTAAAATTCAGCAACCGACGGGATGAACGGTCTTACGATAGACCGCTCAACAAAGTGGGCGGTTATGAACTAACCGTCCATACCCGTCGGTGGAAATTCAAATAATCAGCAAATAATCCCAATTATCTCTCGAACTGGCCGAAACGTCCGCCGTGGGACCCTGACTATATGAACGGTTGCATGGAGACCGTTTCAGTGCAAGGCGGCACAAACACGACCGTTTTACCCTGTCGGTGATAATTCAAAATATTTGGATAATTATCTGAGAAAACGGGCGCGCGTAGGACTCTGAGATATAGGCGGTTGGAATAGGCCCGTCCATGAACTTGAACGGTCCTGATCACACCGCACAAAATCCTGTCGGTGAATATTCAGAAAATCCTCAGAAATTAGCCGAAATGTATGAACGGTCTAGTATCAACCGCCCCAGTCTTGAACGGCTAATGTGGGACCGTTCATGATCTTGGGTACTTGATGTTTATAAAACAGTTCAATTAATCAAAGCCAAGGTCCGATAAGCCCTGAATGGATACGACCTTTACCAAGGAGGGAGGCTACCCATAAAATGGGCCCAGGATGTGCCACAAAAAAAATGGCCCAACAGATAATGGACAACTTAAGGCATCAATCAATGGAGGTAAGAGAAACGGCTCAACTTATCGGTATAAAACGGGTGTCAACAGATGCCCCTCCTTAACGTCCTCTTTGCAGGGGAGCGAGCGGAGGTGAAGCGGAGGTGACACGGAACATGGAGACGAAGCGGAAATGTAGCGGAGTGGACCGGAAAAGCGGGCGTTAAGGTAAAACGACACCCGTTCCTACCAATAAGCGATGAGAATCTTTCAGAAAACCTTGAACCGAGCGTCAGGAGTAATTGACCAAAAGGCGACGCCAATCTGGAGGGACTAAACTAAAGGAAATCAACCGACAAGACCAACCTCATGGGGGACACAATCCCGCGGTCAATGAGGGGGCCAAAAAAGAAAAAAGATGCTAAAGCTCCAGACGGGGATCTTTCAGTCAACTGATCTCAACGAACCGACCAAAGAGAACCTTCAAACTCAGAGTGGAATTAGTTCATCTTACTCGAGCCTCTTAAACACATAGCTGACTATTACCAACGGGACATTTCTTAAGCAAACCACGGGGCATGAAAGCTCAAAAGGATGCGTATGATGCATGCTGGGCTAAAAATAAAAAGAAATCATTAAAACAAATGCCAAGAAAGATTAAAATATAAGATATTCGAGAGTAATATTGCTAAGCTGGGAACATCAGAGTCAAGATACCGTCCGCTACCACAGCGCGCGGATAGAACCGTCCTCCTCGTGACATCCCAGCTTAACGGCCTATCCGAAGGTTAGGTACATGAGCCTGGATCATCATTGTTTTTGTTGAAGGGGAACATCAGATCCTGGGACACATAAGAAACCTGCCGGCTCTCGAAATAGTATATATAATACCATATAATAATGCAATAAGGGATTCAGGGATAGAAGACCATACCTGACTTACCTGCGCAGGCGAAATGGCGAGACATGGCTGAAGTGATGCTGCATAAGATGATTTAAGAGATGTATTTCCAAAGAAAATATTCAATATTCATGATTTAAACACATCAACGAGATATACGGCCGAATATTAACCGTGCTATATACCAAACGGCTCCATGTTAACCGTATGTACCTGATATTCAAGCAATTTTCTCAGAGCCGGTTGCCCGTGATGAACGGTTGTGTACACACCGTTTTAATTTGAACGGCTCCGTGAGAACCGCTCGTGCCCAGAATTCCAACCGACATAAAATTAACGGTCAAGAGAGATATACGGTTAGGAACGAACCGCTTAAATAGTGAACGGTCTAACGATAGACCGTTCTTCTCTGCAGCTTCGAAAAAAAAGAACCCCTTCGTCTCCCTCCACCGTAACCGACGGTGGAAGGGACGAAGGGGCAAACAACGCCCACACTCTCCCTCTCTCACTCTCTCTTCTCAATCTCCCTCCCTCTCTCAACCTTCCCCTAGCCCATTGATGACCCGGACGAAGCACCAGGCAGCCAGGTCGTCGGCCGCCGGTGAGAGCTCGCCGCCGCCGGAGCAACCACCGCCGCCGTCGGAGGAGGAGGGCACACCCGGGGTGACGATGGAGGAGCTCGCCATCGTTGTTGCCGACGAAGATGCCCCTGCCGGCGAGGAGGAGGTGGCCGGAGGACCACCGCCCGCGGGGGCGGCCAAGAAACCACGGGATCCCGAGGTAGGTTCCCCCCCACCTTTTCTTCCATTTCTATCCTTTTAGTTCCATGCATGTTAGTTTTAGGGGCTTAGAGGGGCCTAGGGGGTTGTTTTAGGGACCACGGAGGTCTCCCAGCCGGCTGGGAGGCCTCTACCGTCGTCGGGGACGACGATGGTAAAACGGTTTAACAGAAACCGTACTGCCAAAACAATGCGGTCCCCAAAGGACCGCCCCCAACAAACACGGCGCTGGGAGCGCCGTTTACACTCACATAGCCAACGGTTCCTTAAAAACCCAATACGGTGAGGGTATCACCGTTCAGAATACAGACGGGCCGTGTAGGTCCGTTCAAACATGCAACCAAGCAAAACAATACGGTCCCTAGAGGACCGTCATCAAAACAATACGGCCAAAGGTGGGCCGTTATTCCTTAGGAAGACGGGCAACCGGACGGTTCAGGGTGATCCGTCCATGATAAAAACGGCTAGGGATAGCCCGTTCAAACTGGGGGACCTGAGCAACAAAACGGTTTGAGTGAAGCCGCTCATCTATGGAGCGGTTTGGGAGTAACCGTTCTTCGAATCAATAATTGGGCTTTTAGCATTTTATTTATGTGAAACCAAATGTGAAACTAAACGACTAATGCAAAATAAAATGGATGAATGCAGGGGAAACGTAGGACCCGCACCTCCTGGCTACAGGTTCGGGCAGTGTACTTCGCACTGCCGGACTTCCAGAGGGAGCGATTGACTGCCATGGGGTTCGCCCCCTTCCTGAGTATCGAGGTGTGTCGCTTTGACGCAGCTCTGCTCTATGCTCTGCACGACCGCTGGGACCCAGTGAGTCGGACGTTCTTGTTCCCGTGGGGGCACATGGTTCCCACGTTGGAGGACGTGGCCAGGCTCACTGGCCTACGCGTGCATGGGTCGCCGGTCAGCGGGACTACTTTTCCTGACTACCGGGGGATGGCTCGGGAGCTGCTCGGCCTACAGCTGCGGCGCCCCGAGAGGCAGTCGACCCTCCTTCCCCGGGCTGCTCTCCAGGACAGCCTGGGTCTTCGACGAGCTGGTGTTGCAGTGGGCGAGCGACCAGAGGAGCACTTGGAGCGGCTTGTCGGGTTGGCGAGGCCGAGGGTTGCAGCGGCACCGGGACCAGAGGCGGACAGAGTACTACGACGGTTTCTGATGCTGATGTTCGGGCGGCTTCTCTTCTCCACTCGGGCGGACGTGATGAGCTGTCGCTTCCTCCCCTTCCTCCAGGAGCTCGAGCATGTAGGTGACTATGCTTGGGGAGCGGCGGTCCTCGCCTTCCTCTTTGACACCCTTAGTTCGACGGCGCGTCGGACGATGCTTGGGGGCTTCTCCCCCTTACTCCAGGTGCGACTCTCTTCCCTAGTCTTCATTATGCAACTCTATATGCTGACTGAATGCTGACACGACCTTGTGATACAGGTGTGGGCCTACGTGCGCCTACGTGGGTTGGGGAGAGGCGAGGAGACCCGCCCTGGGCTCCTGCCGATAGCGCGGAGGTGGACAGCACCTCGGGAGATGATGGCCTTGAGGAGGCAGGTTCGGGAGCTGCAGGACGACCTGGACTCTCTACCGTACACCTCGGTACGCTTCTAGACTCAGACTCTTTAAATACATGCTATTCTGACGATACTGATGCAGTTTCCTATTCTTTGCAGGTACGGTGGACCCCTTACACGGAGGAGAGCCCGGAGGGTCAGCCGTGGGTGACTGAGGCCTTGGCCTTCTCTGGCCGGGACGTGTGGCTTCACTGCATGAATGTGGTGGAGCCACTACACTTTAGGTTGGTGATGAGGACCGTCGGGGTCCACCAGCCGGCTGTAGAGTTCCCTGCGCCTGAGAAGGCGGGGGAACGGGTGACGAGGACCACCCGGGGACTCCGCGAGGCGTACGATTGGACAGCGAGGAACGCCGAGCAGATTGCTGATTGGGCTGCACGAGGGCGAGCGGTGACCGCCCGGGCAGAGAGCGACAGCGCGTACTACACCGCGTACGCACGGCACTACCGGGACCAGGTGTTTCGAGGCGCCCATCGACCGGTACGACTTCTAAACTCAATCTTTGCCTATCATGCTTATGAATGATGCACTAACAAAGGACTTTTAAAATGTAGGTCGACCCTGCAGGACGGGTGGCAGAGTTGCAGGGACTCCTGCACTCCACCATACGAGAGAGAGACGAGGCTCGGCAGGCCCTGGCCCTACTGGTGAGTTTTCTAGACCCTAGACTCTTTAAATTATGCAGTCCTATATGATTATGATTATGCCTATGACTGACCTGGAGTATTTGGATGCAGCGCGCCGAGGGTGTTCAGAGGGCGGGACCAGACGCTCCTTCTTCTTCCTCCGTTCAGACCCCAGCAGATCGAGCCGATCGAGAGGCGGACTTTACTCGGATGGTAGAGCGGGCCAAAGCGGCCGAGGTGGCACTTGTGGAGAGGGTACACGAATTTCTACACTTCCTCCTGTTTATTTATGCTTATGAAATGTATGAAAATGTGACCAACTGACAATGGTGTGTGAATGCAGACATCCGAGCTGTCCCGCCTGCGGGCGGAGTTGGAGCAGAGCCGAGCAGCGGCTAGGGAGGAGGCAGTCCGTGTGCGGGAGGAGGTTGCGCTGAGCCAGCCAGCGGGCACAGTGGAGATGGCACTCCTTCGGCATGAGCTAGAGCGGCTCCGGGCGGATGCGGCGGAGTTGGTGCGAGTTCGAGCGGAGCGGGATCGTGCTCTGATTGAGATGTCCGGGCTGAACGGAGAGTTGCGGGTTTTTAGAGAGATGAGCCGGCGATCGCGCAGCGGGACTCCGAGTGGCAGTCACGGCACTCACGGCTCTGTGAGGAGTTACTTCACTGGTTCCTCCGGCCATCGGAGGAACGAGGAGGAGGAGCGGCGCCGGCGACGGCGTGATGAGGCGACCTCAGCGATGCCTCCTCCAAAGAGGCATGAGGGTGAGGGGGACAGTGACGGGAGCCAGGGAGAGGGGGCTGCTTGACTTGTTGTACCGGGCCCGCCCTTTGTATATGATATATTATGATTAGTGATGCCTATCCTTGTTTTTCATTTGCTTTGTGGATGAATACATGCATGAGTGGGCAAATGAGTTTGAGGAGCTCGCTTAGCCTGAGAGAGATGAGCGACGCACACGCCGACCTGAGTGAGATGAGTGACGCACACGCCGACTTGAGTGAGATGAGAGCGCACACGCCGACTTGAGTGAGATGAGAGCGCACACGCCGACTTGAGTGAGATGAGAGCGCACACGCCGACTTGAGTGAGATGAGTGCGCTAAATGATGGAGGCATGAGTGCAGCAGGTTAATTGGGGAGCAGAGAATATGGACGGTTCTCCGCTAGCCGTTCGTATGTAAGAGCGGTTCTCTAAGGGCCGCGTGAATTCGTTGGAACGGTTCCATATAAACCGTATGAGTGGTGGAACGGCGGAATTCGGGCCGTACAAGTCACTGGGCCCAAGCTTCCTTTGGAGAGAAGAACGGTTTATGATGGGCCGTATAATGGATGGACGGTCTATCGCAAGACCGTCCAATCCCACGTCCGATTTGCTTGAGAGGGGACTCCCTGGAGAGTCCCCAGCCCGAGGGCAAGGTGCTTTGAACTTATCACAACCCTATCCAAACTCGTCCTAGACTTATCTGGGCCTAATCCTAAGAGGCTTACGCTCTCTAATGAACCCTATAAGTAGCAGGTAGGCCTGAACCCTCAACTCATTCATCTTCCTTCTCCCAAAGCCTAAAACCTTTGATTCTCGTCACCTCATCATGAAGAGGGCTTTTGATGGAAGTTCCGCGGAGGGAGTGCCCTTTGAAGGGCCAAGACCAGCTAGAAAGGAGCGGGAGGCGATCCGACGGCTAAGCTTGATTCCTCGACATCTCAGCGCCACCCCTATGAGAGAGGTAAGTTTGCTTAGAATATGTTCAAATTTCCATCTCTCGATTTCCTCTTATATCTCTTTACACCCCTTGCTTCCTCCTTCTTTTCAGCTTCTTCCCGGCCCGAGGCGCTTTTCTAATTTAAAGTGGGTGGCTCCCATGGTCCGTGCATTGCCCCTCGGGGTGACTCACCTTCTCAAATCCTGGCACTTGCACTCCCTCTTAGTTCTAGGTCAGAATTACCCTAAACTTTCCTTAGATTGGCATAGTATTTCTGCTCTGATGGAGATCTGGCACCCTCAGACTCACACTTTCTTCTTCCCATCTTTTGAGGCCACCATCCTGTTAGAGGAGGTAGAGACATACTTCGGGCTCCCTAGGTCCAAGGTGGGGGAGGAAGACTTGATATGTCATACCGTTGCCCCTATAGACCCAAAACTCATCCTAGGAGGGTTCCTACCTGACAGCGGGGATGTTCGCACCTTCGTAGGCCCTCGCCACATCCACCTCCTTCCTCTGAGCCAGTGGGTAGTAGAGCATTGCCGGAATAAGTGCGGCTGGGTTGAAGCCATAGCCAAAGCTGCGTCCATCTGCCTATGCGGGGCCATCCTTTTCCCTTCAGCCGACCATGTCCTAGAGATTCCTTTACTCAGCACCATCAGCGGCCTTTGGCAGGGACTTTCCATCTCTCAGGCTATCTTAGCTTATTTGTATGAGGGTCTTACTTCGGCAGCCTTAGGAGGTCCTCTCTTTGGTTCGATGATCCTATTGGAGTGTTGGATGGGAGTTAGGATGAAGTTTACCCTGAGGGAGGATATTACTTCAGTTAGCAGGATCTTTGGGAGCCATCCCCTTTACTTCATAGGGGGCGCCTTCAGATTTTCTCCACAGGTTGAGTGCAGGACGGCTGATCTGAAGACCAGGGACGAGTGGCGCCCGTACATCCACAGGCTGCCCCTGGATAGGTTCGTGATGCGCCCGGACTTCCTCCATGATACCATCATCAGGCTACCGAGGAGAGCTAGCTTGGACTTGAGGCTCGTGAGCGACACCACTTTAGCGATGTACAGCCCACACAGATGCTACCTGCAGATCGGGCTCCCCCGGACGGTGCTACCTATGCTACCCTACCTTCCCATGCTACAGGCACGGAGGATCGGGACAGAGGAGGACGAGCAGGCGGTCAGGAGTGCGTTGATCATGTGGGAGGTGAGCAGGGTGCGTACCCTACCAGCAGAGGTTGAGGAGGTTCCAGAGACTAGACAGGCTTATCTTAGGGAGTTGAGAGAGATACGTCCTCGCGGGGATGCTCAGCGGCGGACTGAGTGATTCTCTTCTGTTTTTATGATGATGTGGGATAGGATTCTTACATTCGGACAGCTTGATATATGACATGAATAAGATTTGAGATTGAGTTTGAGCTTTGCAATATGATTATGATGTGATGTGATTGCATAGGCTAATGCGAGGATTGAATATTCCTGCAGTCCCGAGTCAACTGTCCTTCCGACCTGCCCCTGCACACATGCAAACATGAAACAGATTAAATCTATTTTAGGCTCAGCCCCTTGCCTACAGCAAGTTAGGAGACGACCCTTTCTTGACTTTTGGTCAAGGGGGTGAGCCTTATTAAATAGGCAAATATCAAAGTGCGAGAAAATGCAGATGAATGCAAGAAGAAAACATGTAAACGCAATTTTTGTTGGATTTTGAAATATTTGATTTTTTTCGGGTTTTGAAATATTTGATTTTTTTTGGATTTTGAAATATTTGATTTTGTTTGGGTTTTGAAATATTTGATTTTTTTTTCGGGTTTTGAAATATTTGATGATGATTTTTTTTTTGGGTTTTGAAATATTTGATTTTTTTGGATTTTGAAATATTTGATTTTTTTTTGGGTTTTGAAGTATTTGATGATGATTTTTTTTTGGGTTTTGAAATATTTGATTTTGTTTGGGTTTTGAAATATTTGATTTTGTTTGGGTTTTGAAGTATTTGATTTTTTTGGATTTTGAAATATTTGATTTTTTGGGTTTTGAAATATTTGATTGATTTTTTTTGGGTTTTGAAACCAGCTCGGGTCTCAATAGCAGGGACCTTCTCGTCTTGCTACGGAATTCCAAGGTTCAGCGTGTGCAGGAAGGGGGACCGCCCGTGATCGGCGTCGACTTTGCTCGACGGTGCTTCTGCTGAGGCCATATCCGGGGTGGGATTCATTCCTTGGGAAAGTAAAAAAGATTGAGTAGGGAAGCCGACGATAGGTGTAGAGGTTTTTAGGGCTTGAGTTCTTTCCCGGGACCCCCCTTTTCTCAAGGAATCTGGTCTGTTGCGCCGGGGCTTTGTATCCGTCATCGAACCTTCACCCGCTCTAGGCACGCATGCGACCGGGCTCATAACGTCCCGCGGGAAACTGTACTGCCACTCTTGCCATGCCTAGCCGCATCCTTCGGGGATTCAGAGAGCTTCGAGCTTTGTGCTTTCGGCTTTTGCCCCTGTTCTTTCTTTTTTTCTTCTTTTTTTTTGTTTGCTTTCCTTTTCTTTCTCTTCTTTCTTTTTTCTTCTTTTGCGGAGTGAGGTCTTGACGGATTGCCCCTATTTGAGACCCTTCTTAACGGGGAGCCTGGGTCAGTCCTCGCCCCCTTATTCACCACTTGCCCCTTATCTTCAACCGAGAGAGAGGAAATACAAGGATTTCCACCATCCCCGAGCATGGCCAAAGGAGAAACGGTGTCGGGTAGCATGAGAGAATACCGTCTCGCGGGGTCGTGTAGTGTGTGAGATGCTGGACCTGGGTCCTCCTTTCGCAATTTGGTGGGGTATGCCCTGCCATCGAGCCGTTCACTGGTTTTATTTTTATGGATGAAAACGCTTTAAATACAGCCCATTCCACGGGTTCGACAATTCCTCCCCCTCCGAGTTAATTAGACGATACGCATTGCCAGGATAAGCTTCTTTGATTACGAAGGGCCCTTCCCAGTTGGGTTGCAACTTAGACCTGGGACCTGCAGACCTGATGAATTTGCGTTTCAGAACCATGTTACCCACTTGAAATTTTCTTTCGATGACCTTCTTTTGAAAATATCGCGAGACCCGCTTTTGATATACTGAAACATGATTGGCCGCATTTAACCTCTTCTCGTCTAAAAGTTCCAGTTGGACTAGCAACGCCTCTCGATGTTCGTCGAGATTAAGTTCCTTATCCAGCTGCACCCTTAGGGAAGGGATTAGAATTTCATACGGGAGCACCGCTTCCATTCCGTAAGTGAGGGCAAAGGGAGTCTGCCCTGTGGGAGTGCGGACGGAGGTGCGGTAGGCCCATAGAGCTTCTATCAATTTGTCGGCCCAATCAGCAAATTTATGTGATTCGCATGTTTTCTTGATAATTTTGAGAAGGGTCTTATTCGTGGCCTCAGCCTGGCCATTACCTTGGGGGTAGTATGGTGATGAATGATGCAAAACTATATTGAATTTCTTACAGAGGTCCTGGAGTTCTTGTGAGATGAATTGAGGCCCGTTGTCGGTGACGATGCTGCTTGGTACTCCGAATCGTGAGATAATGTTCTTCATGATGAAGCGGCATACTGTGGTGGCCTTGATTTCTGCATAAGCCTCAGCTTCGGCCCACTTGGTGAAGTATTCTGTAGCCGTCAGAATGAAGGATTTCTGTTTAATCGCAGAGTTCGGATCACCGAGGGGCCCGATGATGTCGAAGGCCCACATAGAAAACGGCCAGGGGGCCGTAATAGGATGAAGAGAAGAGGCCGGAGCGTGGATTTTGTCGGCATGGATTTGGCACTGAAGGCACCTACGGACATAGGTAGAGCAATCTTCTTCTAGAGTTGGCCAGTAATAGCCCTGCCTAAGAATCTTCTTTGCCAAGGCCTGTCCGTTCACATGCCCTCCACACTCGCTGGAGTGGGCTGCTTCCACAACCTTCCAAGCTTCTTCGTCATCTAGGCACCTCATTAGAACTCCATTCAGGGCCCGCCTATACAATTCCCCGGCGATGATCGTGTACCTGGCGGCGACTCTTCTAATGGCTTTTCGTTGCTCAGCGTTGGCTGTTTCCGGAAATGTACCATCCTTGCAGTACTGCTCGATCTCATAAAACCACGGCAATTCTTCCTCTTCAATGATCTCCTCGAGCTCAGTTAATGAAACCTCTTTTATTTCCTCCCTTTCTACTTTCTTCTCTACGGACATCCTAAGATTGTCGAACCAGGGATCCTGCGGGGAAGGAACGTCTAGCCTTTGGACCACAATGGTCTCGGTGGCGTGACTTAGGGGGAGTGATAGAGAAGAGGCGAGAGACGCCAGGGCGTCGGCCAAGATATTCTGAGAGCGGGGAGTGTGAATATAGACGAGTTTCCTGAATTGCCTGGCCAAGAGCGTGACCAGATCCTGGTAGGGTTTGAGCTTAGGATCACGGGTGCGATAGGTTGACAAAACTTGACGCAGCACCAGCTGGGAGTCTCCTATAATGTTTAGGTATCGCGCGCCCAAGATGTAGGCGTGCTTCAGACCAGCAAGGAGAGCCTCATACTCGGCTATATTGTTGGTGGCGGGAAATGAGAGTTGATATGCCACGGGGATGGTCACCCCTTCTGGAGTAAGGAGAACGGCCCCGACTCCGCTGCCCTGGGAATTGAGGGCACCATCAAAGTGGAGGGACCAGAAAGGAAGATGAGTGATCACCGCCAGGTGTTCATCGGGGAATTCATCCTGAATGGAATCAGTGCGAGGGATAGGAGAATGAGCTAGGTGCTCGGCAATAGCATATCCCTTGATTGCTTTCTGCACGATGAAGGTGATGTCGAACTGGGAGAGAAAACTTTGCCAGCGAGCTAGCCGATTAGAAAGGACCGGCTTTTCCAACAGATAACGAATGGGGTCCATTCTAGAGATGAGCCTGACCTCGTGGGCGAGAAAGTAGTGTTTAAGCTTCTGCGCTACCCACACTAGTGCTGCACAGGTCTTCTCCATAGCAGTGTACTTGGATTCAGCAGGATTAAATAACCTTGAGAGATAGTATGCCGCCCTTTCTCTTCCTTCATCATCAACCTGTGCCAAAACAGCTCCTAGGGAGTCCTCAATTACAGAAATGTACAGGATCAGGGGTTTCCCGGGGACGGGTGGTTGTAGAACCGGGGGATTAGAGAGGTACACCTTGAGTTCCTCATAGGCCTTTTGACATTGTTCATTCCATTCGAATTTCGCGCCGGCCTTTAACAGGTCATAAAACGGGCGGCATCTTTGCGAATGCTGAGATATGAATCTCCTGATAAATTGCAAACGCCCGATCAAACCTCGAAGCTCAGTGACGTTCTTCGGCGGTGGCATTTCCATGACGGCCTTTGCCTTGTTTGGATCGATCTGAATCCCCCGTTTACTAACTATAAACCCAAGCAATTTCCCTGATGCAACTCCGAACACACATTTCTTTGGATTCATCTTTAACTTGTATTCCCTAGCCCTTTGCAGTACCTTGGCTAGAATGGCGGGGTGCTCTTCTTGTGACCTCGATTTGACCAAAATATCATCCACATAAGCTTCTAAATAAACGTGCATCATATCGTGGAAGATAGCCATCATCGCTCTTTGGTAGGTGGCACCTGCATTTTTCAACCCAAATGGCATGACGACGTAGCAGTATGTGCCCCATGGTGTGGTGAACGAGGTCTTTTCTTGATCCTCCGGAGCCAAAAGGATTTGGTTATACCCCGAGTAGCCGTCCATGAAGGAGAGGGCTTCGTATCCAGCTGTATTATCGACCAAGACGTCGATGTGAGGAAGTGGAAAATCATCTTTCGGACATGCCTTGTTTAAGTCCCTGAAGTCAATACAGATTCGAATTTTACCATCCTTCTTCATCACCGGGACTATGTTAGCCACCCATTGTGGATACAGCACCACTCTAATGAACCGGGCCTTATGTAATTTATCGACTTCTTCCTTAATCCTTAAGGCCATTTGCGGGTGAAATCTCCTTGCCTTCTGTTTAACGGGCGTTGCCCCTGGTTTGAGAATCAGCCTGTGTTCAACCAAGGCGGGGTCAAGACCCGGCATGTCTTCGTAGGACCAGGCGAAAGAATCGCTGTACTCCCTCAAGACTTTGACAAGCTCCTCTTCGACTGGAGGAGGGAGATTGGCGGAAATAAGTATGGGCCTGGGGTCCTCTACTGTTCCGAGGTTAATCTCTTTAGTGGATTCATCCACTGCTACGGAAGGCTCGTCAAACTTCTTCAAGCCTTGGGCATATAGGTCAGCAGTGTCATCCATTTCATCTTCCTCACCATCAGCTGGGTCTTTCTCATTCACAATTTCATATACTCCTAGTCCATCCTTGCTCCATACTTCATCAACTCCCTCCTCATCTTCCAGGATAATTGCGGTCTCCACAAATTCCGGGCATTTCAACAGAGCATGACATCTCCCAGCCAAATCTTGTAGAAACCTATTGGGGATGGTTTTAGGAGGGCGCGTCACGGCAGGTGCCGCAGACGTGGACGGGCTGACAAAACTCGAACTAGATTCTACCCTGACTGACTCGACCATCCTAGAGGACTCTGTACACTGTACATCTAATCTAGGGGAGAAGAAATCTACCGGAAAAGAAACAGGGGTCTCGTGCCCCTGGGAATCTGGGTAGAACATAGCGTAATCTTCCATGGAGACCTCCGTTTTGAAGTTGGCATTTTTTTTTTTTGGAGGCCGGAGGTGATCACACAACAGGAGGGAGAAGGCGGGGGAGGAGGAAGTTGCATGGGAAACAATTCTGGGAAGATGCAGTCAAAGAAAGGGTCCGAAGACTTAAACCACATTTCATGGAGCTGAGCTCCAGGAGGAGGAGGAGTGAATAAGGTTGATAGATCAATGGGCGGGCAGCGCCCGCAAGCACATGGAACGAATAGAATTTCGGGTCTCTCCGCAAAGTACGGGTCGACCATGAGTGGAGGGGAACGGGGAACAGAATCCCGCTGTTGAAACCAGGAAGCGAGACGGGATGGGGACATAGAATAAGTAGTGATGGAGCTCCCCGTCTTCCGGGGCCCCTGGCGGGCCAATGGCATCGGGGGGCGCCTTACCAGCTGCGTCTCCTTCTTCTTTGGGTCACCCTCTTCTTCATAAAACATCTTTGTAAAGCAGTTAGCAAAGTCTTCCAAGTCACCGGCTAGCCCTTGCGGTGGTGGTGGAGGATCGGCAACAGCACAAGCTTCGTCTATCTTTTCTTCAAGGCTGGATGGCGAGGTCTTCAAGGTGCCGGGCTGCAATGGACCCTTCACAAAATGTTGCCGGTAGTCCCAGGTCAACGGCCCAGAGTCCCCAAGCACTGACATGGAGGATTCATGGTAGCCGAGGCCCCGGCGACCCATCTTCCTTCCCCTGGGAACGGGGTTGGTTCGGCCCTGCAGCTGTGCGCCGAGTCCTCGGCCTGGCTGATAGCCCAATTTTAGAATTATGTGCCACCCTTTGGAGTCTCTCATCTTGGGCTTAACCTTCACATTGATTGGTGCAGCGGTGGGCTTGCGCGACGCATACGCCCACGAATAGTTCAAGTCCATGACAGATAGAACAGGTCTGTTACTTGGCCACAGTGTGGGCAGAATCTTGGCTGCTATGGCGTCAACGTTTTGAACTGTGGAAACACTTTTCACCTTGACCACTCGCCCCTGGAATGGGAACTTCAGACACTGGTGGGCGGTCGAGGGGACGGCGTTCAAACTATTCAACCATGGACGACCCAGAATGGCTTTGAACATTGGGTCTATGTCCAACACATAAAATTCTACATCCATCACCAAGGGCCCTAGCTCGGCCTGCACAGTTACTACCCCGTGACAAGCACGTCTGGAGTTATCATATGCGGCTATCGTGGTTGGTGTCGGCTTGAGCATGTCCTCTGATATATTACAAGCACGAAGGGTACTCAATGGGCAGACATTTATCGACGCCCCTGTATCCACAAGGGCGGATTCCACGGTCGTTTTGTTTAAAGAGATGGTAATACATAACGGCATCTGCCGTGCCTCAGGAGGAGCTAATTCTGATTCAGCAAATGCAATAGAGGGCCCCTTTGTGATCGTGGCCAAGACTGCGGGCAGGCTATCTACCGCCACATCCTCGCTCACCATAACTTTCTGTAGGAAGATTTTCAGGGCGTCTTGGTGGAGCGGCGACCTCTTGATCAGCTCTAACACTGAGATTTTAGCCGGCAGCCGGTCTAAATGCTGTAATAAGTCATATCTCGTGCCCGGCACCGGATCTATCTCCTCTGGTTCAACTGTAGGGGAGGAAACTGCAGGGTTTGGTGCAGATGCACCTGGGGAGGGAAACATTCTCTGGAAGGGACGCCCGCTCCGAAGGGCGCATTGCGATGCTTGTACGGCCTGGACTGGACCCCCGCTTGGCCTGGTGGGGTAGGCGAACGGTGTGGAGGTGGGGGTGAGGATGACGGGAGTGGGCTTAATGGGCCCTGGTGGAGGGGAAATGGGCGAAGGGTTAAGCTTAGGGGAGATGATGGGAGGCATGGCGGGTGGCGGTGAGAGGACGGATGGAGTAGGGGGGAATGTAGAGGGCCTAAGAGGTGACGCGGGGGAAGTGACGGGCGGTGTAGCGGCGGGTCTAAGGATGGAGGGGATGGCAGGTGTGGGAGAGTAGTGGTGGTGTAAGGCCAAGAGATGGGCGGGGGTTTCATCATCAAACGTCCACCCAGCGTTGGGGGCTGGGCGCTGGACCACATTCACTTGTGCCGGGGCCGGTGCCGGCGGTTGTTGTTGTTGCGGAGGAGCGGGCTGATGCATTGGCATGGGATTCTGATGGATCCCAAGGTCTTGCTGCTGCGGTGGAGGCTGTGGCTGCTGTTGGGGTTGTTGCTGCTGCTGCTGCTGGGGCGCCGCCTGTTGCGGCCTGGCCTGTCTCTGCCTCTGCTTGATATCCTCAATTAGCTGGCGCATCTGGGCCCAATCAATTCTCTGGCCCTCATGCAGATCATACACCAGGTCTCTGAATTGGTAACATCGCTCTATCGTGTGCCCCGGTTGCCGATGGAATATACAATATCGGGATTGGTCGGCAGCCGGATTCCAGTTCGGGCGCTCAGGCGGCAACTGAAGGTCGCCAGTATACATTAGAGCAGAGAAAATATCTGGCAAGGTCTCCGGAAGAGGGGGGTAATGAGCCCTCTTTGGAGCTGGTCGAGCAGAGCCATAGGTGGGGGGTGGAGGAACATTATTATACTGCGGGGGCCGCTGAGGCTGTTGGGGTGGCGGAGGTGCCTGTTGAGGGTATTGCGGGACCTGGAAGGCAGACTGGGGAGCGGGCGGAGCGGCGAACTGGGGGTTACGCTGAGGTGGTGGGAAGCGGGGTGGAGCGGCGTGTTGGGGGAACTGAACGGCCTGGACTTGCTCGTTAATTTGTACCCCCTCAGTGACCGGGCCCTGGGTTTTCTTAGTGGCTTTGGGCTTCTGGGCCTCGAACAAAGAATGGATGGGGGAGTCTTTAAATTGGGTTTGAATAAACCTAGCTCTGCTGTATAGTTGGTGCATGTTCGAAATGTCATTCATCGCCAGAATGTTTCTGAAAGTTGGCGTAGCATTGGAAATTAACAACTTTACTTTTTCCTCTTCTGGAATCTGCCCGGGTACCCGTGAGGCTATCTGTCTCCAGCGATCTGCATAAGTTGCGAAGTCTTCCTCCGGCTTCATCTTCTCCGCCACCAGGTCAGTGAAAGAGTATTCGGGTCCGACCCGATCCTGAAATCTCTGTATAAACCTCTCCTTGACGGTCTTGAAATTCTCAGCCTCCTCCAGAGGCAAGGTGTAAAACCATTCCAGCGCGACCCCCTCCAGGGACCGACGGAACAAATAAGCCATCAAGCGATCATCCTGTTGGAACTGCGCAGACTCGTACAAGAACTCCCGGACATGGATGAACGGGTTGCCATTCCCATCATATTTGCGGTACACGGGGAGCTCCGACTGGGAAGGAAAACGTAGGTCCCTGAAGTTAGGGATAGGGACGTCGGCAAGAGATTGCGGACCGACCCGCTTGTGGAGGAGATCAATTTGTTGCTGCATAGCAGCCCACTTGTCAAGAATTTCTCGTTCCCGGGAAGGAGGTGGGGGAGCAAGAGGAGTAGCACCCGGATAGGCGACCAAAGGATAAACTGACGAAGGAGGCGGCCCATAAGAGGGGTAATGGGCCGAGGAAGGGCCCGTATCTGTATGAGCGACCTGAGCCGCCCCCGACTGTGACCTAGCGAAGTCTGCCGGGGCCATGAGGGCCTGAGGCGATGGAGAAATTGTAGGGTACGGCTCAAGATAAGGGACAGAGGGGATCGGGGATTTCCCTTTATCCAGTTGCTGATGGACCGATGTGGACGCCTGGCCCATTTCCATATTGGGATAGCGAAAGTTCTGAGGGCGGACTGGAGTAAGGTCAATGGGAGCCACGGAAGTGGTCCCGACCACAGGAGCTGAAGTGGCGACATTGGCCGTGGCATGAGCCAGAGCTGAGGCCGGGGCATCGCCCCCTTGCAAAGCTTGTCTGATGAGATGGAGTTGGGTGGGGTCCAACTGGGCCATCATGTCGAGGATCGTACTGGCTGAATTCTGGTTGGGCAGGTTTGAAAAAGAGGGTCGGGGACCCTCGCCAAGAGAGGTCGGGAGCGAAGGGGCCGTCCCCTCTCCCCCTTGCAAGTGGGTGACCCTAGGTGGGTCCTCAAGGAGACCACGAGGGAGGGAGTCCTCATGGGCCGCAGAGAAGTCGTATGACGACATGGGAGAAGAAGCGGAATCGAACAAGGGGTTGGAGTAGGAATGGAAATAAGGATCAACCCTAGGCAGTGATCGTGGGGGCAGAAGGCAGTCCCACATACACCAAGACACTTGATACTAGAACAAGCAACACTAAATCAATCAAATCCACCAAGCAAATAGTAAGCATACAATGGAGCGAGATGAGGGTAGAATCACTCAGTAATGCAATCAAGTTCTTAAAATGATGCTCGTCAGTTCCTTATATCTTCGGGTTTGAACCTTAGTGGATTAATGAAAATGTCAATTCTCTCGACCACTAGGTGCCTGATTGGGGATGAGAACGAGGAACCGTGTGACCCTATTGGGACTTCTCACTCGCGGATGCAACCCTAGACGGGGTGGATACGGTACAACCTGCCCGGCGTCCGTGTGGGAATCCACGGCTCACGGGGGCTTACGGAGGTCCTCAGCAAGGTCCCTAGTCGGCTCCAAGGAATATGGAGACGAGAGGAAACCCTACCTCGGTAGGAATGCAACTAATATGGGAAATATCGATGCTCCTATGCGCACCGGAGTGCATGCACAAACTAGCCTAGCAGCTATCAATCAACGAGCAAGTATACACATGAATAACAAAAGCATGGTCATGCAATAATAATAACAAGATGGCAGGGGGAGCCAACGAACAACACCAGGAGCAATATATATATCAGCCGAAACACTAAGCAAGAAGACAGAAATGCACTGTGACAGGAGATGTGCGGTCCTCCTCTGACCGCTCTAAGTACTCAGACGGTCAATTTCCAGCCGTAATGCATGGGCAGGAAGCAAGGGACATACCAGACAGACGGCCGATGGTCAACCGCACGCGTGCTTGAACCGCCGCCTCACAGCCGTGTATCTGCCACCAGAAAGTACAGCGTACCTGTGCCTGGGCGCGGGATGGCTGCGTGAAAGCCGCTCAAATATATGGATGGCGTCCAGGGAGCCGTCTGCAACAGGAAAGGCCGGTGTAGATCAACCTGAAGGCAGAGTATATGAACGGTGTAGAATCAACCGCACTGATGGTTAGACGGCTCTGGACGAACCGCGTGTGCGCTAGAGGATAGAAACCGCATCCTACCTGTAAATCACTCCAAGAAGAAAACCTTGACAACGACTAAGAAGGGTCAGCAACTCAAAAGCACGATGGGCACAAGGCGTCCCACCGTGATTGCCACAAAAGGGGTGTAGATATATATTTCTCTCCCCTCTCTCTCCTTTCACTAAAGGGGTCAAAAGTGCGCCAAGTGCATGAACAAATGAGAGATAGAAGAGGAAATAGGGAATGAAGCAAAGTACCATGATCGCCACCAAGATGCCGTACGCGACAGGCACGCCGTACCTTGGAAAATGGGAAGACACTCGCCTTGGTGCAGCGCTGGGGATGAACGGCTCGGGTAGGACCGCTCTGGGATGAGCGGTCTTACGATAGACCGCCCTGGGACGCTGCGAGGGACGCGGGAGGAACTGCTGCAGTGAGATGGACGGCGCTTGAGGGACCGCACTCCAGTGAAGGACGGTTGTTTATGCACCGCGCGGAAAGTTGAACGGCTGGAGGATGACCGCTCAATACCTTCACTCAGCAAGTTGAGAAGGGCTCGACCTCCACCCTCTCCGGACGGCCAGAGGGGATGGGCCTCATGCTGATTAGATGCTGACCTGCGAAACAACGTAGAGACACAAAAAGACACCCAAATTAGACCTTAATGATGCGGTACATATTCAAAAGAGAAGAATTAAGCATGAACAAATGAAAAGGGGAATACCTGGGGGGTTTTAAACCCCTAGGGTGACAAAAAACGGGATGGTTGTGTGCATGTTATGAGAAGGAGGGGGTACGAGGGTGAGAAACAAAGCATGCAATGAAAGAACACGGCAAAACTATGAAACGAAAAACTACGAAGACTGGGCTACTCCCTTGACCGGAGGCTCATGCGGACGTAGAGAGCCTCCCTCCTTGGTGCTGGGTCGCTCAAGAATGCGGCAGGGCTTCGCCGTCGATCAAAATCTCCCCCCTTTCGACGTCCGGCCAATAGGGTCTATTTATAGAGCCTAGAAAGCCAACCCCGAAACTAGGGTTTAGAGCCATTTTCGGGACGAGATTATTGAAGATAAATCATAGATAACACAATTATCTCTCATCCAGTCGAAACGAAAGCTAAAATGGTTGATTATCCGCGGAGAAATCACCAAAATAAGTGAAGGATAAAACCATAGAAAAAAGGATTAAAATCTGTTAAAATTCAGCAACCGACGGGATGAACGGTCTTACGATAGACCGCTCAACAAAGTGGGCGGTTATGAACTAACCGTCCATACCCGTCGGTGGAAATTCAAATAATCAGCAAATAATCCCAATTATCTCTCGAACTGGCCGAAACGTCCGCCGTGGGACCCTGACTATATGAACGGTTGCATGGAGACCGTTTCAGTGCAAGGCGGCACAAACACGACCGTTTTACCCTGTCGGTGATAATTCAAAATATTTGGATAATTATCTGAGAAAACGGGCGCGCGTAGGACTCTGAGATATAGGCGGTTGGAATAGGCCCGTCCATGAGCTTGAACGGTCCTGATCACACCGCACAAAATCCTGTCGGTGAATATTCAGAAAATCCTCAGAAATTAGCCGAAATGTATGAACGGTCTAGTATCAACCGCCCCAGTCTTGAACGGCTAATGTGGGACTGTTCATGATCTTGGGTACTTGATGTTTATAAAACAGTTCAATTAATCAAAGCCAAGGTCCGATAAGCCCTGAATGGATACGACCTTTACCAAGGAGGGAGGCTACCCATAAAATGGGCCCAGGATGTGCCACAAAAAAAATGGCCCAATAGATAATGGACAACTTAAGGCATCAATCAATGGAGGTAAGAGAAACGGCTCAACTTATCGGTATAAAACGGGTGTCAACACCTAGGACCAACTTGATTGAGATAAGTTGTGAACTTACTCTGATACCAATTGATGTGACACCACCTTGGGGTGATAGTCACAAGACCGAATTCCCTTGGACCTACAATTGCAAGCAAGTATCTTTGAGCGGCGGACTTACTCTAGCGAGCTCACTCGCGTGGCACACACTAGTGCCCGTAGGCGACTCGGCGATGATGGAGAGGGTCCGAGGCGGGACCTTGATGCTCCAATGGTTGGCTAGCTTGGGGAGAACCCCAAATGGGCCAGGGATGCCCAACTCATGGGCGGCGAGCACACCAAGGGTGTGGGATGTAGGGGATCACTCACAACTCACCCGCGGTGATCACTCACATCAATGGCAATGATGGGCCGAGCTCTCACTCTCCGTCCGACGAAGCATTAACGATAATACTATGCTAAGCAAGGAATTTAAACCAACCAAGAGGGGGACCGAGGCTCACCTGGTCGGCGTGAAGACGCCGACCCCGGCCGGAGACGGGGGCGAGCGGGGAGGCGAGGGTATGCACCCGCATGTCGCGTCGATGAAGCTTCAAACCTAAAATTTTAGATTACATGCACTACGCCCCATGCAAGGGGGGGGGATCATAGAGAAGGAAAGTCAATGACTACACCCAAACACTACCTCCACACAGGGAGGGGCCTTCAGCCGGCCAAGCAAGAGGGGAAAAATCGAGCTAGAAGCAAAGAAAGGGAGCCGATGCCGATTCTGACCACTCTCTACGCTTCTAGATAGGCAGTTGGTTATCTTGGCGCTGCGGCCACTTCAGATTTTTTTTGATGATGAAACCAGTTGAAATTTATTTGTAGCTGGATCGGGATGACGCCTGAATTTTGTTGATTTCTCTGGTCACAGGTGCTGGTCGGGGCAGAAGCTCAAACATGGTGGCAGGTCTTCAGTTCTGACTGCTTCAGGTTCACAACAGCAGGAAGAAGAGGTTGCCACAAGTGCTCCAGAGCTCAGAATCAGGCACCTCCAAAGTCGTTGGAACCGTCGGTGAGTCCTCTTCGAAGTGAGACCAACGGGGATGCCAAACGTTGTCGGAGTAGACCGGTAGAGCTCGAACAATGAGGGGAGGTCGGAGCAGACTGTCAGGAAGCAAAACCGCACCCGGAGGAAGAAAATGAGAACTCTTGATTCCGGGCGCAAAACAGAGCTCCGCTTCTTGATTCTGGAAGTAGACTTGTCGAACAAGCTCTCGGCCAAGCCTCGCCTCCAGATCTTCAAGAGAGTAGTCGTGGTAGCTTCAGGAGTCAGCTTCAGGTTGCTCTTCAGGGAGGAAGTGCACAGTCGGGGAAGAACGGCTCCCCCGGGCGACCACGAGCTCAGAAAGGGATGAGACCACCGCCGTTGCGAATAGGATGGAGAGACGCTTCCAAAGGAACCTCTTGGGCCTCCAGGGACACTGGGATGAAGTCAGGGCCGGCTTTGCAAACTGCTGGTACTCTACTACCTGCGACCTGAGAATTGCAGGTGGTGAAAGGTGGTGGGGGAATGGGGTAGAAGGGATGGGAAATGGGGTGGATGGGTATGGGGGCAACCCCTGGCTGTGAGGGGGTCTGGGAGGGGGTGTTCCAAGGTGTGGATGGGGGAGAATGGGGTCTGGAAGGTGGTGTTTGCAGTGGGTGAGAGAGGAGCTACGAATTTGGTTGGAAGGGAGAGAGGGAAAGGGTATTTGAAAATGGGTTTAAGGGTGGGATTAATTTCTGGTCTTGGGGATGGGAAGGGGTGTGTGGGGAAGGTAAAGGGGGGCTTGGGGAGTGGGAATTCTCCCTTGGGAGATGAGAGGGTGCTTAGGGAAGGGGATTGGGTAGTTGGTGGTTGGTGGTTGGGTGGTGGAGTATGGATTGGTGGAGGGTCTCTTGGGAATAGGGGTGGAGTAATGAGGGTTGGGGTAGTTGGGAGGATGAGTAATGAGGTGAGATGAAGGGTTGATGATGTGGAGGAGAGAGAGGGAGAGGAGGAGAGAGAAAGGGGCGCCCCCCTCCTCTTGGAGAGAGAGAGAGAGAGAAGAGAGAGAGAGAAAGAGAGGGGAATCCACCCCTGAGAGAGAGAGAGAGAGATTTGGAGAATCCACTCCAATAAGACACTAAAACTCATTTGATTTAAATTGATCATAAAAGGTTGTTACATATGAGAGGAGTGGGGGTCTCTTTATAGACTCCATACTTTTCATATGACCATAGTGACCCTGACAAATCAACTAATGACCAAAGCAGTCCAAGGGAGGGGCGCCCCTGGTCCTAGCCCATTAGTTGGGCCCATTAGCCTATCAAACCAACCATATCACAACTAACTTAGGAAAATGACTCACTAACCTAGGTACATGACTCAAATAAAGGGAAAATTACATAGTTTATGACTCAAAGAAAATATGAAAATTACATGACTAGACTCAGAAACACATGACTAACACAATGGCGCTTGCCGACGAACAATCCGAGCCCAGAAAAAATGTGGAGGGGTAAGGGATGCCCCCATCAGAAAGTAATTGAGAGAAAATTTAAAGTCGGTGAAATGGTAATTACAAGAATCTTTGTAAAACCTGGTGGACCCCGTTCAAAACTCCAACCAAACTGGGAAGCGCCATATGTGATAAAAGAAGCATATCCTGGTAATGCGTATCAACTAGTTAACGCAGAGGGGGAATAACTGGTTCACCCTTGGAATGATTTGTACCTAAAGAAATATTACCCTTGATAAAATCCCAAAAAAAAGCAAACAAAAAAAAAAATAAAAAAGCTAAAAAGAAAATCCAGAAAAAAGAAAAAAAATCAGAAAAGGAAAAGGGTGATATTGTGCGTGTATCATGACAAACAGAAAGATCAATACCTCTAATGTATTTTTCACTCTTGATAATTTAACAGGTGGGTCAACACCGCACACACTTCACGCTTAACCCTCGAACCTCGCGTGGCACGGAATCTGAGGCAAGTCCAAACCAAACCGACAGTGGAAAGTGTAACTCATTATCTTCTCTTCGGTTTACGAGGGGGGAAGACAGGCTTAGTCAGACCACCGAACCTACCCGCCGCCCTAGTAGGTGGAAGTCAAGGCCCAAAAGGGTTCATCTGCCAAAAGCCTTAAGCTAACCTCAAAGTCAAAATTGCATGTCAAGAGGGCAAAGTCCCCGCAGGGAAAACCCTGGGCGTAAGCATGCACGAGAAAATTCTTTCAAAATCTTAAACATGTCAAGAGGGCAAAGTCCCCGCAGGGAAAACTCTGGGTGTAAGCATGTATTAGTTCAGACATGGGCAACTAAAATCACCCTAAGCCACAGACCAAAACCCAACAGGCAATAGGGTAAGGTAAGGGCATCCGCTAACCCTTTTGACCCCCCTCGTGAACTTTCCTCATTATGGTCTTCCGTCTCTCTCTGAGGAACGCTCTAAGCTCAAGGGGCGATAAAGATGAGTTTAGGAAGAAGTGTCGTACGAGGGGACTGGGCAAAAGTAACACTTAAGCATGTTGATCCTTTGTTAAATTCTTTAAGAATGACTAATGAATTTTAGGTAATGAATGAGTAAGATTTCCTGATGTGCGCACTTTATTGTCCCAAAAAAAGGGAGGAAGAACAGAAGAAGAAAAAAAAGAGAAAAAAAGAAGAAAAAAAGAAAAGAAAAAGAAAAGACAAAAAGAAAAGACAACAAAAAAAAGAAACAAAAAGAAACAAAAATAAAACATGTCATTTGCTTGATTGTGTTGGGTCCCGTAGTGCAGGAACACGGATCTAGAGGGGGGGTGAATAGATCCTACTACTGAAAACTATGTCCAATTAAAAACACAACTACCACACAACAGACTATACAAGATTGATAGGATTGAGGAAATTAATCTAAACAAGTTTAAACTTGATTCACTCAATCTCGCTGAGCTCACACGATGGCACAAACAGATAGGATAGTGAACACACAATCACAACAATCAAACCACAAGATACGGGGATTTTTAAGGTGGTTCGGGACCACGACGGGCTCCCTACGTCCACCCCTCACCAAACCGGTGAGGCTTCACTACACGCTACAAAATGTACAACACGGGGATGAACCCCAACACACACACGCTGCTTTCGCAGCAAACCACACACACGAGGCCTTGCCTCAACCTGCTGCCACGGCAGCACACACACACACACTAGGGAACACACCCCAAACAAATTCCTCACACGGAGTCACAACTCCGTCCACACACACGTAGGACAATGCCTACTCAACCACACGGGAGAAAGCTCCCAACAACAACACACATGCAGATATACTCCGCACAATCAGCACACATATAACAACACACACACTCGGAGATCCCCTTCTCCGAACACCCACACAAGATATTATCTCAAATGTATATGAATCAAAACATATATATGCTATGACCTCCCAACGAATTCTATAGATGAAAACTAGAAGTATGTATCAAGTATAAGGCTCCCCCTTCTTCAGCACAATCTGATTCTCCTTGCTCGTTAACGGATGATCATGATTTAGACATCATCTTCTTCGTCTCCTCGAGATGCACTTCTTTACCTTCTTCTAATTTCTTCTTCACCTGAAAGAACAGATAGAAATGATAAGCTCCAAATCAAGCCTGTTACATCATAGAATTAATTAGCCTCATAAACCCCTCTACTCTCATCCTTGTGGTACCACTCTTCCTTCTTCTTCTGCAAGAGAAAAGAAAGCATTAGTTCATCTTGTTGCTTAGGATGAAAAACATAGCACTAATAAGATAGCAATCAATAGATGAACAAATGAACATGTATATATATATATATATATTGCACCTCATAGATAATCATTCAAGACCTTGAGCAATCTCAAACAAAAACACAGAAGTGAAAGATCAAGACAACTCCCTCAGATTTTTGATGAAGAGCTTCTGCAGGATGAGGAACCGTTATTGAAGAAAAATGATCGATTCTTGCATAGATGATGCTTGTATCTTGATTCTCCACGTTGCTTCCAGTAGAGGATCGATTAGGGACTTGAATCCACGTTCTCCCCTTCACATATAAGCTCAAAACAAGGTGGAAGAGGGCTTGGGAGCTTCAACTCCGAACCTTCATACACAAGGGTTAGCAACACACCCAAAAATCGGATCTCACCTCTCTCCTTAGGGTTTGTGACCCAAAGAGAAGTATATATATGATTAGAATGGTCAAGGGACATCTTGGAGACCAGATCCATGAAGTAGGAAGACATATAGGGCATTAGGAATTGATTGGTATGACTTTTGGGGCAAGAAAACGACGGTCAACAAAGGTGGCTGGAGGTCCGACCGGAATGGGTCGACCCTTAGGGTCGACCCTCGTGAGAGGGTTAAAGGCCCAAAAGCAATGGGTCGACCCTTGGGCATACAGAAGCCAAACAGAACAGATTTTGTGTTCTGTTTTACATGGGTCGACCCTTGGGGTCGACCCTCGGGTTTCCAGAATACAAGGGGTCGACCCCAGGGGTCGACCCTTGGGTTTCCAGAACCCAAACAGAACACACTTTGGTTCTGGTTTACAGGGGTCGACCCCAAGGGTCGACCCTTTCTTGAGGGGTCGACCCTAAGGGTCGACCCTTTCAGGCAGCTTCACAAAAATGGCTCTGCGCGCTTCGGCGACATGAATTAATTCTCCTAGCTCCGAACTCCGATCGAAGCAAGACTGGAGGCGTTGGAAAGAGGACTCCCAGAGCTACAACATATAATTTTTAGAGGGGAGATCCAACGGTTGGATTGAAAATGGTGAAGACTGTAAGACAATTTGAGTTTGAAAAATAACTAAAATCTCCATCAAACCAAAGGGAAACAATTGATTAAATGTTACCATAATCCTATGAAGATCAATCATGATTTTTCATCCTAAAAAACATGATAAAGCAAGATGTTAGATCAAGATCAAAATATATGATTATGAAAGTATTAGCATGAGGCTCATAAGAATTCCCATGAAAGATCTCTATGAAAGCACTTGAGAACCCATTTTTCCAACTCAAGATTAGAAGAGTATCACCATGGATTCCAATATAAATTCTTACCATTGCATGATGAACAACTTGGGAATCAAGGCACGTAAACCATTATTGAGTCATATTCCATTTGTTCAATCTCCAAGCTCATCAACCCACACATCACAAAGCAATCTCACCAAGTGTAGAGACAATGTATATGCAATGTTTGTGCTAACCTCAAAGCATGTATGAGCCTTATAGAATCACAATGCACCCACATGATGATATCACAATAGAAATAGTTTATGATCATTTCCTCAACCATTTCAACCTCCATACACATGACGACATGAACAACCATTCTCGCACACGGCCAAACAACAAAGGCATTTTGTAATCATCAAAATCACATGCACAACAATCTCCCCCATTTTGATGATGATAAAATATTTATGCTATAATGCTCTCTCATAAGGCTCTCTCTCCCCCTTTGACAGAATCAGAAATGGGGATCATGATGGGGGATGCAAGATGACATGATATGCATGAACTAATTGCAAAACTGTTGGATACCAATTGTTGAAATTGGAAATGCAAATGTGGACAATATGGTCATGTAGTATGCAAGATGACAATACGATATGCAAATGCTCACAAGTTGCAGCGATTGGAAATGGCGTATGGCATGACAATGATGAGCAAGCAAACAAACACTCAAACACCCAGAAAAAGGTATTGACTTATGCAAGTCCTGATGAGTTGGGCAGATAAGATCACATGTAAAGCTCCCCCTTTGACATTGACACAATAGATGACTGACTTTGATTTTCAAATTTTTGATTTTTAGTTTTCTTGTGAAATGCATGAAACATGATGTATGAAAGTGATGAGACATGAAATGCATACAATGTAATCAAGCAGATATCTATAGATACATGCAACAAAACTCCTTCACAAGAAGTGATACCAATTGAATTACAGTGAGGGGATAGGTGTAGGAAAAGTGTAAGTGAGTCATTAAGTTCAGAATGCTCATGATTACACCTAGAGGATTGTGCAGATAAATAGAAGAAGACGTACAGTAGGTCAAGCAGTTAATCAAATTTTCAAAATACATATCAAATCAAATTACCATGTGCAAGTGAGTAACATGAGAATGAAGTTTAGCCATATGGATAACCAGATTTTCAAGTAAACACAATAGTAAGTGTACAAACTACATTTCAATCTAGAGAATAGCGTATTGGAGGCTTCACTCTACCTCAATCAAATATATCATTAGAAGTTTTCATACTGATAATCTGAATTTTTGTAAGAAGGATCAGGTTCAAAATAATTCCTTTTTACGCGAGGAGACATATGGAGCTCATGCCAGAATCCCCGGTTACTCAGAATGTTGAACCTTGTCACCTCATTTGAATAGAGATACTTTAGTCATCACTTTTCTGAAATGAACCACATCACGTCTCAGGTGACATGTGCCCAGTTTACTCAGTGAGACTTAGCATTGCTCTGCCTTTCATATCAACCATTTTTTTTTTGTATGTGGAGGCATGCAGCTTTTTCCTCAACTGTCTCTTATCATCCATGCAGTAAGTTGAATTACTTTAGAGTGTTGAAATGAAATTCATATATCCTTATGAACAACACTCAATTTCACATTAAAGTGCATGAAGTATACGAATTTGATTTAACATGTATGGAGAAAATTTAACTTAGAATAAGATAGTGTAGCTCCCCCTATGTAAATGCAATAAGCATGAAATGCTCCCCCTTAGAGTTTTACATGAAGCACACTTGTTAAGACTCAGATGCAACATTATTTATCAATGAAGTATATGGTCTTAGAAGTTTCAAGGAAGGGGTTGAATAGCATATAATAACATGCAAGCATACGATGAAGATATGCATATGCAATGCAAAATGAAAAGATATACAATTTTAGTTCTTGAAATGTTGACTCCAAAGATATGAGACCAATTGTTGGATGTATTCATTTTGGCATTTATGCAACATGAAATGTGCAAAATGATGCATTTTAAAATATGCACTATATGTATGCTGAAAATGCCAACTATGCAACAAGACACACTATATGCACCCAATGTAACTAATGTATGACACACATTACCAAAAATTCAAATGTGAGGACATAATTTTATTCTGAAAAGAGAATTCAGAAAATTCATTCAAATCATAAAAATCATCACATGTGAACTTTTCTTGAAAACAGTTGTGCTTTTATCCAAAAAGATGCGTGGCACATTGGTAAAGACCATGGAACATTGATCAACTTCAGTCCTCAAGATGTGCAGCCACAAACACAATATCATCATGCTTAGAGAATGGGAAAATATCATTTTCAATATTTTCAGCATGTAAAACTCTCCCATAATTAATGCATGATTTCAGAAAATTCATTTAAGTTAGATGCCATATGCATATATGATTCATGGTACCAGGCGGAGGCACATCCTCACGCATGGTGATAGCTTTCAGACAGGCTTGACCTACCCTTCCACATGTCACCATTTTATATACCATGTAATCATTGAAATGATGATCAGAAACAAAGGTATTCTCATTTGACATCGGGGGTTTAGCAAAAAGCATTCAATGGCTACACTCTCATATATACTGCTCAGATGTTTCAATACCATTCAGCCAAGCATTCATTATCCACATTATCAAGAACAACCAAGGGGTATCCAAACCTTCACAATCACTGTCTTTCAAGTTATGGCATTAACATCAAGACCATAGAACTTCAGTCAAACACTTTATTTTCTCACCTTTACCTTATGTTACCTTTATTGACATCTTCAAATTCTTTGCTTTATTTTGGTTGAGTAATCTTCATTAACATGCTCCAAATCTCAATAAAAGTAGAATAACTTTGGCATTGAAGTCTTCTTAACCTCCTTTCTTTCTCTCCTGCAAGAAATAGAATGATATTAGCCAAAAGAAATGGAAGCAGATCAAATCTTGCATTGAAGTCCTCTTGAGCTCCTTTCTTTCTCTCCATGATTTCAAAGGTTGATGGTCATTATCAAACCTGCACTGAAAAGAGCTCAATTCATGTCAATCTCAATTCAATACAAGTGAGAAAACCAATTTCACTATTTTTCTTCCACAAGACAATCTCTTATGAGCTGCAAGTCTGTATGATGAATTGCAAATATCAATACAAGTGATTGACTCAAGCTGTCATGAGTTCAAAACTAATTTCAGAAATTTCAGGTTTAGTCCAACATGTGTAAAGAGTCAAGTCTATGCATATAAGGCATATGAAACACATAAGACCGCCTCTACAATCAAATTAGTATCAATTCAAGGACAACCCATGTTTACCAAAGTATTGCTCCAAAGACTGGCCAAGTCGACTTAGAGCCTTCCCCTTGGCCTTAAGACAATCCTGCAACAAAGTTCTCATTTGGTTGTTTTGGGTACCCAAACCTTCTTGGGTCCCGGATGATTAGTTGCACCTCTAGAGGGTGCCTTCCACAGTTTTTGGACATGCATATCATCAAAATGCATTAAAGAGCAATCATACATGGTATGTCCAAACTTACCACAATAATGACAACAACCAAGAGACTTCAGATTTCTCTTGAAGGAATGAGCATGGAATTTTTGTGGGTTTGAAGAGATGTTCTCATTTTTCAAATCAAAGCAATTGTTCATCATGTGACCAAACCTTCCACAATGAAAACAGTTCAATGTAGCAAATCTCTCAAATGGTCTTCTTCCATGAGCATGAGAGTTATCAAGAGTTCTTTTTATTTTTAAAAGCTTTCTTGGCTTTGTGAAGCCATTCATTTTCTTGCATGCATCTAGATCTTCAGATTTCATCAAAAAGCAATCATGCACATATGACCAAGTTCACCACAATAAAAATATGAGATTTTCTTTGTGGATGCATGTGTGTGTGTAACATGATTTTTCTTAGCATTCATCGTGACACCAACACTTTTAGCCTTTTGATACAAGTTTTGTTTCTTTTCCAGATTTTCATTTGATCTCCTTATTGTTTGAGCAGTAGTTTTATTTGGAAACTCATTTGATGTGCTGGCAATGTTTGAACTATGGATAAAGGATGTATAGACTTTGTTTTTAAAATTCTTTTTGTTCACAGGATTATAGCCCAGCCCCTCTCTTTGGAAATTCACCTTAGTTCCCAATATCTTGTTCAGATTTTCTTTCCCATTTACAAACTTAGACAAAGAAGCTTTCAGATCAAGAATTTCTTTTTCAAGAGATGAAATGTGCAATTCATAGGAAATGATCTCATTGTCACAAGAAATGACTTTTTCATTCAATTGGGCATTGATGGTTTGGTAGCTTTCCATCTTTTGTTCTAACACATACATCTTGTCAAATTCATCAACAACCAAACTTTTCCCTTTTTCAAAAGCAAGTAATTTTTTAGACATGGTTGTGTTTAGATGTTTCAATTCTTCATTTTTAGATTTTAACAATGCATTTCCTTTTTCAAGTTTTTCATTTTCATTTGCAAGTTTATCATTCATAATCAATTCATTGCAAATATCATGATCAATAGAGTTTGACTCCATTTTGTTTCTTAGATCTTTTTCAGTTTTCTCCAATTGATTGATTTTGTTCTTGTGGGCAACATTCTCATTTCTCAAACAAGCAATGGTTTCTTTGTGACATTCAACATCATGCTCTAAGTTTTTAGTCAAGTTATCAAGCTCAGAACATTTATCACAAGAACCATTTTCATGGACCAAGTTTTCAGATTTCTTTTTCAATTTTCTATTTTCTGATATGACTTTCTTATATTATTTTTCCAACTCATCATAAGCTTCAACAAGATCATCAAGAGTAAATTCTTCAGAATCTGAATTTACCTCTTCTGCACTTTTGTCACTTTGTTGATCAGCATCATCGGCCATGAGATATTTTTATCTTTCCTTTTCTTGAGCTTTGATCAACCGGTCCATAAGCTCCTTTGCCGTCCTACATGAAGACACAAATGGATACTTGTTAGTACTTACATAAGCTTTCAATAAACTCAAAGCATTAACATTGTCATGGTGCATCAATTTATCCTGATTAGACCACTTGGTCTCATCTAGAGGTAATGTGTGTGGACCATGATAAATTAATTTCCAAAGACTAGGATTAGTAGAATTGATCACCACACACAATTTACCTAGCCATGAATCAAAATCCAAACCAGTGAAGATTGGCAGACAATTCATTGAGATATGTTCAGAAAAATTCATGATTGTAGAATGCACTAGGATCACTTTGTAGATCGCAAGATTTAGGAATAATAGAGCCTCGCTCTGATACCAATTGTTGGGTCCCGTAGTGCAGGAACACGGATCTAGAGGGGGGGTGAATAGATCCTACTACTGAAAACTATGTCCAATTAAAAACACAACTACCACACAGCAGAATATACAAGATTGATAGGATTGAGGAAATTAATCTAAACAAGTTTAAACTTGATTCACTCAATCTCGCCGAGCTCACACGATGGCACAAACAGATAGGATAGTGAACACACAATCACAATAATCAAACCACAAGACACGGGGATTTTTAAGGTGGTTCGGGACCACGACGGGCTCCCTACGTCCACCCCTCACCAAACCGGTGAGGCTTCACTACACGCTACAAAATGTAGCAACACGGGGACGAACCCCAACACACACACGCTGCTTTCGTAGCAAACCACACACACGAGGCCTTGCCTCAACCTGCTGCCACAGCAGCACACACACACACTAGGGAACACACCCCAAACAAATTCCTCACACGGAGTCACAACTCCGTCCACACACACGTAGGACAATGCCTACTCAACCACACGGGAGAAAGCTCCCAACAACAACACACATGCGGATATACTCCGCACAATCAGCACACATATAACAACACACACACTCGGAGATCCCCTTCTCCGAACACCCACACAAGATATTATCTCAAATGTATATGAATCAAAACATATATATGCTATGACCTCCCAACGAATTCTATACATGAAAACTAGAAGTATGCATCAAGTATAAGGCTCCCCCTTCTTCAGCACAATCTGATTCTCCTTGCTCGTTAACGGATGATCATGATTTAGACATCATCTTCTTCGTCTCCTCGAGATGCACTTCTTTACCTTCTTCTAATTTCTTCTTCACCTGAAAGAACAGATAGAAATGATAAGCTCCAAATCAAGCCTGTTACATCATAGAATTAATTAGCCTCATAAACCCCTCTACTCTCATCCTTGTGATACCACTCTTCCTTCTTCTTCTGCAAGAGAAAAGAAAGCATTAGTTCATCTTGTTGCTTAGGATGAAAAACATAGCACTAATAAGATAGCAATCAATAGATGAACAAATGAACATGTATATATATATATATATATATATATATATATTGCACCTCATAGATAATCATTCAAGACCTTGAGCAATCTCAAACAAAAACACAGAAGTGAAAGATCAAGACAACTCCCTCAGATTTTCGATGAAGAGCTTCTGCAGGATGAGGAACCATTCTTGAAGAAAAATGATCGATTCTTGCATAGATGATGTTTGTATCTTGATTCTCCACGTTGCTTCCAGTAGAGGATCGATTAGGGACTTGAATCCACGTTCTCTCCTTCACATATAAGCTCAAAACAAGGTGGAAGAGGGCTTGGGAGCTTCAACTCCGAACCTGCGTACACAAGGGTTAGCAACACACCCAAAAATCGAATCTCACCTCTCTCCTTAGGGTTTGTGACCCAAAGAGAAGTATATATATGATTAGAATGGTCAAGGGACATCTTGGAGACCAGATCCATGAAGTAGGAAGACATATAGGGCATTAGGAATTGATTGGTATGACTTTTGGGGCAAGAAAATGACGGTCAACAAAGGTGGCTGGAGGTCCGACCGGAATGGGTCGACCCTTGGGGTCGACCCTCGTGAGAGGGTTAAAGGCCCAAAAGCAATGGGTCGACCCTTGGGCATATAGAAGCCAAATAGAACGGATTTTGTGTTCTGTTTTACATGGGTCGACCCTTGGGGTCGACCCTCGGGTTTCCAGAATACAAGGGGTCGACCCCAGGGGTCGACCCTTGGGTTTCCAGAACCCAAATAGAACACACTTTGGTTCTGGTTTACAGGGGTCGACCCCAAGGGTCGACCCTTTCTTGAGGGGTCGACCCTAAGGGTCAACCCTTTCAGGCAGCTTCACAAAAATGGCTCTGCGCGTTTCGGCGACAGAAATTAATTCTCCTAGCTCCGAACTCCGATCGAAGCAAGACTGGAGGCATTGGAAAGAGGACTCCCAGAGCTACAACATATAATTCTTATAGGGGAGATCCAACGGTTGGATTGAAAATGGTGAAGACTATAAGACAGTTTGAGCTTGAAAAATAACTAAAACCTCCATCAAACCAAAGGGAAATAATTGATTAAATGTTACCATAATCCCATGAAGATCAATCATGATTTTTCATCCTGAAAAACATGATAAAGCAAGATGTTAGATCAAGATCAAAATATATGATTATGAAAGTATTAGCATGAGGCTCATAAGAATTCCCATGAAAGATCTCTATGAAAGCACTTGAGAACCCATTTTTCCAACTCAAGATTAGAAGAGTATCACCATGGATTCCAATATAAATTCTTACCATTGCATGATGAACAACTTGGGAATCAAGGCACGTAAACCATTATTGAGTCATATTCCATATGTTCAATCTCCAAGCTCATCAACCCACACATCACAAAGCAATCTCACCAAGTGTAGAGACAATGTATATGTAATGTTTGTGCTAACCTCAAAGCATGTATGAGCCTTATAGAATCACAATGCACCCACATGATGATATCACAATAGAAATAGTTTATGATCATTTCCTCAACCATTTCAACCTCCATACACATGACGACATGAACAACCATTCTCGCACACGGCCAAACAACAAAGGTATTTTGTAATCATCAAAATCACATGCACAACAATCTCTCCCATTTTGATGATGACAAAATATTTATGCTATAATGCTCTCTCATAAAGCTCTCTCTCCCCCTTTGACAGAATCAGAAATGGGGATCATGATGGGGGATGCAAGATGACATGATATGCATGAACTAATTGCAAAACTGTTGGATACCAATTGTTGAAATTGGAAATGCAAATGTGGATAATATGGTCATGTAGTATGCAAGATGACAATACGATATGCAAATGCTCACAAGTTGCAGCGATTGGAAATGGCGTATGGCATGACAATGATGAGCAAGCAAACAAACACTCAAACACCCAGAAAAAGGTATTGACTTATGCAAGTCCTGATGAGTTGGGCAGATAAGATCACATGTAAAGCTCCCCCTTTGACATTGACACAATAGATGACTGACTTTGATTTTCAAATTGTTGATTTTTAGTTTTCTTGTGAAATGCATGAAACATGATGTATGAAAGTGATGAGACATGAAATGCATACAATGTAATCAAGCAGATATCTATAGATACATGCAACAAAACTCCTTCACAAGAAGTGATACCAATTGAATTACAGTGAGGGGATAGGTGTAGGAAAAGTGTAAGTGAGTCATTAAGTTCAGAATGCTCATGATTACACCTAGAGGATTGTGCAGATAAATAGAAGAAGACGTACAGTAGGTCAAGCAGTTAATCAAATTTTCAAAATACATATCAAATCAAATTACCATGTGCAAGTGAGTAACATGAGAATGAAGTTTAGCCATATGGATAACCAGATTTTCAAGTAAACACAATAGTAAGTGTACAAACTACATTTCAATCTAGAGAATAGCGTATTGGAGGCTTCGCTCTACCTCAATCAAATATATCATTAGAAGTTTTCATACTGACAATCTGAATTTTTGTAAGAAGGATCAGGTTCAAAATAATTCCTTTTTACGCGAGGAGACATATGGAGCTCATGCCAGAATCCCCGGTTACTCAGAATGTTGAACCTTGTCACCTCATTTGAATAGAGATACTTTAGTCATCACTTTTCTGAAATGAACCACATCACGTCTCAGGTGACATGTGCCCAGTTTACTCAGTGAGACTTAGCATTGCTCTGCCTTTCATATCAACCATTTTTTTTTATATGTGGAGGCATGCAGCTTTTTCCTCAACTGTCTCTTATCATCCATGCAGTAAGTTGAATTACTTTAGAGTGTTGAAATGAAATTCATATATCCTTATGAACAACACTCAATTTCACATTAAAGTGCATGAAGTATACGAATTTGATTTAACATGTATGGAGAAAATTTAACTTAGAATAAGATAGTGTAGCTCCCCCTATGTAAATGCAATAAGCATGAAATGCTCCCCCTTAGAGTTTTACATGAAGCACACTTGTTAAGACTCAGATGCAACATTATTTATCAATGAAGTATATGGTCTTAGAAGTTTCAAGGAAGGGGTTGAATAGCATATAATAACATGCAAGCATACGATGAAGATATGCATATGCAATGCAAAATGAAAAGATATACAATTTTAGTTCTTGAAATGTTGACTCCAAAGATATGAGACCAATTGTTGGATGTATTCATTTTGGCATTTATGCAACATGAAATGTGCAAAATGATGCATTTTAAAATATGCACTATATGTATGCTGAAAATGCCAACTATGCAACAAGACACACTATATGCACCCAATGTAACTAATGTATGACACACATTACCAAAAATTCAAATGTGAGGACATAATTTTATTCTGAAAAGAGAATTCAGAAAATTCATTCAAATCATAAAAATCATCACATGTGAACTTTTCTTGAAAACAGTTGTGCTTTTATCCAAAAAGATGCGTGGCACATTGGTAAAGACCATGGAACATTGATCAACTTCAGTCCTCAAGATGTGCAGCCACAAACACAATATCATCATGCTTAGAGAATGGAAAAACATCATTTTTAATATTTTCAGCATGTAAAACTCTCCCATAATTAATGCATGATTTCAGAAAATTCATTTAAGTTGGATGCCATATGCATATATGATTCATGGTACCAGGCGGAGGCACATCCTCAAGCATGGTGATAGCTTTCAGACAGGCTTGACCTACCCTTCCACATGTCACCATTTTATATACCATGTAATCATTGAAATGATGATCAGAAACAAATGTATTCTCATTTGACATCGGGGGTTTAGCAAAAAGCATTCAATGGCTACACTCTCATATATACTGCTCAGATGTTTCAATACCATTCAGCCAAGCATTCATTATCCACATTATCAAGAACAACCAAGGGGTATCCAAACCTTCACAATCACTGTCTTTCAAGTTATGGCATTAACATCAAGACCATAGAACTTCAGCCAAACACTTTATTTTCTCACCTTTACCTTATGTTACCTTTATTGACATCTTCAAATTCTTTGCTTTATTTTGGTTGAGTAATCTTCATTAACATGCTCCAAATCTCAATAAAAGTAGAATAACTTTGGCATTGAAGTCTTCTTAACCTCCTTTCTTTCTCTCCTGCAAGAAATAGAATGATATTAGCCAAAAGAAATGGAAGCAGATCAAATCTTGCATTGAAGTCCTCTTGAGCTCCTTTCTTTCTCTCCATGATTTCAAAGGTTGATGGTCATTATCAAACCTGCACTGAAAAGAGCTCAATTCATGTCAATCTCAATTCAATACAAGTGAGAAAACCAATTTCACTGTTTTTCTTCCACAAGACAATCTCTTATGAGCTGCAAGTCTGTATGATGAATTGCAAATATCAATACAAGTGATTGACTCAAGCTGTCATGAGTTCAAAACTAATTTCAGAAATTTCAGGTTTAGTCCAACATGTGTAAAGAGTCAAGTCTATGCATATAAGGCATATGAAACACATAAGACCGCCTCTACAATCAAATTAGTATCAATTCAAGGACAACCCATGTTTACCAAAGCATTGCTCCAAAGAGTGGCCAAGTCGACTTAGAGCCTTCCCCTTGGCCTTAAGGCAATCCTGCAACAAAGTTCTCATTTGGTTGTTTTGGGTACCCAAACCTTCTTGGGTCCCGGATGGTTAGTTGCACCTCTAGAGGGTGCCTTCCACAGTTTTTGGACATGCATATCATCAAAATGCATTAAAGAGCAATCATACATGGTATGTCCAAACTTACCACAATAATGACAACAACCAAGAGACTTCAGATTTCTCTTGAAGGAATGAGCATGAAATTTTTGTGGGTTTGAAGAGATGTTCTCATTTTTCAAATCAAAGCAATTGTTCATCATGTGACCAAACCTTCCACAATGAAAACAGTTCAATGTAGCAAATCTCTCAAATGGTCTTCTTCCATGAGCATGAGAGTTATCAAGAGTTCTTTTTATTTTCAAAAGCTTTCTTGGCTTTGTGAAGCCATTCATTTTCTTGCATGCATCTAGATCTTCAGATTTCATCAAAAAGCAATCATGCACATATGACCAAGTTCACCACAATAAAAATATGAGATTTTCTTTGTGGATGCATGTGTGTGTGTAACATGATTTTTCTTAGCATTCATCGTGACACCAACACTTTTAGCCTTTTGATGCAAGTTTTGTTTCTTTTCCAGATTTTCATTTGATCTCTTTGTTATTTGAGCAGTAGTTTTATTTGGAGACTCATTTGATGTGCTGGCAATGTTTGAACTATGGATAAAGGATGTATAGACTTTGTTTTTAAAATTCTTTTTGTTCACAGGATTATAGCCCAGCCCCTCTCTTTGGAAATTCACCTTAGTTCCCAATATCTTGTTCAGATTTTCTTTCCCATTTACAAACTTAGACAAAGAAGCTTTCAGATCAAGAAATGCTTTTTCAAGAGATGAAATGTGCAATTCATAGGAAATGATCTCATTGTCACAAGAAATGACTTTTTCATTCAATTGGGCATTGATGGTTTGGTAGCTTTCCATCTTTTGTTCTAACACATACATCTTGTCAAATTCATCAACAACCAAACTTTTCCCTTTTTCAAAAGCAAGTAATTTTTTAGACATAGTTGTGTTTAGATGTTTCAATTCTTCATTTTTAGATTTTAACAATGCATTTCCTTTTTCAAGTTTTTCATTTTCATTTGTAACTTTATCATTCATAATCAATTCATTGCAAATATCATGATCAATAGAGTTTGACTCCATTTTGTTTCTTAGATCTTTTTCAGTTTTCTCCAATTGATTGATTTTGTTCTTGAGGGCAACATTCTCATTTCTCAAACAAGCAATGGTTTCTTTGTGACATTCAACATCATGCTCTAAGTTTTTAGTCAAGTTATCAAGCTCAGAACATTTATCACAAGAACCATTTTCATGGACCAAGTTTTCAGATTTCTTTTTTAATTTTCTATTTTCTGATTTGACTTTCTTATATTGTTTTTCCAACTCATCATAAGCTTCAACAAGATCATCAAGAGTAAATTCTTCAGAATCTGAATTTACCTCTTCTGCACTTTTGTCACTTTGTTGATCAGCATCATCGGCCATGAGACATTTTTATCTTTCCTTTTCTTGAGCTTTGATCAACCGGTCCATAAGCTCCTTTGCCGTCCTACATGAAGACACAAATGGATACTTGTTAGTACTTACATAAGCTTTCAATAAACTCAAAGCATTAACATTGTCATGGTGCATCAATTTATCCTGATTAGACCACTTGGTCTCATCTAGAGGTAATGTGTGTGGACCATGATAAATCAATTTACAAAGACTAGGATTAGTAGAATTGATCACCACACACAATTTACCTAGCCATGAATCAAAATCCAAACCAGTGAAGATTGGCAGACAATTCATTGAGATATGTTCAGAAAAATTCATGATTGTAGAATGCACTAGGATCACTTTGTAGATCGCAAGATCTAGGAATAATAGAGCCTCGCTCTGATACCAATTGTTGGGTCCCGTAGTGCAGGAACACGGATCTAGAGGGGGGGTGAATAGATCCTACTACTGAAAACTATGTCCAATTAAAAACATAACTACCACACAGCAGAATATACAAGATTGATAGGATTGAGGAAATTAATCTAAACAAGTTTAAACTTGATTCACTCAATCTCGCCGAGCTCACACGATGGCACAAACAGATAGGATAGTGAACACACAATCACAATAATCAAACCACAAGACACGGGGATTTTTAAGGTGGTTCGGGACCACGACGGGCTCCCTACGTCCACCCCTCACCAAACCGGTGAGGCTTCACTACACGCTACAAAATGTAGCAACACGGGGACGAACCCCAACACACACACGCTGCTTTCGCAGCAAACCACACACACGAGGCCTTGCCTCAACCTGCTGCCACAGCAGCACACACACACACTAGGGAACACACCCCAAACAAATTCCTCACACGGAGTCACAACTCCGTCCACACACACGTAGGACAATGCCTACTCAACCACACGGGAGAAAGCTCCCAACAACAACACACATGCGGATATACTCCGCACAATCAGCACACATATAACAACACACACACTCGGAGATCCCCTTCTCCGAACACCCACACAAGATATTATCTCAAATGTATATGAATCAAAACATATATATGCTATGACCTCCCAACGAATTCTATACATGAAAACTAGAAGTATGCATCAAGTATAAGGCTCCCCCTTCTTCAGCACAATCTGATTCTCCTTGCTCGTTAACGGATGATCATGATTTAGACATCATCTTCTTCGTCTCCTCGAGATGCACTTCTTTACCTTCTTCTAATTTCTTCTTCACCTGAAAGAACATATAGAAATGATAAGCTCCAAATCAAGCCTGTTACATCATAGAATTAATTAGCCTCATAAACCCCTCTACTCTCATCCTTGTGGTACCACTCTTCCTTCTTCTTCTGCAAGAGAAAAGAAAGCATTAGTTCATCTTGTTGCTTAGGATGAAAAATATAGCACTAATAAGATAGCAATCAATAGATGAACAAATGAACATGTATATATATATATATTGCACCTCATAGATAATCATTCAAGACCTTGAGCAATCTCAAACAAAAACACAGAAGTGAAAGATCAAGACAACTCCCTCAGATTTTCGATGAAGAGCTTCTACAGGATGAGGAACCGTTCTTGAAGAAAAATGATCGATTCTTGCATAGATGATGCTTGTATCTTGATTCTCCACGTTGCTTCCAGTAGAGGATCGATTAGGGACTTGAATCCACGTTCTCCCTTTCACATATAAGCTCAAAACAAGGTGGAAGAGGGCTTGAGAGCTTCAACTCCGAACCTGCATACACAAGGGTTAGCAACACACCCAAAAATCGGATCTCACCTCTCTCCTTAGGGTTTGTGACCCAAAGAGAAGTATATATATGATTAGAATGGTCAAGGGACATCTTGGAGACCAGATCCACGAAGTAGGAAGACATATAGGGCATTAGGAATTGATTGGTATGACTTTTGGGGCAAGAAAACGACGGTCAACAAAGGTGGCTGGAGGTCCGACCGGAATGGGTCGACCCTTGGGGTCGACCCTCGTGAGAGGGTTAAAGGCCCAAAAGCAATGGGTCGACCCTTGGGCATACAGAAGCCAAACAGAACGGATTTTGTGTTCTGTTTTACATGGGTCGACCCTTGGGGTCGACCCTCGGGTTTCCAGAATACAAGGGGTCGACCCCAGGGGTCGACCCTTGGGTTTCCAGAACCCAAACAGAACACACTTTGGTTCTGGTTTACAGGGGTCGACCCCAAGGGTCGACCCTTTCTTGAGGGGTCGAACCTAAGGGTCGACCCTTTCAGGCAGCTTCACAAAAATGGCTCTGCGCGTTTCGGCGACAGGAATTAATTTCCTAGCTCCGAACTCCGATCGAAGCAAGACTGGAGGCGTTGGAAAGAGGACTCCCAGAGCTACAACATATAATTTTTAGAGGGGAGATCCAACGGTTGGATTGAAAATGGTGAAGACTGTAAGACAGTTTGAGTTTGAAAAATAACTAAAACCTCCATCAAACCAAAGGGAAACAATTGATTAAATGTTACCATAATCCCATGAAGATCAATCATGATTTTTCATCTTGAAAAACATGATAAAACAAGATGTTAGATCAAGATCAAAATATATGATTATGGAAGTATTAGCATGAGGCTCATAAGAATTCCCATGAAAGATCTCTATGAAAGCACTTGAGAACCCATTTTTCCAACTCAAGATTAGAAGAGTATCACCATGGATTCCAATATAAATTCTTACCATTGCATGATGAACAACTTGGGAATCAAGGCACGTAAACCATTATTGAGTCATATTCCATTTGTTCAATCTCCAAGCTCATCAACCCACACATCACAAAGCAATCTCACCAAGTGTAGAGACAATGTATATGCAATGTTTGTGCTAACCTCAAAGCATGTATGAGCCTTATAGAATCACAATGCACCCACATGATGATATCACAATAGAAACAGTTTATGATCATTTCCTCAACCATTTCAACCTCCATACACATGACGACATGAACAACCATTCTCGCACACGGCCAAGCAACAAAGGCATTTTGTAATCATCAAAATCACATGCACAACAGATTACACGATGCCTGATCATCTTTATTATTCATTTTATCTGCTTGCATGCTGTATTTACACTCATACTTGGCTATTTTATCTTATTCGCCTTCATTGATTAAAGACTTGCCCCCTTGACCCCTTATCAAGGTCAAAGAAGAGCAGCCCCTTGCTTATTGAGCAAGGGGCCAAGCCGAACAGATTAACTAACCTGTTTAATCTAAGTGGATGCAGAAAAGTACCAGTGCACAGGAACGCAAGGGACGCAAGTACACAAAGAACATCCGATTCAAGTAACAAAGTATGTGTCCCATTTCTATAAACTGTCATGCATAAGTACAAAAGCTGTAACTGTCATAAGCATTGAGTAGAAAAGTGAAAGAGGAAGGGTACAAAGGTCAAACACTCTCTAGCTCTCTCCATCTCCCTCCTCTCTCTGTTGGCTGCTCTCTGCCATGTCACGGTCTACAGGGCGACTCTGTGGAGGCTTCATCGACCTTTGACTGGCTGTCGACACCTCAGCTTGGGCCCGGTCCGCCTCCTCTCTCCTCTCGACGGTGGAGGAGCCCGCAAAGAAGCTCGAACCAGAGTAGGCACTGAGACGCCCCTCGGCTCGTGCCCGCTCACGACCTCTGTGGTAGTGCCCCTCCACGATTCACGCCCGCTCCTCTGCTGCACCGAGACGAAGCCTCAGCTCATCCTGCTCCGCTCTATCGCGGTCCCGCTCACGATCGCGCTCTATCCGCTCCCACTCGCGCTCACGCTGCTCCATCCGTAGAAGCAGTTGTAGCTCCAGTACGTCCCAGGGAAGCGCCTCTCCCGCACCAGGTAACTCTGCTGTCGCCCGCTCCAGCTCTGCTGCGGCCCGGCGTCGCTCCTCTCCTAGCTCCCGTGCAGCTTTACACCGCTCCTCTGCTGTCGCCCGCTCCAGCTCCGTTGCAGCCCGACGTCTCTCCGCGGCCAGCTCCTTAGTGGCCGAGTGCCTCACCACGGTCAGCTCTCTGACAGCACGCTGGCGCGCCTCCTCGACCTCCACAAACTGTTGGTCGCGGACCGCAAGCTCGGTCCCTGCCAGTGCCGCCCGGGTCATCGCCTCCTGGAGCTCTCGCCTCTACAACACCACAAAAGAAAACAAGTCAGATTGATAAGATAATTGCAATATATATAAACAATCAATCTAAATTCAACCTTTTCACTTACCGAGGCCTCTATCTCCCTCTCTGCCTCCTCGGCATGTCTGACAGCTCCTCTAGTTGTCCCTCTAAAGAAACAACTCGGGCACTCTGGTCTGGAACGCTCTGGGCTAGAGCACTCGAGCTAGAAGCCCCTCCTGCTCTCGTCATCGCTCTCCTCTGCTGGGCACGCTGCATCACATTGTGAGATCGTCAGTGGTGGAACACTTAACTTTAGGAAGCATATCATGATATATAGGAAAGCATAACTCACTAGAACTAGAAGGTCATGCTGGGTCGCTGCCAGGTGGGGCTCCAGGGTATGTAGCTGCATCTGCATGTCAGCCGCCACCTCATCACGCGCATCCTACATTTTGCCACAAGTTAGTAATACAATCATCATATAGAAGCATTTAAATATTCAAAGCATGCATATATACCCCTCGGGGCCTCATCTGAGGCTGGCGCCCGTAGGTCCTCTAGTAGACCTGGAGGTACTCCGCGCTATCCTCTGCCTGGGAAGCGACCGGAATGCCGCCCCTCTGCCAATCGGTGTACTGGTCGGGGAAGCAGAGCCGCCAGTCTGTCGTCGCAGCTCATCCTCGGGTCTTCCGCCCGATCCTGCGTGGCTCCTCCACATCCACCCACTCCTGGTGGAAGCCTAGCATCCTCATCACCAGCCTGAGCCGTAGCGGCTCGATCTCGTTCAGGCAGTGGAGCCAAAGCTCCCGCCCAAACAGAGGTTGGCCCGCTACGACCCAAGGCTGGTCGTCGTCGGCCATGCCCACGTAGGGCCTCCATACCACCTGCATTGGCATTTCATATCATCATATCATCATCATTATCATAATTATAAGTGCATTAATAGTAATTAACTCAAATGCATAAGCATAAAGCATACATACCATCGATGCCGGGAAGTCGCGCAGCTCCCGACGTATTGCCACCAACTCATAGGCGTGCGGGGCCCCCGTCGCGTACGGGAGCCAACGCCTAGCCAGTGGAACTGCCTCCGGGCAGAAGACGGCAGCTCTCCCCATATCCGTACAAGTAGCACCAAACCTGCATCCACAAATCATTAGCATATCATAAAGCATAATAGGAATGGAAGCATGCAATATAGACATAAATTTAAGTTGCATACCTGAAAGAATGGTGCAAAGCCACTGACGGTAGTCTCTCTCCCTGTCCCGGTGGACAGGTCCGCAATGAGGTGGGCTAGCAGGGCCGCACCCCAGGCATATCTCCCCACCTGCTCTAGGTCCTCGAGGACACTCAGGAAGCAACAATTCATGTCATCTCTCTTCGTGCCCAGCAGCAGCCTCCCCATCACCAGAAACAGGAACCTCCTGAGGTCTAGGTCTGCTCTCTCTCTTTGGGTAGGATCGGTACAAAAGGTGGCTCTAGCTCTCTCGGTCATCCTCGCAGCAAACTCCTCTAGGGACTCCCCCATCCTCGGACGCCCCCCTCCTAGCCTGAGGGACTCCATCAACTCAGCCCCATCTACCATCCTACAGTCCCTGGGTCCCTCCGACACTGTAGACAAGCCAAGAAGCTGAAGGGCCCGCTCCCCATAGTCGGGGTAAGTCACCCCGCTCATTGCCTCCCCGTCCACCCTCAACCCAGTGATCCTAACTACGTCCTCCAGGGTAGGTACCATATGCCCCCAAGGCATCAGGAAGGCCTTGCTAGTCCTATCCCACCTCTCTCTCAGCACTTGGATGAGTACCAAGTCCAGGCGGAATGGCTCAATCGATAGGAGCGCCCCAAAACCCATCTCTCTCAATCTCTCCCTCTGAAAGTCTAGAAGGCCCTGGTAGGCGGCGTGGACCAAGGCCCAGGAGATCCGTGTCTTTATCACACCCTGTAAAACACAAGAAGCATGTCTTAAAATAAAAAAAATAATGTGTGTTTTAGCGTCCACAAGTATGGCCGCTATTTCCTTTTAGCACCCGCTATGACGGCCGCTATTTCTTCTCTTATCTTTTCTACTAGAATAAAGAAATTTGTGTTCGTTTTCTTTTTTGCGTCCACTAGTGTGGCCGCTATTTCCTTTTAGCGCCCAGTTTGGTGGTCGCTATTTCCTCTCCCTATCTTTTCTAATAAAATTGAAAAAAGAAATAAAAAAAGAGAAATGTTTGTTTTTAGCGTCCACCCCATTGGCCGCTATCTCTTTTTCGCGCCTGCCGTTGTGGCCGCTATTTGTCCCTTTGTTTTGTTTGTGAACGAAAATAAAAAAAATTTAATGTCCACCCATGTGGACGTTTATTATTTTTTGCGTCCAAGTGTGTAAACGCCATTTACTCATCTTCTTCCTCCCGAACCCATCATTTGCCCTAGCCATTCTACAATCAAATCAACTGAGAGAAAAGGGGGGGAGCTTACCTTTTGGGGCACCGCTTTGTCCACTGCTCCCCGCAGTGGCTGACGGGGAGCTTGCCGCCGCCGACAAGGTGCTACCGTCGTCATCTCCGCTGCCTCAACTGCCGCCGCTGCCGCCTCCGCCACCATGCCCTCGACCGTCACGGTCCCCTCTCCCTCCTCTTCTCCATTTTCTTCTTCTTCCTCACCACCACCGTCGTCCGTTCCCCCTTCGCCCTCTTCTTCCACCATCGACGACAACATCACCGCAGCCGACGCTGGGGCTTCTGCGGCCGCCGTTTCTTCTTCCTCCACCGTAGCGCCATGCTCCTCCACCGCCGTGGGCCCTTCCTCTTCCGCCACGGCCTCCCCTTCCTCGGCCGCCGCCGACTGCACTCCCATCGCCGCCGCTTCGCCATCGTCCCCGAGGTTGACGACCTCGAGCACCGTCACGCGACGGCGCTTCTCGGGGCTACTTCCGCCCGTGTACATCCTCGAAGAGGGGGAGAAGAAAAGGGGGCATAGGAAGAACGGTCTAGGAGATGGTTTCGTGGGAAGGAGGTTGCAGAGGGAAGAAGGGGGAATGAGTGAAGAGAAAAATGAAGAAGGAGGAAGAAGAAGAAGAGGGAAGGGCGCCCAGTAGGTGTTCAGTTACGAAAAGAATTTGCATTCTCATTGGATGATGCTTATTATTATTTTTCTAGAAATTAAAATGATTTCACGCCTTTGTTTGAGGACGCCATTTGTAAAATGACGCGATTCGAAAATAAAATAATTTCAGGAATGAGCGTCTAGATTGAGAGACGTTATTTATGGAAATTACATTTATGAAAGAATATTTTACCAATGAGCGCCCTCGTATGCGTACGCTAATTTTGAAAGTTCGATTTTAAAAATTAGGAAATGGCAAAGAATTGGCGGCTGCCGTTATGAACGCCCTTTTAAAGAGTGGCATGAGGATCAGATGCCATTTTATTGAGAGCAATAATTTTGGAAACTGCAGAAGATCAGCCATGATTTTGGGAATTCTCAGTCATTGATTTGGCTCAGGAACAAAACAAAAGAGGACTGAATTGAATTGAAATGGAAGATACATCATCATTCATGAGCCATCTTAGGCCCTCAACTTCCTAAGATCCCTCACATAGGACTCCCTCATCTCACTGTCCTCTTCCTCTACACTTTCTATTGATTTGTGCATCTTGCACACCCTCCAGAGAGCTTTGATTGTGTTGACCTCTTCCTCATCCTCCCGGCTAGGTAAAATCCTCTTCCTGATAGGTGGAAGGTGTGACGGGTCTTCCATGTGGTGCCGAGGCAATCCAAGCTGAGGGAGGCATATGTGAGAATTATATAAGAAGAAATATGTGGCACCAATGAGTCAAAGTTCCATGCCCGAGGAGAGCTGGGCACGGAGATCGTGAGTCTTGAGGAAGCTCAGTGCATAAGTGAACATATCATGTGGCATGGTTTTGAAGTGTTCCCTCCAATCCACTCTTTTCTTCAACTTGGGCACCCTGTTGACCACCCAGTTGCTCAGCCCAAGGACACATGTCATGTAGTAAAGTGGGCTCCTGAAGAAGATCTTGGATGACTGTTGAGACTCGTCGCATGGGTCAAATTTAAGGTGGAGATCCACCCAGCAAGTAAGAAGAAGCATGGATCCATGCAGGGGCCGACCCAATGAAGCTGAAGTAAGCCCGCTGTAGAGATATGCCAGGACTGCGAAACTAATCCTCTTCACTTCCCAGATCGAGCTGATAGCACCCAACTGCTCTTCCTCTAGGAAATCTTCAGCTGTAGGGAACAATAGGGCTCCTGCTAGGCAGATCACGAACACCTTCATCACGCTCTCCATGTCCTCCTCTTTGGCTTGGCCCAGTTGCTTGTATACCCACGCTGCTAGCTTTTTTAAGTCAAGCCCTTTGTTCATTCTGATTTGGTTCACAATATTCGAACTAGGAATCAGGCCGGTGAGGATTTCTATCACGCCTATAGGTTGAGTCATGCTCGCCATCTTTTCTTCATCCCCGGGTTTCAACCTCTTCAGCCCAAGCAGCATCTATGTCTCCTCCAATAGCACCGTAGCTTCAAAGGTGGGAAATAAGAATGTAAGGGTGTCCGGGTGCCAAATCTCCACGAGGGCACCAATCACAGCCCAATCAAGGTGAACATCCTGATGGTGTTTAGCATGGGTGATCAGTCCCAAAAGGTGCCATTTAGACAGATAAGATCGCATTTCTAGAGTAATCTTGGACATGAGAAGCGGGAGATTTATTCTGCGTGAACCTTCTTGCCCCCGGGATGTTAGGATACTCCTGAGAAAAGAGAAAGAGAGCGGTAAGAATGCAAGTACAAAAGAAGATGCTAAGGAGTTTATGGGCTCTGGGAGGATAACAATGAATGAGAATGTACATGGCAGTGAACATGGCGAAAGATTTGACAAAGATAAACTAACCTGATTGAGCATTATTTTCCTACTGATATGCCCGGCGACCTCTGTAATTTTGGGTATCTTGGATTTCTTTCCCGGGCGTTGAATAAATTGATCCATGGATGAGTGTTGAGCCTTGAACGTTACAGTAAGGAAGAAAGGACGGCCGATTACAAAGTCCTGCCGCGAGCTGCAGGACGATGGAGGGCCTCTGTGCGTTGCCAGAACGAAGAAGGAGGCTCCTGAGGTTTTAGATTTGGGGGGGGGGGGTTGTTCTCAAGGAAAGTCGCTTTACAGGGAATGTCTCAAATAGCAAGGCTCAGGGAAAGCTATGGGGTTGTTTTGGGTAAGTTTTTGAGTTTCGATAGGGGAATCCACGTCCATAGTTATGGACGCTATTTTGATGATCGTCTGCCACCGCAGACGCTATTTCTTGATTTCCTTATGTGAGTTTTCAAAAATACGGCGAATGAGCGTCTTCCCATGTGGACGCTATTTCTTATTTTGTTTAAATTTGGCATATTAATTATAAGAATTCACGTTCCTAAACTCAGACGCTGATTTTAATGGGCGGCCGATGCCGCATTTGCCATTTCTTCGTGTGTTTTGATTTAAATGATTGAATATTTCAATATTTATGAGCATCACTGACTGTTTGTGAGCACAGGAATGATAAGTTTTACAGATTTTTGAGGCACTCGAGCAACATTTTGGGTAACATCACTCCACTGTATGTATTTTTTTTACTATATGGTATCTACATTATTATAGCATATCAAGGACCTTGTGGTTTGGATGAACCTGGAATTTGAGTTCTCCTTTACCAAAAACAGTGATAATCCTAGAGAAGTCTTGATCACACGGATAGGCCGTTGAGTCATCCAAGATTCGGGACGATGGTTCCAATTTCTAAGTTGATACGTGGATAAACGAGCTTCGACTTAGTGTCAACTTAGAGATCTGGTTTCTTGACTAAGTCTGGATGTGTTAACAATATTATCCTTGATTATTTTCTATCCTTTTAGTTTGTTTTAATTTTTCTTTTAGCCCAGCATGCATCATGTAGGACTTTGAGCTTCATTGCTAGAGATACTCTCTTATTTAGGTCTTAAGTGGAATCCACTAGTTTCTGATTATCAACATGAGATATTCCACTTCGAATCAAGTACTGCATTCTCCTTGAGGCCGTTGAGGCTGGTTCCTTAGAAGCACCGTTGATCGATCCCTATCCCACTTTCTTTGTTTTTCTCATTTCACCTTGGTTGCATCACATCCACATTGGCTGGTAATCGCTCTCCAACGGTGTCCTTTGTGCACCACGTGCACAGTTTCCTTGGTTCAATTTCATCTAAGCAATTGATGCTTTCTTGAAGTCATCCGAGGTTGTTTCATTCTGAGTCGACGAGAAGATTCCTAACAGTTAGTGTCATAAACGTGTCACATCACACCTTGATGCCCACTTTTTAGTCCACTACCACTCCATTCCCCTTCGTCTTCACTACACTCCATTCCGTCTCACTCCCTTGCAAAGCAAACGTCAAGGCGGGGCAGCTATAGACACGCTAAATTTGACATTAGCATTAGTAAATCTCATGTTACCATGCAATGCCCCAAGTGGATTCCATTTTAGGGTTGAGTGAGATGAATATTTCTATTTTCTGGATGATTTGCTGGAATGGCGTCCTACTTGGCGAACGCTATTTGTTATTGGCGCCTTCACAAACGGACGCTCATTCTTGGGACATTTATTTATTTATTGACAATCTTTAATAAATAGCGGCTTCCACGACAGGCGCTAATTGTTTTTAATCTGGAAAATTGCTATATTTTGATTACAAATTAGCGATCTCCATGAGGGACACTACTTAATGAACACCTGCAATAGAAGACGCTATTTGTTTTAGAAAGTTGGATAATTGCTAAATTTGCTTCAAGAATGTGCGTCTATCTTTCTGGACACGGTTTTTAATAGCGCCCGTACATAAAGACGCCATTTCCCTTTCCTTTCTGTGCCGCCAAACATCTCCTTCCCCGGGTTGATCGTTGCCGATTCCTGTTCTTGCCATTTCTCCCTAAGAGAAAACTCTTGCCATTTCCCATTCCCTTCCTTTATTTCAGAAGGAAACGTTGCCTTGGCGTCATTTTCATTCCCTATAAGTGCCCTCTCTTTTGAGCGCTTGCGCAGAGAAAAAAGGGGAGACTAGAAAAAGAGAGAAAGGAGGGCTCGAAGAAGAGATACCAGAGGAGCAATCAGAGAGACGGTAGAAGGAGACCTAATAACCTACGTTGGTTGTGATTTCCTCCACTTCTCCTTGCCAGAGGATTTCTTTCCCTCTCTCTGCAGCACAGTCCGGTGGAGGGAGATCACCTCATTCCTCTCCTCTGTCACTCATTTTGATTTTTAGTTTTTGCATGGTCACAGTATTTCATCATCTATAATCATCACAACACATTACATCTGGCCACGCTAGATCACCTATGCTTCACCTTTCATTGCATGCATTCTCCATCCCTTAACACTTAAGGGGTTTAAAAAACACCTCCCAGGTGTGTTCGGCCTCCCAGCTGCATGCTTTGTATTTTTTATGTGGACAGATTGCTACACTACCTATTGGCTAATCCGGTACTTTGCTCTTTTGGTTTATTTGTTTTCAGGGTAATCAAAGCAAAGGAACCCTTCTAGTTGGCCGGCCAACCAAGGAGGAAGCAAAGAACCCACCGTCTCCCATTCACAGGTACACCTGCGATCCCTTTCTTTTCCTTGTTATTTTTATTTCGAGGAGTCTCCCTCCTCTGGCGATCACGATTCTATAGAGCACCACGTGCTCCTTTCATCCCTTTGAGCACCGCGTGCTCACCTTAGTCACATCTTTAGTGTTACACTTAACACACTTTTTATTCACCCAATCGTCTCCAAGTGACAGTGCTCACACTAGGTTCCAATGATGATGAGGAAGAGACCAAGACAATCCAAGCTTTATGGCAGATCATCAAGCTACACCAGCCTATGGAGAGGATTGAAGAAGACCGGGAACAATGAAAGATCTATGTAATAGCTCTTAGGGGATTGAGACCCAAAATGGCTCACTAAAAATGCAATGATGCTTTTCTTTAATAAAATAAAGGATTCTTCCTTAATTGAGCCAAAGAAAGCGTTTAGAATGATCAATTCTTCAAATTTCTTCTTGATTCTATAAAAAAAAAGGCTCTGTCTTGAAACACGACTGCTACATGAGTCGCTAATTCTTGAAACAACACCCTTCTCCTTGTCGCCAATTGCTTTGATCAATTTCTTAAAAAGAAAATATTAATTCCATGATTACAGTTGTTAATTAATTGAGGCCCCAACAAATGGGCGCTGATTCTTTTAAATTCTTTTCGAATATTCTCTTAATTTCATAAAATAACGCCTTGAAAGTGGTCATCTATTCAACAAATGACGCCTCCTTACACTGTCGTCCATTAATTTTGAAAAATAATGATTTTTATTCATCCAATCATTGTCTGACAGTAGTTACAAATCCTCGTGCAACATAAAATGACGACCCTGTATGCTGTCGCCTAATCCTTAAATGACGCCCCGAACGCAGTCATCAATCATAAACATTTCAGAAATTCTAAAATTCCACTAATTCACGCCTACGCACATGGACGTCTATTATGAAAATGACGACACTACACGCGATCGTCAATTCTTTTATAACCCATCGCCTGACTTTCCAAGTTTCTTCTTCTTCCTTCCGTTATTCATCTTCTTCCTCGCTCATTTCTCTCTGCTCTACTCTGCTCTCCTCTACACCATGACCACCTTGCTCTCTTTCTCTCATTTCTCACCTTCTCATTCTCTCTAACCCCCCATGGCTTACATCGGAGGCTCAAGCTCTGGGAAATGGCAGCGGGTCATGACCCCTGCCATCATTGACTTGGTCGAGGAAGAACACGACGTCGGTGAGGAAGTTCCTCCCGCGACGGCCGAAGGTGCTCCGACGGCGGAGCATGATGGAGGGGAAGAAGATAGTGAAGCAAATGAAGAAGAAGAAGAAGGAGAAGGAGGAGGAGAAGATGATGACGAGAATGGCGATGAAGAAGATGAAGAAGGAGAGGGAGACGAAGGAGAAGAAGATGGAGAAGACGACGAAGAGGATGATAAAGACGATGAAGAAGAAGAAGAAGAAGAAGAAAAAGAAAAAGAAGCTCCCCCTCCCCGCCGGCCTTTGCGGGGAGGATTAATGGAACCGGAGCCAAGCAAGGTAGGTACCCCAATCCCTGCCATTTTTATTTTTTCCTCTTTTTATTTTTTGTTGATTTTCCATCGCAGTTGGGAGGGGAGAACACCGAACCAGGAAAACACAGTAAATGACGACTGCATGGGCGGCGTCAATTCAAATAGCGACCGAGAGGCGGTCATCAATTCCCCTCCCTTTTTTATTTTATGAAAATAAATAAAAATAAAGAAATAGCGCCTTGAACCATGTCGTTATTTGAAAAACTGCCATATTTTTTTATCTTTATCAAAAAAATTGCTATTTTTTATATTTTTTTATTACAAAAAGTATGGTAGGATAGAAATACCCTCAGAAATAGCGCCTCAGCCTGGAGTGTCAATTAGGACCAAAGGGAATTGACGTCCCAACCTTGGGCATCATTTCATGAAATAACGGCCACTAGGGTGGTCGTCAATTAAAACAGTGATGGAAAATTCTTAGTCAGCAATGGATTTTTTATTTTGGCATATATATATATATATTTGTTTGGCAGGGAGTGATGCGGACTCGGATCTCTTGGGCCCAGGTCCAAGCGGCGTACCATGGGTTGCCTGATTTTCAGAGGGCCAGGGTAGAGGCGATGGGGTTCTGCCCCTTCCTTAGCATTGAGCTAGTGCGCCCCGACCTGCCTTTGATTCAGGTCTTGAGAGAGAGGTGGGATAGGATCAGTCGGGCATTTTTGATGCCCTGGGGGCACATGGTGCCGAGTTTAGAGGATGTTGCCAGGATCACCGGGTTGAGGGTAGATGGAGAGGCAGTCAGTGGGGTGACCCTTCCGGATTACGGGGAGCTAGCCCGGAGGCTGTTAGGGCTGGAGACGATAACAGACACCCCGAGAGAGTGTAGGACTATCTTCCGTATTGATTTGACCCGGGCTATGGGGTTAGGGGATTCTAGGTAGAGACCGGAAGAGTCTATGGGGGAGTTTACAGAGAGGTTGACAGGCAGAGCCTGGGTTGCTTACTGCCAGGACCTGGCTTAGAGGGAGTGAGCAGATCAAGATTTGAGGAGGTTCTTGTTCCTGATGCTTGGGAGGCTACTGTTGGGTACGAAGGGGGATGTGATGAACTGCCGATTCCTAGGCATCCTCGAGGACTTGGAGGGAGTCGGGAGGTACACATGGGGAGTCGCCCTGCTGGCGCACCTGATGGTCGATCTATCCACGGGGACAGGCCGAGAGACGACTGTGAGTGGCTTCTCATCTTTTCTCCAGGTATGCATTTTTCTTTGCTATTTATTTAAATGCTTATGCATATTTATGAATGTTTACTAATGTAATTGATGAATGTAGGTATGGAGCCACTTGTATACTCCGATGGACCGTACCAGCCCCAGACCCGGAGATGAGGGGGCCTTCCCACTAGCGCGACGGTGGCTGCCGTGTTTGACTGGAGCACCACACGCCTACGAGCTGCGTGTTCTTCGGCGGGAGTTTCGCGACTTCCCCGCCTCACTGGTTCGTGTGTAAAATATGATGCAATTTTCTTTTATTTCCTGCTTTATGATATGATGATATGACATGATGATATGATGACATGAATGTAGGTGGTTTGGAGACCCTACCAGGGTATGACCGAGGAAGGTCAGCCTTGGGTCATAGCGGGCTGACCTCATTTTGGGCGTGAGCTTTGGGTTCACTGCCTGAACGAGATCGAGCCGTTACAGCTCAGACTCGCGATGAGGACCCTCGGCCTGCACCAGGAGTGGGTCGAGGTTGGAGAGCCATGCGGGATTGGTAGGAAGACCCGCGGACGCACTATCGCCATCGTCTGGCAGATACGGTTCCCAGATCAGTACGTTGACTGGCAGCGTGGCGGGACCCGTGTTACCTCTCAGGCGGCAGACAACTCGGAGTACCTGCGGCGCTACTGGGAGATCTTCGCTGGCCGACCCCAGATGAGGGTCCTAGGGGTATGTATGAATGCATTATCCCTAAATGATGTATGTTTATTATGCAATTAATATTTGATGAATGCAAGATGCGCGGGACGCAGCGGTGATGGATATACAAGTCCATCTCCATAGCATGGAGGCCCAGCTTACAGCCACACGGGCAGACCTGGAGACCCTGGTGAGTGCGACTATCTATATGCAAATGATTCCTGATTTATTAATGTTCAGCCACTGACAATTTCAATGAATGCAGCGTGCCCAGCAGGGAGCGGCAGGGAGAGGGACAGAAGGTGCCTCTAGCTCGAGGGACCCGAGCATCGTGGTGGATTCCTTACAGGGATTGCTTGCTGGTGCGGTAGCATGGGCCAAGGTAGCAGAGCGCGACCTGGCTGGGCGGGTAAGTTCAAAAGAATAGAATTTAAAAATTCAATTTGGGAATGAATATTCGAAACTTGAATGAATGATGATGTTTCAGGTGAAGGAGGTACAGGAGGCACTCACCTAGGCTGCTCATGACCAGACCGAGCTCACGATCCGCGATCGGTGGATTGCAGAGTTAGAGGAGGAGGCGAGACGGCATGAGGCAGGGGTAAGCAACAGGGCCTTATATACTTCCCTTCCTTCATAGAGTCGCATATCATGATGCTTATAACAAATTGTGAATGATGCAGAATGTTGAGCTACATGATGCACTTACTCGGGTGGCTCTGGCCGGGACCAAGCTCATGATCCGCGACCAAAGGGTCACGGAGCTAGAGAAGGCACTAAGGCGGCGAGAGGAGCTACCTAGCGACGTTACCGAGCTGAGGATTCTTCTTAAGGTGGAGCGGAGGGGGCGCACCCGTGAGAGGGAGGAGCGCATTCGTGAGAGGGAGGAGCAAATGGCGCGCGAGCGCGAGCTCGCGGACATGAGAGCACAGTTGGCCGTCATACAGGAGTGGCTGCGAGCAACAAAGGAACGCCTCCAGAGAGGCCGAGAGCGGGCGTGAGTTGTGGGACACTCCAGCGCCTTCGCCAGCACTACCTACCTAGCAGGTTCCTCGACTCGGCAGAGGAACGAGGCGGAGGAGCAGGCTCGAGCTTCTGCTGCTTCTCGGGGGTCCATGCCCCCTCCACGGACCCGTCGCCGAGACGACGGTGAGGCGGAGAGTAGGAGAGTGGAGAGTGGAGGTGAGAGTTAGAGAGAGAGACTTGTACTCCTCCACCTGCGTGCTTTTGTACACAGATATTTATGTATATATATATGAGACTTTGATGTCACCTGAGTTGTCGTTTTGAGCACTTGTGTACTTGTCTCGTTTCTTTTCTTTCTCTTTACCCCTGTGCCTGTACTTCATATTTAAGTAAAACAGATTAATTCATCTGTTTGGCTTGGCCCCTTGCTCAATAGGCAAGGGGTTGTCATTATTTTGACCTTGATGACGGGTCAAGGGGCCAATCCTTTAATTAATTAAGACAAATAATAAAGACATAGGAAAATGTAACATGCAAGCAAGCAAATGCAAACTTAGAATAAAAGAATGCCCACATAAAATGCAAACAAGCAAATGATATGGCAAAGGGAAAAGCAGTGGACATGGAAATTTTTTTCAATTTTTCTTTCTTTTCTTTTAAATGACGACTCTATGAAAGACGTTAATCACAGAAATGACGCCCTCGTATGCTGGCGTTAATTGAAAACCATTTTTTGTTTTTGTTTTTTTATTTTTATTTTTTTTGAATGACAACATGAAGATTATTCACGAAAATGATGCCCTCCTGTGCAGGCGTTAATTGAAAACCATTTTTTTTAAATGGCGGCATGCAGACTAACTCTATTTACAGAAATGCCGCCCTCCTGCGCAGGCGTTAATTGAAAACCATTTTTTTTTGGACCTAGCATGGTATATGGATCGCGCGATCTTACTTATTCATTATCTTAAATTCATTAATCATTCTTGGATAATTTAACAGAGGATCAGAGTGCTCAAGGCCAATGCTTTTACCCATGACTTCGCGCAGTGCATCCTCCAAGGTCAATCTCCGCCCTCCTTCAAGATTAAGACATACCACGGGGGGAGGTAGAAGGAAATGTTTTGGGGAAGTCCACAAGGGGCTTTGAAAGACCGAGGGAATTTTCCTCCCCTACCCCATACCTGTTGGGGTTCGGTCTTGGCATCGGGAAATTTTTGTTGCCCTTTTGCCCTTATTCATGCATGCTTACGACCAGGGTTTTCCCTGCGGGGACTTGCCCTCTTGTCATACTTTTCTTTGTATTTGATTTGATTTTTTTTCTTTTTGAAATAAAAACCTAATTATACTTGGGCTTTTGTGGCATATTATTCCCTTTTGGGCCCTGACTTCCACCTACTAGGGCGGCGGGCAGGTTTAGTAATCTACCCAGGGTCTAACTCCCCCCTTTGTGGACCGAAGAGAAGAGAACGAGTAACGTCTTTAAACTTTCAGTTAGGCTTTGACTTCCCTCGAACTTTGCACTATTTGAGATCAAGAGCAAAACATGTAGTGTGTGTAGGTGTTGACCCCAAGTTAAACCATCAAGACTGAAGAATGAAGTAGAGATTTTAAATTTTTCCAGATTTCACGCCCCCCGCACCATGCCAGCCATTTTTTTGATTTTTTTTTGATTTTTTTTGACTTAGGGGTAGTATTTCTTCAGATACAGACCGTTCCAAGGGTGAACCAATTTTTCCCCTTCAGCGTTAACCAGTTTGTAAGCGTTGCCAGGATAAACTTCTTTTATTACACAGGACCCTTCCCAATTTGGTTGGAGTTTTGAACGAGGCCCACCAGGTTTCACAAAGATTCTTTTGATTACCATTTCACCAACTTTAAATTTCCTCTCAATTACTTTCTTTTGATAAAAACGCGAAAGCCTGTTTTGATAAACACGTGCGTGTTCGGCGGTAGCCAGACGTCTTTCATCTAAGAGTTCCAACTGAGTAAGGAGAGATTCACGGTGTTCATCAGTAAAGAGCTCCTTGTCCAGTTGTACCCTAAGAGAAGGTATAAGAATCTCATAAGGAACTACCGCCTCCATTCCATAAGTGAGGGCGCAAGGGGTTTGCCCAGTAGGAGTACGAATGGAAGTGCAGTAGGCCCAAAGAGCCTCAACCAGCTTTTCTGGCCAATCCGCGAATTTGTTAGCCTCGCACGTTTTCTTAATGATTTTGATCATCATTTTATTTGTTGCCTCTGCTTGGCCATTGTCCTATGGATAATAAGGAGATGAATGATGCAATGTAATGTTATACATGTTGCAGAGATCTTGAAGCTCTTGAGAGATGAACTGTGGCCCATTATCAGTGACGATGGTACTTGGAATGCCAAATCTTGCAATGATGTTCTTCATTATAAACTTGCAGACGGTTGATGCTTTAATCTCCACATATGCTTCCGCTTCCGCCCACTTGGTGAAGTACTCTGTGGCCGTGAGTATAAATGATTTTGGTTTCGTGAGGAGGTTTGAGTCACCAAGAGGTCCAATGATGTCGAAAGCCCACATGGAAAAAGGCCATGGGAGGACATAGGTTGGAGTGAAGAAGCAGAAGAATGGATTTTATCGGCGTGTAGTTGACACTTGACACACCTTCGGACATAGATAGAACAATCCTCTTCTATAGTAGGCCAATAGAAGCCTAGTCTAAGGATTTTCTTAGCTAGTATTTGGCTATTGACATGACCCCCACACACTCCTGAATGTACCTCTTCCACGACCTTCCAAGACTCATCATCGTCGAGGCATCTGAGTAGAACTCCAGTGAGACCTATTCTATAAAGCACACCTCCAACCAGAGTATATCTCTAAGCAACTCTTCTGATGGCTTTCCTCTCTTTAGCCGTGGTTTCTTCAGGATAAGATTGATCCTGACAATTTCATAATACCACGGCTTTTCCTCATCATCCAGCTCTTCCTCTAGATCTAATAACATGATCTCCTTGTTCTCGATGATTCCTCCTTTTTTAACCTTATTGAGCACCTCCTCCTTAATACTAAGGAATGTCTGATCTTTAATAGCAGGAGTGAGACGCTTTTGAACAATGATTGAGTGGAAGTTCCTTTCGGGAAGGAAAATCAAGGAGGAAGCAAGAGAAGCGAGGGCATCGGCTAGGATGTTCTGATATCGAGGAACATGGATGAAGACTAGTTTAGTGAAAAGCTTAGCGTAAGCGGAAGCCAGTTCTTGATATGGTTTCAGTTTAGGATCAAGCGTGCGGCATTTTCTGAGCACTTGGTGAAGAATAAGCTGACTATCACCTACAATCTGCAATTGGGTAACACCAAATTGATGAGCGGCCTCCAGTCCGGCGAGAAGAGCCTCATACTCAGCTATATTATTTGTCACTAGAACTGCGAGCTGAGAGGTAAGCAGAATAGTGATACCCTCAGGTGATAGGAGAACAATACCGATTCCATTTCCTTGTGAATTTAGAGCTCCATCAAAATGCAACGTCCACATCGAATCGGGCTGATTGAAGGACATTAGTTCCTCATCTGGAAACTTTGAGCGAACAGGGTCAAATCTAGGGAGAGGGTGATGAGCAAGATGTTCTGCTATGGCATAGCCTTTAATTAATTTTTGCTGAATGCAGATGATATCAAACTGATAAAGGAAGCTTTGCCATCATGCCAATCGGTCAGTGAGAATATATTTTTTAAGGAGAAACTTGATAGGATTCATGCGAGCAATAAGATGAACCTCGTGAGCTAAGAAATAATGTTTCAACTTCTGCACTACCCAGACTAAAGTAGCACAAGTCTTCTCCATGGCTGTGTACTTCTGCTCACAGGGGTTGAGAAGCTTAGACAAGTAGTAGGCTGCCCTCTCCTTTCCTTCTTCGTCAACTTGCGCAAGGACAGCACCTACAGAGTCATCCAGGATAGAAATATAAAGAACAAGTGGTTTGCTTAGAACTGGCGGCCTCAGGACAAGAGGATTGGCCAAATAATCCTTTAGTCCGTCAAAGGCTACCTGACACTTGTCATCCTAATTAAATTTGACTCCCGATTTAGTAAGCTCGTAAAACGGCCTACATCTTTGTGAATGCTGGGAGACAAACCGGCGAATAAATTCCAACCTCCTGATCAATCCTTGAACTTCCTTCAAATTCTTGGGAGGAGGCATATCCCTTATTGCCCTTGCCTTGTTGGGATCAATCTCAATACCCCTTTTGCTGACTATGAATCCAAGCGATTTTCTAGACGAAACACCAAACATGCACTTCTTAAGGTTCATTTTCAATTGGTACTCCTATGCTCTTTGCAAAACTTTGGCTAGAACCCCAAGATGCTCAATCCTTGTTCTTGATTTCACTACCAGGTCGTCCACATACACCTCTATAAAAATGTGGATCATATCATGAAAAATGGCCATCATGGCCCTTTGATAAGTGGCTCCGGCGTTCTTGAGTCTAATGGCATGACCACATAACAATAAGTACCCCAAGGTGTAGTGAATGAGGTCTTTTCCTGATCCTCTTCAGCCAAGCGAATCTGGTTGTAACCCGAGAAGCCATCCATAAAGGAGAGAGTCTCATACCCTGTCGTATTGTCAATCAGCACATCTATGTGAGGGAGGGGAAAATTATCTTTAGGACACGCGCGGTTAAGGTCCCGGAAGTCTATGTAAATTCTGACCTTTTCATCCTTTTTCATAACTAGGACAATGTTGGCCACCCAATTGGGGTAGAGGACGACTCGAATAAATCTAGCTTTATGAAGCTTATCGACCTCTTCTTTCATATTTAATGCCATGTGAGGGTGGAAACGTCTTAACCGCTGCTTGACCGGTACGGACCCTGGCTTAAGGGTTAGGCGATGTTCAACAAGCGCAGGGTCCAGACCCGGCATATCTTCATAACTCCATGCAAACGTGTCCTTATATTATCGAAGAACTTGAACGAGCGCCTCTTCTTCAGAGGGCGGCAAATTTTTACTGATGAGGACAATCCTAGGATTTTCCTCGGTACCCAGATTAATCTCTTTGGTGGGCTCCTCTATTGAGGTTGACGGTTCGTCGAATCTCCTCATGCCACTAGAAAAAGCATCAGCCTCGTCCTCATATTCTTTGTATTCTTCATCCCCCTCTTCAATAGGGTCTTCATCATTCATAACCTCGTAAACACTAAACCCTTCATCCAAGGAGCACATTTCCTCACATTCTGAATCCGACAGGAGGATTGGATCCTCTAAGAAACCAGGAAGAGCAAAGCATGCCCGGCATCTACTAGCTAGATCTAGCAAGAACCTACGGGGATTCTGCCTACCCTTGGCTTTCTTAGTGGCAACTACCCCAAGACTCCTATTAGAAGAGGAGGTAGAAGAATAGAATGACAAGCTAGACGAACTACCCTGACCTAGAGATGGGGAAGGAGCAGAAGAGGAAGACGCAGTGGGTACAGGAGAAGGTACAAGATAAGCCTCCTTATCAGAGGAGAAGAGGAAGTCCACTAACGGACCTTGAAGGAGCGGCCCTTGTCTCGGGGCACACTCATGAGCAAGATAGGAGGTCTCTTCAACAGAGATGGAAGATTGGGAAGTTTGAATTTTGATGTTTTTTTTTTCGTTTTCAATAATGCAGTAATGGGAAGGAGGAGTAGGAGGTGATGCTGAAATTGATAGATTAGAAAAAGATCGGATAAGAGATTGCCCATGTAGGGGTATAATGGAGAGCTGAGAGAGTTGCTAAAGGAGCAAAGGAGGTGTTAAGGGAGCTTGGAACATGTATGGAGAAAGAGTAATCAAGACCACGGGTGGTCTGGAAATATTGGAGACAAAGAGTTCGGAGCACCAGAAGGTAATAAGTGAGAGATACAGAGAATCCATAAAGAAAAGCCCGGCCCACAACTTGTCCACAGTGAAACCCAGTTCAAATGGCACGTCCGGTTCCCCGGTATCAGTGTAGTTGCTCAACATCTGCCTCTTGTCAGTGACTACAACTGGCTTCTCTATCAAATCATGAATAAGTGGCGGCCATTCTGCATCAGTTGGCATAAATAGTCGACTTAAAGTAATTGTGATGTCATTCATGTCAAACCATCTATACCAATCACATTCCGGGTCATCCATCTTTCTTCTCTTATCCGGCCTCAAGGACTCCAAAGCTTTATATGTGACCAGTGGGGCTATGTGGCGAGCAAACTTACGTGCATGTACATCTTTGCTATCCAAAACAGAAGTGATGTTTGTAGTTCATTCCCCAACTTGTTCAGCGGTCCCTTTCACAAAGTGTGTATGTAGAGTCCATGTGAGAGGCTGTCTATTTGTCTTGAGGGTGGAGGTCATGGTGACCCATGGCTCTCCTTCATCTTTACCATATTTTTCTTTGCCTGACCCTTTGTATCCTAGACCGCCTCGTGGAATTAACTTGCAATTCTTGATAGGTTTTACTCTGCCCGGGAGGTTAACACCCAGGCCTTTGCCGGATCTGTACCCCATTTTCATCAAAATATTCCATCCCAGGGTATTCATCATATTCTTCTTTTTCTTCCCCTTGGAGGGTAGATGATGGAGGCATCACCTACGACTCCTTCTGGCTCGGGTCGTCGTCACACTCCGGAGTTGTATGAGCTCGGGCATCACTCTATGTGGGCCCAATTATCCATTTTTAGCTCTCTATTTGAGTCATTTGATGTATTTTCTATTTTATTTGAGTCATTTCCCTAGGTCTTTGATTTATTTACCTAAGTTTGAGTGTCATTAGGTTAGTTAGTTGGTTAATGGGCCCAATTCATTGGGCTAGGCCCAAGGGCGCCCCCTACCCCCTTGGTTATTTGTCATTGTATCAAGAGTCGGGGACTTATTGTAAAATGTGGGTTGCCTATATATAGGACCCCATTTCCTTCATTTTATGTGAATGAAAGTTTCCATTTTGTGAGTTCAAAATTCAAGTTTCTTGTGGAGAGAATCCATTAGTGGGGTGAGAATCCCTAGGGAGAGAATCCCACCCACCCCTCTCTTTCCCCCCCTTCCCCAAATTCAAATCCCACCTCTCTCCTCCACCTCATCCTCCACCCAAGCTTCCACCTCCACTACTTTTCCACTCCCCTAGGTGCCATCATTCCCCTCCCACCAAATCCCACCAAATATCTCCCCTCCCTAGGAGAATATTGTTCTTCCCAACACAATCCTCTCTCTTCCCCAGGCAATCTTCCAACTCCCAAGAGAAGTTTGAATATTTTCCCCTCCACTCTCTCCTCCCACAAGCTCTAGACCACCCCAAATAGGGAAACCATCATCCCTCTTCCCCTCCCTCCTAGTCCCAAATTCGTAGCTCACTCTCTCACCACCTGCTAGACCACCTCCCTGCCCCCATTCTCCCCCTCCCTTACCTTGGTTTGCCCCCTTCCATACCCCCTAACACCCAAGGGTTGCCTCCACACCCATCCACCCCCTTTCCCCTCCCATTTACCCCATCTCCTACCTCCCATCTCCAACCTGCTCTTCTCAGTTTGCAGGCAGCAGAGTACCAGCATCTTGCAGATTCGGCCATGACATCATCCCGGCGTCCATGGAAGCCCAAGTGGTACCGTTGGAAGCGTCCCTCCGTCCTCTTCGCAACGGCAGTGGTCTTGTTCCATTCTGAGCTCGTGGCTGCCCGGAGGAGCTGATCTCCCCAGACTACGCGCCTTCCTCCAGACTACCAACCTGAAGAGGTTTGCAGAGGCTCCCACGGCCATCATCTTGAAGATCTGGAGGCGGGGCTTGGCTGAGATCTTCTACGACGAGTCTACTTCCTGAATCAAGAAGCGGCACCCCGTTCGGCATCCGGAGCTAAGAGTTCTCATTTTTCTCCCCCGGGTGCGCTGTTCTGTCCACTCTGGGACTGAACATATCCCCGATCACTGTTCGGGCTGTTTCTGTCTACTCCGACCTCCTCTGGGGTCCCCGTGGATCTCCGTTCGAAGAGGACTCGACAACGAATCCAGAGACTCTAGCCCCACATGAATCAGAGCTCAGGAGCGCCCGTGGTGACTTCTTCTTCCTGCTATAAAGGTACCGTAGCAGTCAGAATCAGAGAACAGAGGTCCTGCTCACGACCCTGCCCCGTCTAACGTCGTCACCCAAAAATTTCCCCTAAAATTGAACGTCATCCTAGGTCAACTAGGAAGGTTCTCCAACTAGTTTCGTCGACAATGGAGTCCGGGATAGGCCGCAGCGGCACCGACTTTGACATCCTATCCCCCTGTTCCAGAGGGCGGATAGAACCGGTGACTTTCTTTCAATTAGCTCCTCGATCGATCCTCCCCTCCCCGCCTGGCCGGCTTACAGCCCCTCCCTGTGGGAGGTAGTGTTTGAATGTATATGTGACTTCCCCTCCCCTCGTTCCCCCCCTTGCATGGGGAGTAGTGTTGTAATTCTTTAAACACGTTCAAGCTACACCGACGCGGCGTGTGGGGAACCCACGCTTCCCCGCTCGCCCACGTCTCCGAGCGGGACCAGTTTTTTCAAATCGGTTGAGTAAGTGTTCCAACCCTTTCTTTCCCTAGTGATTGTTCTTTCAATATTAGTTCATAGCTTCGCTGGCCCGTGAGAGTGAGTGCTCGATCCGCAAGCTCCTATGCTTCAAGAGATCGCTGTGGGAGAGAGTGTGTAACCCGCGCCCTCGGCACAATGACGACTCCATTGAATTGGGCCTTCATACCCTTGGGAAAACCCTTGGCCTTGCTGGCCCTCTACCAGCAAGGGCCCAGCCCTCACAACCTCTACTCGGCATCACCGAGTTACCCCGGGACTTGGGTAAGTGTCGGGTGAGTGGCCGCCGATATCGGTCCGTTTCAATTGCGAATTGTGCTTGCTTGATAAGGTCCAAGGTGCATTGGTCTTGTGACTATCACCCCAAGGTGGTGTCACATCAATTGATATCAGAGCAAGTTTAGACTTGTCTCTATCAAGCCTAAGTCCTAGGACCATTGCATTGAGTCAACCATCCGTCAAGTCTTTCCCCTCCATTGCATGTCCACCCGTAGTGGAGCCATGTATCGACCCGATCCATCCTCTTCGGTTCCCCCCGTGGATCCCAATCCCCAACTCAATCAAGATGCCCATAGGGAGGAACCCCAAGGTCAAATGGACCGGGTGGATGCCACCCTTGCCACCATCCTTGCCCAACTAGAGTCCCTTTCCACTTGGCTTGCTCGGCTAGAAGAGCATGAGCCCCACCCAAGGAACAATGGTCCAAGAGCCCACCCTCCACATGCTGAAATTGATAGGGAGGATAGGAATGTTGACCCCTACCATGACTATGAGAGGCATCGCCACCACCAACCTAATGAAAGGCGTCCACGGGATGACCACCCAAGGAACAATGGTCCAAGAGCCCACCCTCCAAATGCTGAAATTGATAGGAAGGATAGGAATGTTGACCCCTACCATGACTATGAGAGGCATCGCCACCACCAACATAATGAAAGGCATCCACGGGACGACCCGAATGACCCTCTCTTAAGGATGATCAAGGTAGAAGCCCCAAACTTTGACGGTTCCCATGAACCAAGTGCCTACTTAGAATGGGAGACCGCCATGGACCAATACTTTGAATGGTATCCTATGTCCGACCCAAGGAGAGTGAGGTTGGCCAAGATGCACCTCACCAAATTAGCCAAGACTTATTGGCTAAACCAAGAGGGGTTAAGGAGGGTTAGGCGGGAAGAGCCTATTGACACTTGGGAAGGTATGAAGAACCAACTTAGAAGCAAGTACCTACCCCTATCCTACCACCAAATGCTCTTAGATGAGTGGCAAAGTCTCACCCAAGAAGGGAAGACCGTGGTTGAATACATTGAGAAATTTGACTCCTATCTTTTGAAGTGTGGAGTTCATGAGGACCCGGCCGTCACCTTATCCCGATTTAGGAATGGGCTCCAAAACCACATCAAGAGGGAACTTTTCATGAGAGATGTCGACAACCTTGAACAAGCCTACCAAATAGCTCGAGATGTTGAGCGATTCTCTAGAATCCCTAGGTTTGCCCCTCCCCGACCGACTGACCCCAAAAGCATGGGGCCCCGAACCACCCCGGCCCCCCCTATGAAGGCCCCTAGCCCAAGTGGGAATGCCCCATTACGGCCTTACTATCCCCCTCCCACCACCACTCCAAACAAGGCCACCCCTAGCCACCCTCCTCCACGGAGGGAAGAGAGTTCCAAAGGCCCAAATGTAGGAGGGACCACCTCGGGTAGTGGACGCCAACAATGCAATAGATGTCAAGGATTTGGATACTTCGCGGGGCAATGCCCATCTAGAGGGTTGCCTAGTTTGCTAGTTGAAGAGACTCCCCCACCCCAAGGAGAACATGAGAGTACGATTGAGGTCCATGAAGCCTCACTAGATTGGGAGGAAGAGTACGAGACCCAATACCATGAGTCGGGTCTAGACCACACCATGACATCCACCGACTCACATCTAGGAGTGATTAGATGTACCCTCACCAAACCCCAAGAGGAGGACTGGCGTCGAACCTCAATCTTTCACACCTTTGTTAAGATAGGGGGTCATGTGAGAAAAGTGATCTTAGATAATGGGAGTTGTGTCAATGCCGTGTCCCCCGACACTGTTAAGCTCCTAGGGCTTGCTATCACTCCCCACCCAAGTCCATACCGGGTCTCATGGATCAACAACAATTCCATCCCGGTCGACACTCGCTGCCTTGTGCCCCTCACCTTCTCTTCCTACCCTGGCCAAATATGGTGTGATGTTATCCTCATGGAAGTAGGTAGCATCCTACTAGGGAGACCTTAGCTTTATGATGTGGATGCCACCATCTTGGGTAGGACCAACACATGCACCTTTGAGCATGAGGGAAAGACTATCCGTCTTAATCCCTCCCCGCCACGTCCCATGCCCAAGAGGGACACACTCCCTCAAGGACATCACCCCACCACACCACAAGCCTCGGGGAACTCCACCCCTCCAACACAATCCCTTACCCAAAATCCCAACCAAGGTGAGACATCGGGGTTGACCAAGGGTCTTCATCTCATCACCAAGAGAGAGCTTGAGGAGGAAATAGCTCAAGGGGTACCTTTATGTGCTGTGGTCATTTGTCTAGGAGAGCCTACTCCCTCCAACCCCCACCCCATAGAAGTCCGGCATCTCCTAGAAGAATTTCATGATGTGTTCCCGAAGGAACTCCCGGACCAACTCCCTCCCATGCGTGATGTGCAACACGCAATTGATCTAGTTCCGAGAGCCACCCTTCCCAACCTTCCTCATTATCGCCTCAATCCCACGGAACATGCAGAGCTTTGGAGGCAAATAGAGGAGCTCATTAGGAAGGGCTTCATCCGCATTAGCAAAAGTCCATGTGACGTACCAGCCCTTCTCACTCTCAAGAAGGATGGATCATGGCGGATGTGTGTGGATAGTCGGGCCATTAATAAGATCACTGTCAAGTATAGGTTCCCCATCCCTAGGCTTGATGACATGCTTGACATGCTAGCTGGAGCCACTATTTTCTCCAAGATTGACCTTAAGAGTGGCTATCACCAAGTTAGGATTAGGCCCAGAGATGAGTGGAAAACGGCATTCAAAACCAAGGACGGCCTTTATGAGTGGTTAGTCATGCCATTTGGGCTTTCAAATGCCCCAAGTACTTTTATGCATCTTATGGCGGAGGTCCTTAGGCCATTCATTGGGGTCTTTCTAGTGGTCTATTTTGATGATATTCTCATCTATAGTCAGTCCTAAGAGGCCCACCTTGACCACCTTAGGCAAGTTTGCACTATCCTACGGCATGAGAGCCTATTTGCCAACCTAGGAAAGTGTCACTTCATGACCACGTCCATTACCTTTCTAGGATTTGTGGTGTCTACCAAGGGTGTCTCCATGGACCCCGAGAAGGTCCAAGCTATTCTTGATTGGCCGGAACCCCACACCCTTCATGAGGTCCGAAGCTTCCACAGGTTGGCCACATTCTATAAGAGGTTTATCCAGGGATTTAGCACTATCACTGCCCCTATCACTGATTGTCTCAAAAAGGGGACTTTTTTGTGGACCAAACCAGCCTCCAAAGCCTTCCAAGAGCTTAAGGAGAAGATGACCCAAGCCTCGGTCCTATGCCTACCCGATTTCTCCGAAGTCTTCGAAGTCACATGTGATGCATCCGGGATAGGAATAGGAGGGATCCTTAGCCAAGAAGGGCACCCGGTGGCCTTCTTCAGTGAAAAGCTATGTGATGCTAGGATGAGGTACTCCACTTATGACAAGGAGTTCTATGCCGTGGTTCAGTCCCTCCGACATTGGAGGCACTACTTGTTGCCCAAAGAATTTGTCATCTTTTCTGACCATGAGGCCCTAAAATACCTCAACTCCCAGCAAAAGTTGAATGCCCGACATGTCCGCTGGGTTGAGTACATCCAATCCTACACATTTGTAATCAAACACAAGGCAGGAAGTGAGAACCGCGCAGCAGATGCACTCAGTAGGAGGGTCTATTTGTTGTCCACTATCCAAGTGGAGGTTACCGGATTTGAGAGGCTCAAGGATGAGTATCCTTGCTACCCCGACTTTAGGCACATCTATACCACCTTGACCACCCATTCTAGTAGGGAACATGAGGGTTTTATCTTTGAGGATGGGTTCCTCTTCAAGGGGCTAAAGCTTTTCATACCACGGACCTCACTCCGTGACTTCTTGGTTTGGGAGTTACATGCCGGGGGACTAGCTGGTCATTTTGGGGTTCATAAAACCATCGCTCTAGTTGAGGGTCAATTCTTTTGGCCAAGTCTCAAGTGAGACGTAGCCAAGATAGTGGGCCAATGTCGTACATGTGCTTCAGCCAAACAGGTGAAGCAAAACACCGGCCTTTATACCCATCTCCCCATCCCCGACCGTCTGTGGCAAGACTTAAGCATGGACTTTGTATTAGGCCTACCCAGGACCCAAAGGAAACATGATTCGATCTTTGTGGTAGTGGATAGATTCTCCAAGATGGCCCACTTCATCCCATGCTCCAAAACCTCCGATGTCTCCTGAGTGGCCCGATTATTCTTTGATGAGGTTGTTCGCCTCCATGGGTTACCCAAGACCATAGTCTCCGATAGGGATGTCAAGTTCACCAGCTATTTTTGGAAGACCCTTTGGCACTTGATGGGTACCCTCCCTAAATTCTCCACGGCCTACCACCCTCAAATTGATGGCCAAACCAAAGTTGTCAATCTGAGTCTAGGGAACCTCCTTAGGTGTTTTGTTGAGGATCGTCCAGGGAATTGGGATCTCATTCTACCTTAGGCTGAATTTGCATACAACGACTTTGTTAACAAGTCCATAGGGATGAGTCCATTCGAGGCTGTACATGGGTACAAGCCAAGGAAACCCTCTGACCTCATTCCCCTTCCCCAGCATGCTAGAGTGTCTATTTCAGCTGAGTCATTTGCCCAACACATTAGGAAGTTGCATGAAGAAATTTGCAAGCACATCAGCAAGAAGAATGAGACTTATAAGAGGCAGGCTGACCCTCATCGACGCCACCAAGAATTCAATGTGAGTGACTTTGTGATGGTGAGGACGGAGAGGCTCTCCCCCGGAGCCACCTCCAAATTGAGGCCTCGTGGGGCTGGTCCCTTCCAGGTTTTGAGGCGCATTGGCACTAACGCCTATGAGATAGATCTTCCCGAGGAGTACGGAGTGAGCCCCACATTCAACGTGGCCGACCTAGTTCCATATAGGGGTCCCACGGTGGTGCCTAGTGAGGATATTGAGCCTACTTCCCCCATTGAGAGAGCACCCACCCGTGAGGAGAGTCCACTAGCCCGGAGAGCCCAGCGTGAGCGAATTGAATGAATATTGGATAAACATGTCACTATCACCATGAGCAAGGTGTACGAGCGCTATCTCGTCAGGTGGAAGGATCGACCTCCTTCAGAGGATTCATGGGTGAGTCGAGAAGATCTCCAGAAGATGGATCCCGACCTTCTCGAGCAGTACCACAGCAGGATGGACCCCTACTCGACGGAGTTGAGCTCTTCACAGCCCAGGGGATTTGATGGAGGCATCACCTACGACTCCCTCTGGCTCAGGTCGTCGTCACACTCCGGAGTTGTGTGAGCTCGGGCATCACTCTATGTGGGCCCAATTATCTATTTTTAGCTTTCCATTTGAGTCATTTGATGTATTTTCCCTTTTATTTGAGTCATTTCCGTAGGTCTTTGATTTATTTACCTAAGTTTGAGTGTCATTAGGTTGGTTAGTTGGTTAATGGGCCCACTTCATTGGGCTAGGCCCAAGGGCGCCCCCTACCCCCTTGGTTATTTGTCATTATATCAAGAGTCGGGGACTTATTGTAAAATGTGGGTTGCCTATATATTGGACCCCATTCCCCCCATTTTATGTGAATGAAAGTTGCCATTTTGTGAGTTCAAAATTCAAGTTTCTTGTGGAGAGAATCCATTAGTGGGGTGAGAATCCCTAGGGAGAGAATCCCACCCACCCCTCTCTTTCCCCCCCTTCCCCAAATTCAAATCCCACCTCTCTCCTCCACCTCATCCTCCACCCAAGCTTCCACCTCCACTACTTTTCCACTCCCCTAGGTGCCATCATTCCCCTCCCACCAAATCCCACCAAATATCTCCCCTCCCTAGGAGAATATTATTCTTCCCAACACAATCCCACTCTCCCCAACATAATCCTCTCTTTTCCCCATGCAATCTTCCAACTCCCAAGAGAAGTTTGAATATTTTCCCCTCCACTCTCTCCTCCCACAAGCCCTAGACCACCCCAAATAGGGAAACCATCATCCCTCTTCCCCTCCCTCCTAGTCCCAAATTCGTAGCTCACTCTCTCACCACTGCTGATATGTTTTTACTTACTCTTTATCGGCTTAAAAGATGTCTTCCTATCGCTTCTACTAAATCGATGTGAGAAATAAATATGGACGGTAGAAGGAGACAGAAGCAGGTAAACAAGTGTGATCGCCACCAAGGTGCCTAATATGATTGACACACCGTACCTTGGAAAGAGAGGGAGACACTCGCCTTATGAGTAGCACTGCAGGGATGCGCGGCCTATAAAGAACCGCCTTTCATGTTGAACGGCTGCACGACAGACCGCTCATCAGTGCTGTAGAGGACGCGAGACGTAGAACTACTGGCAGATGAACGGCTCCAAGACAACCGCAGTTGGAAGAAGAACGGTCAAAGATTCGCCGCACCTCCTCTTGAACAGACATATGGGAACCGTGCAAGACCACCACGCCAGAAGTTGTAAGAGTCCAACCTCCACCCTTTCCGGCCGGCCAGAAAGGATGGGCCTCGTGCTAGTGGGTTACTGACCTGCGAAACAGAGTGTAGAACACAAAAGAAAAAAACCTGAATTAGAACTGAAGAGTGTAGAAAATGCTCAAGCGAAAGGAAGTAAACATAACTAAATGGAATGGGGGGGGTATCTGGGGATTTTTAAACCCATGGGGGTGTCACAAGCATAGGAGGGTGTGTGAATGACAGTGCAAGTGAAGAAAACGTGGAGAATGGGTGTGAGGACACAAGCATGCAACTAGAGGAGACATGACTATCAAAATGCAAAAAGACTCAAAATGAAGATTACTCCCTAGACCGGAGGCCTGTATGGACGTAGAAGGCCTACCTCCCTGGTGCTAGGTCACTCAAAGATTCGACAGGGCTTCGCCGTCGACCAAAAATCTCCCCCCCCCTTTCAAAGGTAGCCTCTAGGGTCTATTTATAGAGCCTAGGAAGCAAGCCCCGAAATTAGAATTTTTAGGCATTTTCAGGTCGAGATAATCAAAGGAAAGTCGTAGATAATCGAATTATCTTCCAACCAGTGGAAACGGCACTCAAAATGGTTAAGTATTGTTGGCACCTAAAATATGATCGTCGGCGACCAAGCCATAAAGATGAATGACCCGGTCCACCGAAGCACGGAAGCCGATAAAGATCAACATATTGAAGACTTCTCAAGCTGCCAGAGCCTCGAGTCACTCCGTATGGATACGGGGACTTCGCCTCAGGAGAGCCGAGATGAATCCACAACCAACCGGCAGTGCGACCAAGCCTGCCCAATGAACCGGCATCGACTTTATTGTGCTGCATCCACTACACCCGTTGTCCGACCAAGGACGACGATCTACCCGGTGGATACCCACCTCATGAAAGGCTCTCCTAAAGATGAAGGAGTCCCCCCTGGCTCTCCGAGACGAAGGACCAAAAGCTCCGTCGGCAGAAGACCCCGATCACCCGGCACGGGTGCGGCTTCCAGCCAAGATGGGCCCGTCAGTGGCCGAATGATCGCCCAACGTTGGCGGAATTATCCCTGGTGTCAGACAACCCCCTGAGGAGCTTGAGTACAAGCCAGACCAAGCCAGCAGCACGTATCACAAAGCCGCAGGCCGTATTAGCGGGAAACCCGCGTAATTAAGCCAAAGCTATCTGGAGTCTCGGGAACGGCCGCACGTCAGCCGAGGGGCTTCACAAAAAAACCTCGTCAAGGTTTCAATGGGCATTGGCGAGATAAATGTTCACAATGACCTCCGGGATCATCCCCGGATTCATCGGCTAACCTGCAATGCGCGGGAAATGCTAATACGGCGCGCCCTTATACGGCGCGCCCGTTAAACCGGCGCCCTCCAAGACTGGCGCGCTAATTGGCTGAGGCTTCTTCCCGGCGCGCAAATCTCCACGCCGGATTAAGATTCAAACCTGCCCCCTATATAGGTGGCTGCTCTTCGACAAGAGAGAAGAAGATGGCAAAAAAAAGAAAAAAAAGAGAAGAGAGGGGGGACAGAAGGAAAAAGAAGAGAGTCTTTCGACAGAGGCCTTCGGGGGGGAGAGAGAGCTTTCTTGGAAAAGGGAGTTCTATCTGAGTGTCCTTCGGCGGCCGCCTTCTCCTATTCCGATTGAAGTCTTCCGGAGCCGGAGAAGAAGGAGGGGGCCGATACTCTGTTTTTGAAAGCAGGTGGGCGCCAGTGCCTGTCTTCCTCTGTCTTCCGTAGATTCTTCTCTCTTGCGGGTTTCCGTCTACCAATTGTAAGCAAGAGAGGGGAGGGATGGCAATGATATGAGCCGACCCCTCCCCTCCTCTGCGATTTCTTCTCTATTACTGTGTATTCCCCTGTGAATGATGAACGGCGACCAAGCAATGATGCCGGCGCCGGATTCTTAACGTATAAATGAGAGGCCATTCCCGTTTCTAGGATGGCAGTATGTATATGAACGTCTGGACCGCGAGGTCGAATGAATGCTCAGAACTTCTATCCTCTTCTCTATCTATGTTGATGTGGTTCTGAGTTCTTTCGTGCATGTCCTTTGATTCCGGTTTCCTCGAAGTACCGACCATGCCCCAAAGCACCGAGGGCTACAGAAACGACCCCTCCCCGGGTCCTTCTAATCGACCTTTTTCGGCTTTGATTTATGGACCTCTGTGTCCCCCTTCATGGACAGAGCTGTGCTTATGCGCATGCTTCTTCCCGCTGTGGTATCGAAAGTCTCCCCCCCATTAATTCCTCCCTTTGTGCTATTGACTATTCGCAAGGTGGGAGTTACCGTCGGGATGGCCGGATGCATCCCCCTGAATGATGCGTCCCACCTGTTTGAGTCTATGCTTCTACGGTCGACCCGTTTCACCCGGGCATTTACTCCTTCTCTGAATCATGGTCATTCGAACCAGTCCGAGATTCTCTCATCCTGTTTTAACTACCCGGGGAGGGGGATATTCCCCCGTGGCTTCACGGAATTGCTGAGCAACTGAGAACTCTACCTCTCGGTGGTAGATGTTTCCCAAGCCCACAGCAGATAGCAACAGGGGGTCCTAGCTCAACGAGCTCAGCCCCGACAATCTTAGACCCAATCGAGGTTAAGGGATGTACGCTCCTCGTAGGCTAGCCCTCGGAGCTCCACTCTCCTAACGGTCGGTCCCTTCAGCGGTTGTGCCATAATCTGTGGGTTGCCCACCCCTCGCAGGCTAGCCCTTGGGGTGATGCTCCCGTCATCAATGGCCTCGTCCTTCTATTCTCACCCACGGAGTATTGGTGCCCCTTGTAGGCTAGTCCTCGGGGTATCCTATCTGATGGGATTTTGCTGGCTGCCACTGTGCAGACCGGCGGTTTAGGGGCTTGTTCCATAGGTGAGCATGACCCCGCTTCTCCCCTGCAACTCTTCAGGTTCAGGGGAGATGCTGTCCAATTTTGGACAGATTAAGATTGAGTAATCTATAATGAAACGCTCGTTCTGGGCCCAATTATCCCGGTGCTCGAGTAGGAACCTCGCACTGGCTTAATCACACCGCCCTTCGGGGTTCTGGACTTCAATTCAATAAGCAATTGGCCCAAAATAACTGAAGAATCCTCACCCAAAACTTAACAAACTCAATAGTTGCAAAATTCTTAGAAAGGGTGGGTTGAACGGCGCGGCCCTAGCCGGCGCGCCCTAATCCGGCGCGGTACCCCCCCGCGCCGGATTAACGCTAGACTCATATCCCTTTCTTTTTCCTTTGCGACTTTCCGGCGGGCCCTAAACCGGCGCGCCCCACCCCTTTTGCGCGCCGTCTTAACCGGCTGTATGACCGCGCCGTATTAACTACTACACCTACGCGTGACCGCGCCCTGTAAGCGTTCTTATATACTTGTAGTCACGCCGGTTTTGAAGCGTCATGCTACTCTAGTGATTCATTCACCCCGGGTAAGTCTCGTCTTTCGGGGGCGATGTCAATAAGCCGTAATTGGTGAATAAAAAGGATGGCCAAGCGAGCCCGAATCATATTATCATCGTACTCATTGTCATATCCGTTAAGCGTTTTGCTTTCGCTATTACACTTGCGCCGTTCTTCCTCCTCTCAGTGAAGGGCAGTAAATGCGGCTGATCGCCACCGTTTCATAACACTATCTTCATGTATAATCTAGGTGTGGATGTCTTGTGTGCATGCATGCATAGATCCTCGGGTATATCAAATGGCATCGACAGAAGACCGGGTTACGCCCGGCCGGAAGTCTTCGTCATGCGCGATGGTGGTCTTCGGACCTACATCCTCCGCCACGTACCGAGGGTCCATAATTCCATGAACTATATATCTGCTATACGATAAATATGTGCATCCTGCATGTCTTCCTCATGATCACCATGTAGCTCTTTTTAATCCGGCTTCGACGGCTCGCTATCTCGGTAATTAATCAAAGGTGTTCCCTCCTCGTGGGGGATGTAATTAACGCCATAACCTTTATGGTATGGCGGACTGCTGGTCCCGACCGAACCTCACATTCGCCCGATATGGGTCAGAATGAGCGCACAATAAAATTGTCACTCATGTGACTGGCACGCCCGCGTCGTCAATCAGTCAGTTGACTACCAGTTAGCCAAATGGTTGATCGATACACGAACGAAAAGGCGGAACGAAAGAAAACGCTGAAACAAGTCTGGCACGCCCGGTGGGACTGGTGTCACCTTTCATCTCTTTGCCGAGATATTCGGGCTTCGAAGCCCTTTCAAAGACTACTGATTGTTTTCCTGTTTGTCTTTGCAGGCATACAATGACAACTCATGGAATAGCTGGCGTCGACTTCGATCAGTCGATAGTTGCTGAACACGCGCAAGGGTACCTGGCGGTACCCATGGAATTCGGCAGCTTCCCTGCCGCTGTAGGCTTCCCCAACTTCCTGGGCTTGGCCTTCGTCGACATCCTAGAAGTCAAAGCCCCGGAACCTTCCAAGCAAGCTATGGAGGAAGTGGAACCTCTGAAGGTTCCTCGCTGCAACGACTTGCTCAAGAATCCGGCCCCGGCCGCTAGCTGCATGGTGCACCACGTTGTACGTGGGATGCACCCCGCTGTAGTCAACAAACCCCCTGGAGGACGTCAGCGTCGCCAGGCTCGCAAGAACACTGCTGTGATCACCGGAACTGTCTCTCAGTCCGGGAAGTCAATGCTGGTGGGAGGCATGCGTGTCTTCCCCAACGAGCACACGGCGCGGGTGACCCCAGACCGAGTCATCCGAAACGTTCCTGTCTACAACACATATCAGGCCCTTGCTGGAAGGAGGGCAGAGATGAAAGAAGCCGGCCACCATGGCCAAGGAAACCCGGCACTCGAGCCGAGGAAGTTCAGACAGGTGTGGGTTCCCAAACGGACCCGACCTGTCCACCAGCTGACACCCATCTGCCGCCATTCTGTGAATGACGATGCGGAGGTGATAAGAGAAAGGGGTCTACCCTCGAAGATGGGAGAAGAGGTGGTTGCGGATCCTCCGCGCCACAGAAGTTTCCGGGTTGCGGCCCGTCAAGCCAACGTCCCTGTCACGGGGCGAAGGTTCCCACAGCCAGCCGACAGAGCTCGACTGGCCTACATTCCTCCTTCTAGAGGCCGACCACTATCTCCCGTGCTACATCAAGAACGGGGTCGAGAAGAAATGGCCTGCCTGGTCAGAAGCTACTTCCGAGGATTGGGCAACACCTCACTCGGACAGCAGCGGCTGATGCAGACAGTAGCCACTGAAGAAGATTACTGTCCATCAACGGTAGATGAAGAAGAGATAAGAGACAGAATGAGGATGTCGTCGGTCGACGATAATGGATACGATGACGGCTTTGAGATCGAAGCCGGTGAAGCCTTCCCCGAGCGGGAAGAAAGAAGAAGAATTTCTGTGTTCGAGAGGCTGACCTTTCCGCAACAAGCAAGGCGGAGGGTCCATCGACAAAGAAGAAGGATGCAGGTTTTCACTTGCAACATGGCCGGTGTACCCAGCCGATATGGGGAGCTTCCTGAAGACCCCCAAGAACTGGCTCAATTGGCCGTACGGCCGGGGCCAACTACCCGCAGGACAGAAACAGCAAGAGGGCTTCTGACAATGATGAAAGAGAAACAGCCCCAGGTCTACCTCCACTGGGATGACAAAGCCCCCGTCTTGACCGCCAATGTGGTGACGACGAAAGAAGAAGATGACGTACTCCTCGACATCCTGCCTGAGGGTACGTCCGGGGAGACAACAGAAGGTGTCCCCACCACTATAGATCCATCAGTCTTGATGCTACTGTAAAAATATCAACGGGAAATAGATTCTCTGAAGAAACAGCTGATGGAGAAAACTGAACACTCATCGGCCTCTAAACCACCCGAAGTCCAGGGTGAATCATCCCGGGGAGCGGCTCGTCGAGACGACCCTCCGCCGCTTTATACACTACCACAGCCGTCAGAACCAACTGTGACGACAGCACAACAGCGGCCACCACAGCCTCAGCCGCTGCTACCTCCGGTGCTTCCTCAGGTGCACCCAACACCCCCGCTGCTGCATCCTCCACAGGCGACCACCCTGGTCACCCCATACCTGCAGCCAGCGCACTTCTATCTAGAACCGGTTGACCCCACGGTCGTGAACTGGATGATGGTGGAAAGGATGATCGAGTTGAAGCTCGTAGAGAAAAGCGAAGGCGACTACGTCGCATTCGATGCCTATCGGGTGCCCTACCCGCAACACCATGCGGCTAAGCGACTTCCCCCGGGAGTCAACAAGCCGCCCAAATTTGACAAATTCAACGGGAAAGGTTCCCCAAAAGAGCATATTACATATTATATGATCGTTATGGGTGATCTGGCCACCGACGAGTCATACCTGCTGAAATTCTTCGGGTCCTCGCTGACGGGGCTCACTTTTGAATGGTATTCCAGTCTCTCGGCCGGGTCAATTAATGACTGGTCAGATATGCAAAGGAAGTTCAGAGAAAGATTCCATGTCACAGAGAGGGAGGTCACAGTGGCCGAGCTCTTTTCAACCAAACAAAGGGCATATGAGACCGCCCTTGATTACATCAAGAGGTGGAGGAACCTCGGAATGAGGTGCAAGCGGCCCCCGCATCAGGAGGACACTGTGCAAATATGTAAACAAAACCTCAGGAGGGAGGTCCTGGAAAAAATGATTGGAATGGAAATGCGGTCGTTCGACCGGCTGAATAATGTGGTGGCCGAGGTGGAGGCTTTTCTAGCTAAACCTGTCCCGACGTCAGCTGTCGGCGTAGCCCAGAAAGGCAAGGCTGCGGAGCGGTGCCCCACACCTAAAGAAGCGAATGCGCTTGATATCAAGGCGTTCGAACAGCAGAAGGAGAAAGGCAAGAAAGCGGCTCCCCCGCAACCTGCAAAAGCTCCAGATGACAAAGAAGGTCCTTCGTTGAGGGACAAAATGAAGAAGGCTTATTCCTTTCCTAAGGATAAGACCCGGATCCTGTTTGACTGGGTAACAGAATACAGTATGGTCACTCTGCCTGAGCTGAGAAGACCAGAAGACCTCAAAAGAAGAGACAGTCCAAGATTCTACCCCTACCACCAGATGTTGGGACATTCAATCGAAGACTGTTATGTTTTCAAAGACATCATTGAAGGAATGGTGAAGAAGAATGAAATAGAGCTGGGAGAGTACAAAGTAGACCCTCCTCAGCCACATGAAGCTCCTCCCAGAAGAGCAGCAGTCAACATGGTCTCCCTCTACTAGGAATTACCTGAGGAGATCTCCGAAGCAAGCACACGAAGCACCTACGAAATCCATTTCCTGGAGCCCGTGAAGGAACATCAGGGGTGGCAGCAAATCCCTGTGAAGTACAAGAAGAAGAGGGCACCCCGCCCAAAAGAGGGGGCACATATCCGTGGCACTACACCCCGGCCTGCTCCGCCAGTGGTAGCACCCGTATGGGTCACTCCACCTACAGCTATCAGAATATATACACCCAACAGGAGGAGACAAACTCCGCTGCCAGTAATCAAGGAAACCAATCCTGGGGTCCTTCGACTGCAACACTTAATTGAAGGGCTAGATGAATATGTACAGCCCGAACTGAAACCTCTGCTGGTACGGGACCACGTCCCATGGCAAGAGCTGGAGCAACTCTCACTCAAGCAAAGGGAGGAAGCTGAAGCAGCACCACCTCAAGAGAGCAACCTATTCTGGGGGCAAGCACCTGCAGAAACCAAAAAGAAGAAAAAATAAAAGAAAAAGGAAAGAAAGGCCGCTGGAGCCCATAAAACATAGGTCATCTCCTGCAATACCCTGTCAGCACTCTTCAACCTGCCCGGAGAAGAGGAAGAAGAAGAAATTTGCTTTACACCCCATACTGGGGGAGGCAAGGCCGAGGCCGCAACTGCTGCACATGCCACTCGGTCAGGCCGGAAATGGGGGCGCCAGCCGTCACCCAATCATAACATTATGTTCAGAGGGGAGCAACCCTACAAGACACCTCCGCCGGAAGTTAAGGGAGTCCAAATCCCTCCTTCGTCAGGTCTATACAACAAGACTGGGGGCAAGACAGTCCCTTCATTCCTTGAATTCATGAAGATGTCAAAGGGGAAGCAGCCTTGTTAGGAGGCTAACCCTACGCCCGGGGTCATTCACCCGCAGCCAGCGCAATCTACTAAGGATGCAAATGCAGATAAGGCTTGCCCTACAGCAGCTAATAAAGAAGACCCGACAACCGATGCCAGTCAAGAGGGTGCCGAGTCTGAGGAAGGCGAAGCAGGTCCGTTAGGGCCCGCGAATCAAAGCCTTTCCAAGCCCAGATGGGCTGAAGAGATGAAGCTCTCCAATGTCCGGGCTAGAAGCCGAATAATGAAGTTGCTCAAGAAGCTCCCTGCTCGATTTACGATCTGGGAAATTCTCTCTTTGAGTGAAGAGACTCGACAGACGATCATCACTGCTCTGCAGACGCCTGCTCATTTTGAAGCCTGCATAGCTGAGACTATACCAGAAGCCAGTATGACCTTCTCTCCAATAGACATGCTACTACCTACTGCCAGTCACAACAGGCCGCTATATATGAAAGGGCACCTGAACGGAAGAGAACTGAACCGGATTCTGGTTGATCCTGGTGCAGCAGTCAACATCCTGCCATATAGAATATACGAGAGGTACCACTTTAATGTGCATCTCGAGAAAGTCGGGGATATGCGTATCGCTGGCTTCAACCAAAAGTGTGAAGTATCTATGGGAGTGGCAGAGTTCACACTGACCCTGGCAGATTTCACTACAACGGTGCAGTTTCATATCATTGACTCTCGCACCTCCTACAAAGCACTGCTCGGCCGCCCATGGCTGCATGAAAATATGGTGGTGCCCTCCACGCTCCACCAATGCATCAAATACAGCCTCCAAGGGAAGGAGGAGAGGATATTTGCTGACATCCACCCATTCGAGGTGTTTGAATGTCACTTGGCGGACGCCAACCTATATACGGGGTCTCCCTGGAAGGTTTCTGAAGATGGAGCCCCCGTAGGGGCATCGAAGAACAAATCGGGTGACGGTTGGTATCCACCACCGCCGCGCGGATATGTCAAGCCGAAGGTGGTTTCCCACATCACGGCTTCTGGAAATGTCGGCAGGGTGACACCCCCAGCATTATACCCCAAAGCTAAGGAAGTGCATGTTGATCGACAGCACGACCGCATCGGAGTCCCGGCCGGCCTCACCAAGCCATTCTCCGGCCTCAATGATCCCACTGTCGAACCTTTCAAAGCCTGGGAGGTGACACAAGAAGATGGGCCCAGCAGCTTGTTCTATACAGCTGAGGAGCATCCCACTCGGGAGGACACAGACTGCAGCCTCCCTGAGGATCTAGCCAACCCGCGGGTTCCTGTTCAGGGCCTGGCATTTACCACTGATCGGATGGCCAGGATGTTCAAAAGCAACACATCCCTCCCGATCAATCTCAAAAACGCAAGGAAGCTTTCCAGAAGATATGGTATCCTGCAAATCTGAATAAAGAAATGAGGCGTGTCTCTCAACATCCGGGTCTGGGCTTCACCCTGGAAGACTACTATTACAGTGGGCGGTACGAGGTGGATACCATCTCCGCCTTCTATCCAACTGAAGATAGCCCTCTGGGGGCAACCTTTGATGAATATCCGACGGAAGCCGAACATGCTGAATTGGCTCTATCCCAGAATCAACAAATGGAGACCTTGATCTCCTGCCGATGCTGGGAGCAGGTCCGTTCTGAGGAAGCGACCTTTCAAGCCAAATTTGATACGGCTAGCAGCAGCGAGCCAAAGACATTCGAGAAGTGGGAGTCTCTCCCCCTACAGGAGTCCTACTAATGACAACTTTAGCATCCTTTCTGCCAGTCAACGAAGCCTCGGTTTACTCCAATCAAGGGGAGCCGGCTACCAGAAAAGAAAAAGCCACTTCTGCGGAAGATACAACTGTCCCAGAAGGCGAGACTCCCTCAACTTCTGCTACAAATCCAATATGCTGTCTGAGTCCGGCGGCAAACAACTACTGGCCTGTCATGGCTGCAACCTCATCTACAAGCACTGAAGCTGTTCTCTCACCCTCGGGAGCTGCAACGGCAACGGATGTGTCCATAGATCCATCCACACAGTCGCTAGCGCAAGCAGCAAGAGGACCCCATGAAGCTCTGGCAGTGTCTGACGAGGAAGTCGAGGTACTCGACCCTCAAGATGGTATTCCAGACTTCGTTGACCTCCAGCCGGCACCTCAGGAGATAGAAGACGGAGGCCAAGCCACAGTCGATGAACTAATAGAAGTCAACTTGGGAGATGAGGAGGACCCTAGGCCCACCTTCCTCAGCGCCCAACTACCCTCAGAAGAACGGGAGCTGTACATCCAGCTGCTGCTAGAATACCGGGATTGCTTCGCCTGGACTTATAAAGAGATGCCAGGTCTAAACCCTGCTGTCTCACAACACGAGCTAACAATCAGCCCCGAAGCCGAGCCGGTGAAGCAGCCGCCGCGGCGTATGAGGCCGGAGCTCATCACCCGAATCTGTGCTGAAGTTGACAAGCTCATTGATGTGGGATTTGTTGAAGAAAATCAGTACACCACATGGCTAGCGAACATCGTCCCCGTGAAAAAGAAGAATGGATAGATCCGGATTTGTGTTGACTTCCGAGATCTAAATAAGGCCTGCCTTAAAGATGACTTTCCGGTGCCAATAACCGAGGTCATGATTGATGCTACAACCGGCCATGAAGCCCTGTCGTTCATGGATGGGTCTTCCGGCTACAATCAGATTTGGATTGCAGAGCATGACCGGGTCCATACTGCTTTCCGAACTCCTAAAGGCATTTATCATTACAAGAGAATGCCATTCGGACTGAAGAATGCCGGCGCAACCTATCAGCGCGCAATGACCAAAATATTTGATGAATTGCTCTACCACAAGGTCGAGTGCTACATAGATGATCTGGTGGTCAAAACCAGAAGAAAAGAAGATCACCTGCAAGACCTCCGGATTGTTTTTCAGAGGCTGAGGCAGCATGAACTAAAAATGAATCCTATGAAATGTGCGTTCGGAGTGTCGAGCGGAAAATTCTTGGGCTTCATCGTCCGATATCGGGGAATCGAGATAGACCCCGCAAAGATCAAAGCGATTCAGGAGTTACCTCCACCTAGGAACATCTCCGAGCTGAGGTCACTACAGGGCCGCCTGGCTTATATCCGGTGGTTCATTTCCAATTTGTCAGGGCGATGCCAGCCGTTTCACAAGTTGATGATGAAAGATGTTCCCTTTTATTGGGATGAAGATTGCCAGACAGCCTTCGACAAGTTAAAAGACTATCTGAAGACTCCTCCAGTATTGGGCGCACCGGTGAAAGGACGGCCGTTGATACTGTATATAGCAGCTACACACAATTCTCTGGGGGCAATGCTAGCCCAGAATAATGAAGAAGGGAAAGAACAAGCCCTCTATTACCTCAGTCGGAGACTGGTCAGAACTGAAGAGAAATATACTTATATTGAGAAGATCTGCCTGGCACTGGTCTTCGCAGTCAAAAAGCTCCGGCATTATATGTTGTCGCATGAAATCAGCTTGGTGTCCAAGGAGGATCCCCTGAAATATATTATGTCCCAGCCGGCACTCAAAGGCCGCCTGGGCAAGTGGGCGGTAATCCTTATGGAGTTTGATGTCTCCTACGTACCGCGCAAGGCCATCAAAGGTCAAGCTATTGCAGACTTCTTCGCTGAGCACCCCGTGCCCGGGGAAAGCCCGTGGGAACCGAAACTCCCCGAGGATGAAACCCTAGAAGCCGCCCAAGTACAGCCTTCATTATGGCAGCTATATTTTGATGGCGCTTCCAGAATTGACACCTCTGCTACCGGGTCATCCAGGGTCAAAGCAAGGGCAGGTATAGTCCTGAAATCTCCGGAAGGAGAGGTGGTGCACACATCCTGTTCCATAAACAAGCAATGCACAAACAATGAAGCAGAATATGAAGCCCTGATAATCGGGTTGCAGATTGCTCTGTCCATGGGAATTCAGATGCTGGAAGCATTCGGAGACTCCATGCTAGTTATAAAACAGCTGGAAGGAGAGTTCGAGGTGCGAAAGCAAGAGCTCCTCCCCTATCACCAGTTGGCAACTCGCCTTATGTCAAGATTTTACTTCATCAGCGTCAAGCACATCAATCGAGGCCGGAATGCTCAGGCAGATGCCCTCGCTAAGCTGGCCAGTTCATTGGCGGTCCCGCCAGACACAAGCCTGAATATAACAGTGATCAACCGCCGACAGGTCCCCAGCGTAACAGAGGTTCTGGCCGACGATCAAGAGATGGAAGTAGCAATCATCGAAGGGGTTCAGCAGCCCGACTGGCGAGAGCATCTCCTACGCTGGTTTCAACACCAGCAACTTCCAAAAGAAAAGGAACAGAGAATGAAGCTCCTGAGGATCAAGGATTCTTACGAGATGAGAAGCGGGACCTTGTTCCGAATTATGGCAGATGCCCGAAGGAAAGTCCTACTCCATTGCTTGTCTTCAGTAGAGGCGGGACAGGTGATGCAAGAAGTTCATGCAGGATCAGCTGGAGCACACCAGGCTGGCCCGAAAATGAAAATTGAGATAAAGAAGCTGGGTTATTATTGGCCCACTATGTTTAATGATTGTTGCAAATTTGTCAAGGCTTGTCAGAAATGTCAAGAACACGCTAATGTGGCGAGGAGACCTCCAGTGCCACTGCATCCCACTCTACCAAGTTGGCCGTTTGCTCAGTGGGGCACGGACGTGGTAGGGCCACTACTAGCATCTTCATCAGGATGTAGATACATCTTAGCAGCTACAGACTATTTCTCCAGATGGGCGGAGGCAGTAGCACTAAGAGATGTGACCGGAGAACTAGTTGCAAGATTCTTCCGGCAGAATGTAATATTTCGGTTCGGGATCCCCAGCCGAATCATCTCTGATAATGGCAGCCATTTCAAAAATCAGAAGATTTACCGGCTAGCCGACAAATACAAAATTGACTGGAGGACATCGTCCCCCTACAACCCTCAAGCCAATGGACTGGCAGAGGCCTTTAACAAGACCTTGTGCACACTATTGGCAAAGACTGTCAAGTCTAACAAAAAGGATTGGGAAGAAAGGATGTACGAAGCACTTTGGGCCTATCGTACTATCTACAAGACCCCAACCAGCTGTTCACCTTTCTCCCTTGTCTATGGGTCGAAAGCTGTAGTGCCGATTGAACTTGAAGTTCCTTCATTGCGAGTTGCCATCCAGCACGGATTAGTCGGTGATGAGCAGACCAATGCAGAAAGAAGATTGGAAGAGCTCGCTGAGCTCGAAGGAAAACGCCTACAGGCGCAACAAAACATCCAACTCTACCAAGCTTGCATGGCCCGTGCTTTTGACAAGTTAGTCAAGGGTCGAGAGTTCAAGAAAGGAGACCTGGTGATGGTCAAAAGAAGAGAAGTGATGGCCTCTAACCCCAAAGGGAAGCTGGTCGAAAACTGGGTCGGACCGTATATCGTCCGCCGAGTATATGAAGGGGGTGCCTACGTCCTTGTAGACCACAAAGGAGTCATCCAGTTCTCTCCCCTCAACGGAAAACACATTAAGCTGTATCATGCGGCGCATCCGACACACCCCGAGTGATCGGTCGGAACACCTTCCCCTTGGTTAGCGGCATTCCGCCCTAATCGAGCTACCCTTTCCTTGGTTAGCGGCACTCCGCCCTGACCAAGCTACCCTTTCCTTGGTCTAGCGGCACTCCGCCCTAACCGAGCTATCTTCCCCTTGGTTAGCGGCATTTCGTCCTAACCGAGCTACCCTTTCCTTGGTCTAGTGGCACTCCGCCCTAACCGAGCTACCTTCCCCTTGGTTAGCGGCATTTCGCCCTAACCGAGCTACCCTTTTCTTGGTCTAGTGGCACTCCGCCCTAACCAAGCTACCCGTTCCTTGGTTAGCAGCATTCCGCCCTAATCGAGCTACTTTTCCTTGATCAGTGGCACTCCGCCCTAACCAAGCTACCTTTTCCTTGGTTAGCAGCATTCCGCCCTAATCGAGCTACGTTTCCTTGATTAGTGGCACTCCGCCCTAACCAAGCTACTTTTCCTTGGTTAGCGGCACTCCGCCCTAATCGAGCTACTTTTCCTCGGTTAGCGGCATTCCGCCCTAATCAAGCTACTTTTCCTTGGTTAGCGGCACTCCGCCCTGATCAAACTACTTTTCATCGGTCAGTGGCACTCTGCCCTGATCGAGCTACCCTCTCCTTGGCTAGCGGCTCTCCGCCCTAATCAAGCTACCTTTCCTTGGTTAGCGACATTTCGCCCTGATCAAGCTACCCTCTCTCGGCTCGCATTCCGAATAAAAAAAAAGGAAGAAAAGAAAGAAGTCAAAATAAAAATGGGGTTAAAAATAGAGATACCTCGCCGGACTTGCTCCCATATCGGGCTAAGTGCAAAAATGGCTATAACCCGACTGTGGCGAAAACCCGAAAGGGCATCGCAGGCAAAATCGGGTACCCCGCCACGTGAAAACCCGAAAGGGCGCGTGGGCAAAAGCAAGAGGGGGCTGGCTTCGGCGAAAACCCGAAAGGGCGCCTGAGTCGGTAAAGTGGTAATTTCCCAAATGCCTCTCCTATTCTCCACCCAATAAAACTCCGAAAGGGACAATCATCAAAGTCCCGCCGAAAATCCTTTAACACATCATTTTCGACCCTCGTCATCATCGACGAGATCGGTCGATCTCTACCCTCAACTTGGACCTTACGTCCCTGTTGACAACCCCATCCTTGTTTTGGCAGTGATATATGCCGACGAATAAATCCTTTTCGACCCTCGTCATCATCGGCGAGATCGGTCGATCTCTACCCTCAACTTGGACCCTACGTCCCTGTTGACAACCCCATCCTTGTTCCGGCAGTGATATATGCCGACGAGTAAATCCTTTTCGACCCCCGTCATCCTTGACGAGATCGGTCGATCTCTACCCTCAACTTGGACCTTACTTCCCTGTTGACAACCCCACCCTTGTTTCGGCAGTAGCATACGCCAACGAATAAACCCTTTTCGACTATCGCCATCATCGGCGAGAACGGTCGATCTCTACTCTTGAACTTGGATCCTACATCCTTGTTAATAAGCCACGTCCTTGCTTCGACATTTAACCAGTGTCGACGAAATAAACCTAAGACCAACCCTTGTCCTCATCGACAAGGACAGTCAGTGTTCCCGCGGTCCGGTTCTTCTGAACCTCGGATTCAAAAATAAAAAAAGAAGAAGAAGAAAAGAAAAAAAAGAAAAGGAAAAAAAAGGGGGTTAAAAATAGAGATACCCCGCTAGACTTGCTCCTATATCAGGTCAAGTGCAAAAATGGTTATAACCCAGCTGTGGCGAAAACCCGAAAGGGCGTCGCAGGCAAAATCGGGTACCCCGCCGCGTGAAAACCCGAAAGGGCGCGTGGGCAAAAGCAAGAGGGGGCTGGCTTCGGTGAAAACCCGAAAGGGCGCTTAGGTAAGTAATGTGAATAAAAATGAATGCTGAATAGTGATGAACCATCCGTCGACCAGAGGCCATTTTCGAGGTCGGGGCGAGGGTCTTCATCCGATATCCCACTTACACACGTCTAGTGTCTATACCCCCTTTTCGACCCTTGTCACCATCGGCAAGATCGGTCGCTACCCTATCCGATTTTTGTCACCATCGGCAATACCGTCTACCCCTTTCGACCCTTGTCACCATCGGCAAGATCGGTCGCTACCTATCTGGTTTTTGTCACCATCGGCAAGACCGTCTACCCCTTTCGACCCTTGTCACCATCGGCAAGATCAGTCGCTACCTATCCGGTTTTTGTCACCATCGGCAAGACCGTCTACCCCTTTCGACCCTTGTCACCATCGGCAAGATCGGTCGCTACCTATCTGGTTTTTGTCACCATCGGCAATACCGTCTACCCCTTTCGACCCTTGTCACCATCGGCAAGATCGGTCGCTACCCTATCCGATTTTTATCACCATCGGCAATACCGTCTACCCCTTTCGACCCTTGTCACCATCGGCAAGATCGGTCGCTACCTATCCGGTTTTTGTCACCATCGGCAAGACCGTCTACCCCTTTCGACCCTTGTCACCATCGGTAAGATCAGTCGCTACCTATCCGGTTTTTGTCACCATCGACAAGACCGTCTACCCCTTTCGACCCTTGTCACCATCGGCAAGATCGGTCGCTACCTATCCGGTTTTTATCACCATCGGCAAGACCGTCTACCGCTTTCGACCCTTGTCACCATCGGCAAGATCGGTCGCTACCCTTCCGGTTTTTGTCACCATCGGCAAGACCGTCTACCCCTTTTGACCCTTGTCACCATCGGCAAGATCGGTCGCTACCTATCCGGTTCTTGTCACCATCGGCAAGACCGTCTACCCCTTTCGACCATTGTCACCATCGGCAAGATCGGTCGCTACCTATCTGGTTTTTGTCACCATCGGCAAGACTGTCTACCCCTTTCGACCCTTGTCACCATCGGCAAGACCAGTCGCTACCCGTTCTCGGTTCTGGCCGCTCTCGGCAGGACCGTGTATCCATCAGTTTCACTATGCCCTCCTGAGTCCCCCGAACTCTCGGCCGGCATAGGCCGTTTCTAGTCTCGAGAAAAGTCGCGGCGCGGTGGAGTGAACACCTCACCCCTTCCCTGAAGGCGTGAGCGCTCTCCTGCCCTGGTGACCCATACACTCGGACTAGAATCAATGGGCAAATGAAAAGAAAAAATGACAAGATGGAGTCTTCATTCAAAATCAGGATGGAGATTTTTCATTACTATGAAGTAAAAAGCACATGATTACATGGGCCATGCCCTGGAATACATAAGGTGCATTAAAAGGGAGCACATAAAGAAAAGAGACTATGACAAAGGGCGTCGGAAGATGTCCTCCAGCACAGGAATACCCAAGGAGGGATGACGGATCAGTTCTTGCAATCTGAACTCGGTGGCCTCCAGCTCGGATAGCTTCATCTCCAGGGAAGCAGCTTGTCCTTCAGGCATCTCAGCATCCTCAACCTTTTGGACCCCCAGGCGATCTACTTCTTCAAGTTCAGCCTCTATCCTGGAAAGTTCGGCCCGCAATGCCATCATCCGGGCCGTCAGGGAGCTCCGGCGTTGTAAAGAGGCGTTGGCTTCGTCCCTCGCCCTCGCCGCGGTCTCTTGCAGAGAAATAAGGGCCGTCTTGTTTTCAGCCCGCTCCAATGATATGGCCGCCAGCTGGTCAGCTGCCTCCCGGCCCAAGAACTCCCTCCGGTTCACATACTTCAGGAGCAGGATCACCCGCGGAGTCCAGTCGTCCATGGGACAACCGAGGGCCAGCAGCGAGCGGGACAGATGCTCTATCAAGCCCCTCAGCTGAATATAAGTTAAATCCCTACTGGCTGTTACGGTCTACTGGAGGGTCCCCAGGAACTGCCACACGACATCACTCGAGGACTGAAGACCAAGTGGCGACGTCTCGGGCAGTTCGAACTCTACTCTGCCATCCACGGCAGCCCATATATCATCAGCCATCCCGGAGGATGACGACGGCATAAGCTGCAGCCCACTACCACTGGGAACAACCGCACCGGCAGATGCGGTGGCTAGAGCCTCAACAACAACAATCTCTTTGCCGGTCCCCTGGGGTGGGAGTCCAACAAGAACCTCGAGCACCGAGGACGTCCGTCCCTCAATAATCTCTCCGGCTTCTATCTCAGCAGAGCCACCCTTCTCCAGAACTGACTGCTGTGCAGCCTCCCTTGGCGGAGAATCTCCGGCTACTGCCGAACTATCAACTTCCACGAGCGCTCCGGGACCAACTGGAACCATCGCTGCTGCATGATCCTTTGGGTACCGCAATGCGATGGGCCGCAGGACGGACGGGAAAGTCGCCTGGCCTGTTCCCAGGGCCGGGAGTGGTATCTGCACCGTCATAGTTGGCAGCGCCACCTCAGTCTGCATCGGAGATATATATACAGTTAAAACCTGGCTAGAAGAAGGAGAAAAGAAGCATGGTAAGCATCGGTCCTGGATAGGCCCTTACCTCGGCCGGGACTAAGTTCAAATCTTAAAGAGTAGCTCCCCCAGCGCCAGCCTCCTCACTCGTAAGCGATAATGATGGCACAGGACCGCCCCATGATAATCGGGCCGGGCTGAAAGTCGGATAGTCACTCTCATAGGCCGAGGACACCCCAGCATCGTCGGTCTCAAAATCAAGTGGTGATGGCTACTCGTCACTGGAGCCGCCACCATAATCTACATGCTCAGAGGAGGAAGACCCCTCTGCTCTCTCAGGACGCTCCGCCGTCGAAGTAGGAGCCTCGCCAGTAGGAGCATCACCCTCGGCAGAAGCTTTTCCGGTGCTCTCCACACCAAGGGCAGCAATAGATGATACCTCGGGGGCGGGCTCTCCCTGCCCCAAGGAGACCACCTCCTCTGCACTCTCCGAGCCCGGAAACAATGGTGGTTGTATATCGACTACAATTCACAGCAAAAAGGGGTCAAGATGGCTGAAGATACGAAGATTTGCGTTGCTATCGCAACTAAACTATAGATTACCTTCCATCTCCTGCCGGGGTGTTGGAGAGGGTAGATCCCTTTCTATGGGAGCAGCGGGGACTTCCTCTGCCCCGTCCCTAGCCGCTACATCTGCCGTCGCCTCCTGTCCGACGACCGCGGCAACTGTATCGGCAACTGTCAGCATGGGCCACCCCAAGTGGTCGAAACAAGCTAATGCACTCTGAAGAAAAGAAGAGCCTACCTTCGGCCTCTAGCCCTTGTACGCGAGAAGCCTCAAACTCTTCAAAAGATACAACAGAAGGGAGGACGGTTGCTGATTCCTTCTCTGCGGCTTTCTTCCGGCATGCCCGTGTCACCCGGGTCACCGCCGCTTTCGCCTTCCCGACGGCCTCTCGCAGTTGGGACCTAGTCCTCTTCCTCGAATCCCCAGGAGGCAGTGGCGTCGTGGTCGGCGCCGGCTCAGGAACTTCAAAATATGTCGACTTTTGGGCCTTTATGATCAGCTCCCTGAAGTGCCGGGTCTCCTCCGAAGTCGGTCGGACTGCATACGCACAAGGGTGAGAATGACGCAACCACAATGAAAGGAAGAAGCTGGCCGAAGGGCCTGAAGGAAAAGATAGATGGTGAGGACACGCGCCGCCTTTCTCGACGGAGCACGCGGAGCACGCCGGCATCTCTTTGGCTCGGCGACTACGGCATGGTTTAGAGGACCTTCTTTTACATGATGGCCATACCAGGCCTTGGTTTAGTCCCTGCGTGGACATGTTTATTCTTTATTGTGGACCTTTGTAGGCCAATTGGGGCCAATTAGACCTTTATTGGGTGTGCTAGGCTCATTGGTTGGGCAATAGGACTAGTGGGCCACTTCTTGGTCCAACCTTTTGGCCCATTAGGGTTTTGGGCGCCCCCTCTCATCTCCTCCAAGAGGAGGAGGAGGCAGCCGCCCCCCTACCTTTTTTTTAGGAAGTAGATTGCGCACCCCCCCTTTTTTCCTTCCCATTCGATCCCCTCCCCCCCTTTGGCCGCCCCCCTTTCCCCCCTTGCTAGGGTTGAAACCCTAGCATTCCCCCCCTCCATATATAAGGTCTTATGTACTTTCTTTAGAAATTAAGGAATGAAATATTTTGATTGAGCAGCCATTTGCGCAGCCACCCCTTGGAGAGGGCGACCCTCTCTTTCTCCTCTGCTCCTGCGACGGGAGCAACCCCGGGGTGCGACTCCCCATCCCCTCGGTGCGACGCCGAGGTTCTTCCTCCCTTCTACTTCGTCTCCGGTTCGAGTTCGCGTGTTCCAGATTCGGCCCCGAGTTGCAGCGGCGTCCCCATCCGGTGCGGATCGAATCCGAGCCCCTCCTTTTTTTGGTGGATACTTCTACGAGTCGGCAGCGCGTGGGCTTTTGTTTCGCCTCGATCCGAGGTCGGCACCACCCGTGGCGAGTTTTCTCGTGAGCTAGCGCAGGAGCCTCCCTCTCTGCGCGCCCAGATCCACCCTCCTTCTTGCGAAAATCCCACAGGATGGAAAACTCCGAGTTTGGAGCTGATTTCTTCAGGGTTTGTACCTCTCGTCGTCCTCTTTCCAACGCCGCCAACCTCGTCTCGTTCCGACGTCCGAGCTGTTCGTGGCGTCCGTTCCCGTGAGGTCGCGCGGGTCTGCCCAGTCCACCCGGTGCCAGGACAACCGGCGATTTCCAAAGTTCACAGCGTCCAACCACGACCAGATCTGATCGAGCTCTTTGGTCCGGCCCTGCTGCTCTGCGTCCCCGACGTCCTCCCACAAGCGGGGCCTCGTTCGCCTACCGGAGCAGCGAGTTACCATTTTCCCCGCTCGACAGCGCAGTTCTGGGAGCAGATTCCTTGTCCCCACTTGCAGGTGCGGCCACGGCTTCCACGGACGGAATCTGAGCACGCCTTTTGGCCGAGGCTTCCTCCTGCGACCTAACTACGCGCCCTCACTGACGGCGCCCCAATCGGACTCCGGATCCATTCGTGGGAACGTTTACCGCCGAGTCGCGCGTTGCTGCGATCCTGCCGATCGTCATCCGGACCCTCCTCGTGGCCAACCCTTCACCGAGTGCCGCCCGTCAGCCCGTGTATCGGCCGCCCCGAATGGAATTGTTGTAGCCTGTTATCTCCCTGCGAGGAGTGGGCACCATTGCTGGCTTGTACCTATTCTTTCATTGTGTGTATCGGGGTTGTCGGTCTCGGCCGGGGTTCCTTCCCCACGCCTAGGCGTGGAGGTACGTGCGACGCTCCCCCCCCTTGGCATTTTGCTTTACTAGTATGTGATCTTGTATGCCGCGTGAGAGTGTAGGGATCCTAGCTAGCATTCAACACCGCGAGATCGTGAGTGAGAGTATCCCATTCCGTGGCCCTAGTCGAGCACCGAGCTCGGACTAGACTCCTATAGTTGCGCGTCGGCTCCTTTGCCGCTTTGATCCACTCGCTTCCCTCATAGGGACGACCGTGGACTTGGGTTTCTTGTTGAGAGACGCCTCTCTTCGGAGGAATAGTACGGAGGTCGATCTCTCGGCTTGCCTTGTCTCGTGTGAGTGCTGGCCGCACTTGGTCTTCATCATAGGTTTAGTCCATTTGTCAGTTCCGTCCCGCATCAAATTTGGTATCAGAGCATGGTCGTCCAGTTTGTCCCTACAGACTGAGGTCCTAGGCCATGTCGAGTCATTAGATTTGCTGGAGTTCATTTGAGTCCATAGGTCTACTACTTGCATTGGAGTCCATTGTTGCGTTAGGAGTTTTCTGTCTAGGTTCGTGTCTAGTACCCTTTCATCCTTGTCCCTTAGAGTCTTGCATGTCCAGCTCCGCGCCAACCCCATGGTGGTTCCTCGAGCCCACATGTCAGATTAGTCATCCCTATTGGCCCGATTCGATGCTCTTATGGTACGACCCCTAAGTGTCGCCCCTACCACTCAGTCGTCGGGAGACCCGATCCCTATACCGATGACCGAGTCATTCCAGCGCCCTGTCATGTCCACTGCCATCCTACCTAATGGGAAGCATACGGAGATCGACTTCATCAGTAGGGTGTCGTCTAACTGTGTCTCACAAGACATTATTGAGTCACTCTCTAAGACTGGGGAGATTGTTCTCCGTGATGGTTTAGCTTTTATCGAGTTTCAACGGTGGTTTGGCCCCGTTAAATATTCCGATGGCGCTTGGTGCAAGATCAGCACACTTGCTGGTCCATGCATCATTTTAGGGCGAACTTGGTTGGAGGAAAGAAGTGCGACCATCGACCTGGATAGGAGGACCTGCACCTTACACCCATCTCACCTTCCCGGTGAGTTTGTCTTCCATGACGGCGTTACGCCGACCACCTCCATGTCATCACCTGGGTTTGTTCCAGTGAGTTACGAGGCTGAACAGGAGTTGATTGAGGAGTACCTAACTGAGGTTGAGGAGTTAGGGAGTGATCCCCTCCACATCATAGAGGACTCCGTTTCCCCTCCCGAGAGAGAGGCTTCACCCTTAGACCCTCATATAGAGACATTCTTACCTTCCGAGGGTGAACTGGTCATTGGTGAGTCTTTAGCTAGCTGGCTAAGGGAGGGTCCACTTCTAGATGTCTCCATTCCTTGCTATACACCCATGGGACCAGCCCTCCCAATAATACCCCTTAACTCCTTTCACACCACTTTTCGGTCCTTCTGCTTTCTTGAAAATGTGAAGGACTTCCTTAGGAGTTTAGATTATCAATGGGAGTTGACTTATATGTTGATCTTAGGGTCTGACCAACCCTATAGTCATAGCTTTACACTCCCTGCTTTGGGGTCTATTACCTCGGTCTACACCATAGGACATATCACATCCGAGGTCCTTTTATTATTTCCCATACCCGTGGAGGTTGATTTTGTCCCCGCTTATGGTTTCACGGTCCCGAGGGAGGAACCTTGCCTTCTTTGCCTTCCTCATGAGCCTCTTGCCCCATACATGAGAGTGCCTGAAGGTGATTATCTGCACCTGGGCGAATGTCGCACATGGGCAAGTATAGTGAAGGGACCTGTCGGGAGGGGTCATCATTTCTTTGACCCTTTCGATCCCCTCCCTAGTGAGCCTCTCGACCCATATTCTTTTCCCCACCTTGTCGAGGAGGTCCACTATCATACACCACCTAGGCCTTCTAGTCAACACCTCACCTTACCGGCATCCAGATGCCCGAGCTTAGGAGGCCAGGGACACATGTCTCTTCCCCATGTTTCTTCATGTCCACCATCATATAGGGGTTTGTCTCATATAGGGAATGTCATGAGTGAGTTTGGGCAATTTAGTCCCCATGAGTCTACCACATTCCGTAGGACACCCATGCATGATAGATACAACTTTGGTTGTCCTGGTCCTCCCCGTGTTGTCCAGTCATGTAGGCGTCATAGACATGCTGGGTCTATGTTTGGATGCCCTGGGCCACCCATGCATTCATATCGGTATGAGTCCACGCCACTAGTTTGGAGTCTACATCATCATCACCCCCTCGAGGCCAGCAACGCACGTTATAAGGATCTAGCTGATGCGCATCGACGCACCCGTGAGTTCCAAGTGGGAGAGTACGTCATGATCAGGGTTAGACCTGAACGGTTCCCTTCGGGGGCCGTGAAGAAACTCTAGGACCGCGGTGCAGGACCCTTCCGAGTTCTGAAGCGAATAGGGTCGAATGCGTATGAGATTGAGCTACCAGACGACTATGGGATCAGTTCGACGTTCAATGTCTCTGATCTGGTGGCATATCGGGATCCCGCGGTGATTCCCAGTGAGCTTTTTGGGCCTACCCCTCCTGTTGAGAGCATTACACCTTCTGAGCGTCCACCTCCTCCAGCCCCATTACATACACGCGAGCATATAGATTGCATACTGGATGAGCAGGTGACCACGACCAGGAGCGGAGCCTACCAGCGCTTCCTAGTGCGCTGGAGAGGGCGCCCTGCGACAGACGACACCTGGATCACACGTGGAGAGCTGGAGCTGATCGACCCGGACCTGCTGGAGCGTTATTGGAGCGATCGTGACCCTTACTCGACGGGGTCGAGTTCTTCCCACCCGGGGAGAATTGGTGAGGACACGCGCCGCCTTTCTCGACGGAGCACGCGGAGCACGCCGGCATCTCTTTGGCTCGGCGACTACGGCATGGTTTAGAGGACCTTCTTTTACATGATGGCCATACCAGGCCTTGGTTTAGTCCCTGCGTGGACATGTTTATTCTTTATTGTGGACCTTTGTAGGCCAATTGGGGCCAATTAGACCTTTATTGGGTGTGCTAGGCTCATTGGTTGGGCAATAGGACTAGTGGGCCACTTCTTGGTCCAACCTTTTGGCCCATTAGGGTTTTGGGCGCCCCCTCTCATCTCCTCCAAGAGGAGGAGGAGGCAGCCGCCCCCCTACCTTTTTTTTAGGAAGTAGATTGCGCACCCCCCCTTTTTTCCTTCCCATTCGATCCCCTCCCCCCCTTTGGCCGCCCCCCTTTCCCCCCTTGCTAGGGTTGAAACCCTAGCATTCCCCCCCTCCATATATAAGGTCTTATGTACTTTCTTTAGAAATTAAGGAATGAAATATTTTGATTGAGCAGCCATTTGCGCAGCCACCCCTTGGAGAGGGAGACCCTCTCTTTCTCCTCTGCTCCTGCGACGGGAGCAACCCCGGGGTGCGACTCCCCATCCCCTCGGTGCGACGCCGAGGTTCTTCCTCCCTTCTACTTCATCTCCGGTTCGAGTTCGCGTGTTCCAGATTCAGCCCCGAGTTGCAGCGGCGTCCCCATCCGGTGCGGATCGAATCCGAGCCCCTCCTTTTTTTGGTGGATACTTCTACGAGTCGGCAGCGCGTGGGCTTTTGTTTCGCCTCAATCCGAGGTCGGCACCACCCGTGGCGAGTTTTCTCGTGAGCTAGCGCAGGAGCCTCCCTCTCTGCGCGGCCAGATCCACCCTCCTTCTTGCGAAAATCCCACAGGATGGAAAACTCCGAGTTTGGAGCTGATTTCTTCAAGGTTTGTACCTCTCGTCGTCCTCTTTCCAACGCCACCAACCTCGTCTCGTTCCGACGTCCGAGCTGTTCGTGGCGTCCGTTCCCGTGAGGTCGCGCGGGTCTGCCCAGTCCACCCGGTGCCATGACAACCGGCGATTTCCAAAGTTCACAGCGTCCAACCACGACTAGATCTGATCGAGCTCTTTGGTCCGGACCTGCTGCTCTGCGTCCCCGACGTCCTCCCACAAGCGGGGCCTCGTTCGCCTACCGGAGCAGCGAGTTACCATTTTCCCCGCTCGACAGCGCAGTTCTGGGAGCAGATTCCTTGTCCCCACTTGCAGGTGCGGCCACGGCTTCCACGGACGGAATCTGAGCACGCCTTTTGGCCGAGGCTTCCTCCTGCGACCTAACTACGCGCCCTCGCTGACGGCGCCCCAATCGGACTCCGGATCCATTCGTGGGAACGTTTACCGCCGAGTCGCGCGTTGCTGCGATCCTGCCGATCGTCATCCGGACCCTCCTCGTGGCCAACCCTTCACCGAGTGCCGCCCGTCAGCCCGTGTATCGGCCGCCCCGAATGGAATTGTTGTAGCCTGTTATCTCCCTGCGAGGAGTGGGCACCATTGCTGGCTTGTACCTATTCTTTCATTGTGTGTATCGGGGTTGTCGGTCTCGGCCGGGGTTCCTTCCCCACGCCTAGGCGTGGAGGTACGTGCGACGCTCCCCCCCCCTTGGCATTTTGCTTTACTAGTATGTGATCTTGTATGCCGCGTGAGAGTGTAGGGATCCTAGCTAGCATTCAACACCGCGAGATCGTGAGTGAGAGTATCCCATTCCGTGGCCCTAGTCGAGCACCGAGCTCGGACTAGACTCCTATAGTTGCGCGTCGGCTCCTTTGCCGCTTTGATCCACTCGCTTCCCTCATAGGGACGACCGTGGACTTGGGTTTCTTGTTGAGAGACGCCTCTCTTCGGAGGAATAGTACGGAGGTCGATCTCTCGGCTTGCCTTGTCTCGTGTGAGTGCTGGCCGCACTTGGTCTTCATCATAGGTTTAGTCCATTTGTCAGTTCCGTCCCGCATCAATAGAACTTACTTGTCGGCCCCATATAAAAGGGGAAGAGAGGCCAATAAAATAGCGATGGCGTCTTGTCCCTCGAAGTCGCATCGCGAATAAGCCAGCATAGATCCCCGATCTTTTCGCTCGGCTCAGCTAGCAACGCCAGGTCCTCGTGTCCACGGGAGGACAGCAGATAATACAGGCTCAGATGGTCCAGCCCCCACCTGTCTGCATATTTGAAGGAGATCTGAAGAGGATGGTCCAGTATGGCTTCGCTGGGGCTACCCACCGAGAGGCCATGAGACCGAAGGAGTGCGAACAGCCAGGGGGTGTTGGCATATAAGTCAGCCCGCCTGTCCTCTTTGCGAATGAAAGCCCGGTAGGGATACAACCTGTCCACCTCGGGACGCCAGTCGGCCACGGCCGCGATGGGCTCCTCTACTGGCAAAGGGAGTTGCAGGAGAATCACCCTCTCACTGCTTACCCGGCATAAACCCCGAAGGGTCTTCACATAATCATCCTTGTTGATCGGGGGCAACTTCAGCTCAACTTTCATCTTGCGGCCTTTTACGAGCTTGCAGGCCTCTAGATAGGCCTTCACGTCCGTATTAGTCCAAGATTTCAACTTCTTCAAATAAGAAGCGTCAATATCAAGAACTGGCTCCGGCTGGGAAGCTAAGAACCTGTGCTCCGCCACGGCCCAGCACTCTCTCCGAGAGGTCCTGTAAAATCCCGTCCGCGCGTTCCACCACTTGACGTATTCAGGCGTGACGCGAGGGAACCGTGCGGGGGCGGGCACCCGGAAAGAAACGTCTTCACGACGATGGAAAAAGTCCCACCATATCCGGGCGTCATCATTGGACGTTTGCCCGGCCCTGTGCCTGTTGGGCAGTGCAAATTGCGAAGAGGAATGTGGAATCTGCTGGTCGTAGCCAAAGTTCCGACTGAAACAGAACGGGTAATACGGCTCCAGCCACAGAATGCCGCTCTTGCGAAATACGAGGACACTAGGCCTGATGGCCAGTGCCCAATCGATCAACTCCGACTCCAGAATAGGCCTGGTATAATTGGCTTGGGAAATCGGATGGATGTACTCCTCAGTTTCAAAGAGCTTGCATTGCCTCGTCCTGTTCGTCAACGGGCTCGAGTGAGCAGCTAAGCTCCAGAAATGAAGAACCCCGGGCGAGTCCACGGGAAGACGGGTCAATTTGCCCCGAATGGCATAGAGTTGCTCCGCTAGCAATGATGGCTCGGCGCTTGCGAACTCTATCATGCGCGGGACCAGAGGAACTGCTTATAACGCCCGAGGAGCTGCCTCCGGGAACAGGGTGCAGACCCAAGCATTAAAGAAATGTAACGGACCAACCGTCCGAAGGCTTCTGGGGAGGCGCGTCTTATGCAAGTCTCCCAACATCTTGTAAATGAGGCACAGGGCCACTGGGCAAAGAGACAGCTTGGTACCCCAAGCCATAAGACAGGCTGGATATATGGCTTCCGCCCTGATCACGCTCTCGTCACCTTGAGGGAGAGCAAAGGAACAAAGCCAATAAACCAAATATGCAGCACAATGAGTCACTGCATCAACACCAGTAGGGTTTGGGTTTTCCCCCTGCCCTCCTCTCGAAGAAGATGACGAAGCGGCCTGGCGTCGTACCCTCTTCTTCCACTTCTGGGCCACCGGTGCTATCGGAGGAAAATCTTCATACTTGTTCTTCCCCTGGAAGAAATATTGAAGCCAAGCGCCCATCCGCACTCTTCGCTTCTCGCCCGGCTTTCGAGCATCTCTCGTGTCGTGCGACGAATGGAAGAGGGTGCGATATGCCTTCATTAGATATCGATAGGCGTAGCCCGCCAAATACCGGCCATCACCGTCGGTCTGGTCCTTCAACCAGTCAGGCCAACAAACTTCTTCATACGGCTCTCCATCAATGGACAGGCCGCTGAGCTGAGATAGGCTCCACAAGTCTAAGGAGGTCTCCCCCTCTGAAGTATAGAAGGTGTTGTATTCAGGGCAAAACACCTCGATCATGCCACAACACAAGCCTCGGGAAATCGGGTACCGATATCTTGAAGCGTACACGCTGTGATATACACCAGCTCTGGTCAAAAGAGGAGCATAATGACGTAGCACATAGTCTGTGAATTCCACTGCTCCGGGCCTGAATGCGTGGGCGTCTGTAACTTTCAACTCAGCAAACCACCCCACGGAGATCTGGTGCTTGAAGCGAATCGCCAAGCAATCCAGCAAGAACGACTCATCTCTATATCCCCATCTCAACGGGGCAAGGAATAAACCAAAGATCGGCTTCTCCCGATCTACTCTGCCCGCGGAGTCATTCCACCGAGCAGGTACAAATTCGGGAGCTCTGGTCAACAGTCCGTCTGTCGGAGCCAGGTCTTGCATCCCCAGCACAACGCTCCACTTCCTGACCTCTCCGGGGAGATAAATGGGTCTCCCCCGCATCACACATTCGGCCAGGCTGTCTCTCTCCACCAGCAGGGCCTGCTCGACCTTCCGGACGGCGAACACATCCCGCTTCCCCTGAAGGTTGAAGCGCTGAAGAAGGGACATCAGGTGCTTGTCCTTGGAATAATCCTTCCTGGTCACACCCTCTCTATCATAATGAAAAGAGTCGCCCCCGAGAATAAGGAGACGACCGGTATCTACAGTGTCCGTCTCCGAATCCGAAGACTCCGCAACTATGGCCACCTGGCCGTGACCCCAGTCGAGAGAATTAACATTCTCCCATGTCACCACGGCACGAGAGGAAGAGCTGGATGCCATGACAGCTGCAAAAAGAGCATATCAAACAAAAAATAACGTCAGGAAATGGCTAATCAAATGTGAACTTCTGACAAAATTTCGGCAGAGTCTCCCCAGCACAGGGAATTGCCGAAGAAAAGCGGGAACGCGTTCACTGAGGAACGATCCCTAAAAAGCAGCCATCGACATTACACCGAGGCCAGAGGAACACCCGGGGAAACAGCTCCGAGGGCAAGCCCTGCTAGAAGCCTCCCGGGGCCTAAAGAAAGGGTTTTGAAACCCAAATGGACAACACCTCCACTCACCTGAAGGAAAATCGCCGCTCTCGGCGTCGGAGAAAGGGAAGAGAGGGAAGAGAGAGAAAGAGCTCGTTCGAATGAGGAACGAAGAAGAAAAAGACAAGGGCAGAAACCTTATATGGAGGTGGCACTGGGCGTTTAACCCGGCGCGCGATTTAGCGCGCCGGATTAAAGTCCAAATATACAAAAGGGCACGCCATTTCTACCCGCGCCGAATTGACATGGTAAAAGCAAAAGAGCGCGCCGGATTAGTGGCCGAAATGCCTGAGACCGCGCCGGATTAAAACCATAAAGGGTAACGGCGCGCCGTATTAATCCCATGCCGTATTAAAATGCAAACGGCGCCGGATTACCGTCCGTGCCGAATTAAGGGCCATCCCAGGCACCCGCCAATCAAGGAAGGGGTCAGTCCGGGTGAAATACATCCGTCGGCCCTGCTACGCTCGTGCCTTGCTCGCAACACCCACGTCTGGGGGGCATTTGTTGGCACCTAAAATATGATCATCAGCGACCAAGCCATAAAGACGAATGACCCGGTCCACCGAAGCACGGAAGCCGATAAAGATCAACATATTGAAGACTTCTCAAGCTGCCAGAGCCTCGAGTCACTCGTATGGATACGGGGACTTCGCCTCAGGAGAGCTGAGATGAATCCACAACCAATCGGCAGTGCGACCAAGCCTGCCCAATGAACCGGCATCGACTTTATCGTGCTGCATCCACTACACCCGTTGTCTGACCAAGGACGACGATCTACCCGGTGGATACCCACCTCATGAAAGGCTCTCTTGAAGATGAAGGAGTCCCCCCTGGCTCTCCGAGACGAAGGACCAAAAGCTCTGTCGGCAGAAGACCCCGATCACCCGGCACGGGTGCGGCTTCCCGCCAAGATGGGCCCGTCAGTGGCCGAATGATCACCCAGCGTAGGCGGAATTATCCCTGGTGTCAGCCAACCCCCTGAGGAGCTTGAGTACAAGCCAGACCAAGCCAGCAGCACGTATCACAAAGCCGCAGGCCGTATTAGCGGAAAACCCGCGTAATTAAGCCAAAGCTATCTGGAGTCTCAGGAACGGCCGCACGTCAGCCGAGGGGCTTCACAAAAAAACCTCGTCAAGGTTTCAATGGGCATTGGCGAGATAAATGTTCACAATGACCTCCGGGATCGTCCCCGGATTCATCGGCTAACCTGCAATGCGCGGGAAATGCTAATACGGCGCGCCCTTATACGGCGCGCCCGTTAAACCGGCGCCCTCCAAGACCGGCGCGCTAATTGGCTGAGGCTTCTTCCCGGCGCGCAAATCTCCACGCCGGATTAAGATTCAAACCTGCCCCCTATATAGGTGGCTGCTCTTCGACAAGAGAGAAGAAGACGGCAAAAAAAGAAAAAAAAGAGAAGAGAGGGGGGACAGAAGGAAAAAGAAGAGAGTCTTTCGACATAGGCCTTCGGGGGGGAGAGAGAGCATTCTTGGAAAAGGGAGTTCTATCTAAGTGTCCTTCGGCGGCCGCCTTCTCCTATTCCGATTGAAGTCTTCCGGAGCCGGAGAAGAAGGAGGGGGCCGATACTCTGTTTTTGAAAGCAGGTGGGCGCCAGTGGAGAAGGGATGGCAATGATATGAGCCGACCCCTCCCCTCCTCTGTGATTTCTTCTCTATTACTGTGTATTCCCCTGTGAATGATGAACGGCGACCAAGCAATGATGCCGGCGCCGGATTCTTAACGTATAAATGAGAGGCCATTCCCGTTTCTAGGATGGCAATATGTATATGAACGTCTGGACCGCGAGGTCGAATGAATGCTCAGAACTTCTATCCTCTTCTCTATCTATGTTGATGTGGTTCTGAGTTCTTTCGTGCATGTCCTTTGATTCCGATTTCCTCGAAGTACCGACCATGCCCCAAAGCACCGAGGGCTACAGAAACGACCCCTCCTCGGGTCCTTCTAATCGACCGTTTTTGGCTTTGATTTATGGACCTCTGTGTCCCCCTTCATGGACAGAGCTGTGCTTATGCGCATGCTTCTTCCCGCTGTGGTATCGAAAGTCTCCCCCCCATTAATTCCTCCCTTTGTGCTATTGACTATTCACAAGGTGGGAGTTACCGTCGGGATGGCCGGATGCATCCCCCTGAATGATGCGTCCCACCTGTTTGAGTCTATGCTTCTACGGTCGACCCGTTTCACCCGGGCATTTACTCCTTCTCTGAATCATGGTCATTCGAACCAGTCCGAGATTCTCTCATCCTGTTTTAACTACCCGGGGAGGGGGATATTCCCCCGTGGCTTCACGGAATTGCTGGGCAACTGAGAACTCTACCTCTCGGTGGTAGATGTTTCCCAAGCCCACAGCAGATAGCAACAGGGGGTCCTAGCTCAACGAGCTCAGCCCCGACAATCTTAGACCCAATCGAGGTTAAGGGATGTACGCTCCTCGTAGGCTAGCCCTCGGAGCTCCACTCTCCTAACGGTCGGTCCCTTCAGCGGTTGTGCCATAATCTGTGGGTTGCCCACCCCTCGCAGGCTAGCCCTTGGGGTGATGCTCCCGTCATCAATGGCCTCGTCCTTCTATTCTCACCCACGGAGTATTGGTGCCCCTTGTAGGCTAGTCCTCAGGGTATCCTATCTGATGGGATTTTGCTGGCTGCCACTGTGCAGACCGGCGGTTTAGGGGCTTGTTCCATAGGTGAGCATGACCCTGCTTCTCCCCTGCAACTCTTCAGGTTCAGGGGAGATGCTGTCCAATTTTGGACAGATTAAGATTGAGTAATCTATAATGAAACGCTCGTTCTGGGCCCAATTATCCCGGTGCTCGAGTAGGAACCTCGCACTGGCTTAATCACACCGCCCTTCGGGGTTCTGGACTTCAATTCAATAAGCAATTGGCCCAAAATAACTGAAGAATCCTCACCCAAAACTTAACAAACTCAATAGTTGCAAAATTCTTAGAAAGGGTGGGTTGAACGGCGCGGCCCTAGCCGGCGCGCCCTAATCCGGCGCGGTACCCCCCGCGCCGGATTAATGCTAGACTCATATCCCTTTCTTTTTCCTTTGCGACTTTCCGGCGCGCCCTAAACCGGCGCGCCCCACCCCTTTTGTGCGTCGTCTTAACCGGCTGTATAACCGCGCCGTATTAACTACTACACCTACGCGTGACCGCGCCGTTTAAGCGTTCTTATATACTTGTAGTCACGCCGGTTTTGAAGCGTTATGCTACTCTAGTGATTCATTCACCCCGGGTAAGTCTCGTCTTTCGGGGGCGATGTCAATAAGCCGTAATTGGTGAATAAAAAGGATGGCCAAGCGAGCCCGAATCATATTATCATCATACTCATTGTCATATCCGTTAAGCGTTTTGCTTTCGCTATTACACTTGCGCCGTTCTTCCTCCTCTCAGTGAAGGGCAGTAAATACGGCTGATCGCCACCGTTTCATAACACTATCTTCATGTATAATCTAGGTGTGGATGTCTTGTGTGCATGCATGCATAGATCCTCGGGTATATCAAATGGCATCGACAGAAGACCGGGTTACGCCCGGCCGGAAGTCTTCATCATGCGCGATGGTGGTCTTCGGACCTACATCCTCTGCCACGTACCGAGGGTCCATAATTCCATGAACTATACATCTGCTATACGATAAATATGTGCATCCTGCATGTCTTCCTCATGATCACCATGTAGCTCTTTTTAATCCGGCTTCGACGGCCCGCTATCTCGGTAATTAATCAAAGGTGTTCCCTCCTCGTGGGGGATGTAATTAACGCCATAACCTTTATGGTATGGCGGACTGCTGGTCCCGATCGAACCTCACATTCGCCCGATATGGGTCAGAATGAGCGCACAATAAAATTGTCACTCATGTGACTGGCACGCCCGCGTCGTCAATCAGTCAGTTGACTACCAGTTAGCCAAATGGTTGATCGATACGTGAACGAAAAGGCGGAACGAAAGAAAACGCTGAAACAAGTATCCGCGGAGAAAATGACGGGAGAAGTTATGGATAAAACCACAGATAGAGAGAGAAAATTATGTTAATCTTTCAGGAATCGAGACGATGCACGGTCGTACGATAGACCACCCAACGCGATGAGCGGCCAAATCCTAGGCCGTCCAACCCTGTCGGTGGAAATTCAATAAATCAGAAATATTATCCAACTATCCATCGAACCGACCGAAAACCTCACAGTTGGACTCTCATAGATGAACGGCTAATAGTAGACCTTACATCTATAAGAGCGGCCAAGAGGAAACCGCTCATGCCTGTCGGTGGAAAATCAAGATAAATGAGATAAATATATAATTATCTGAACAATTAATCGAACGTAGGACTCTGGGAGATAGACGGCTTAGAAGGTACCGCACAATGGTCTTATGCGGCTATGGCTAGGCCGTATATATGCTTGTCGGTGATAATTCAGAAAATCAGCTAAATATCCCATAAATATATGAACGGCCCAGAGTCAACCGCTCATAGGTTTGAACGGCTGGATGTTGACCGCACATGTACATGGGCGCTTGAAATTCATAAAAAAGCTCAATCAACCAAAACCAAGGCCCATTAAGCCCTAAATCAACTCGGACCTTGCCAGGGAGGGAGGCTACCCATAATATTGGCCCAGAACGTGCCAGAAAATAGCCCAGCGAGTGATGGACAACTCGAGACATCAATAAATGAGAGTAAGAGAAATGACTCAACTTATCGACAAAAAACGGGTGTCAACAGATGCCCCTCTTTAACATCCTCTTTGCAGGGGAGCGAGCGGAGGTGAAGCGGAGGCGAAATGGAACATGGAGATGAAGCGGAGTGGACCGAAAAGTGGGCGTTAAGGTAAAACGACACCCGTTTTTACCAACAAGCGATGGGAATCTTCCGGAAAACTCCGAATCGAACACAAGGAATGATCAGACTAAAAGCGACACCAATCTGGAGGAACTAAACTAAATAAAAAGAAACACACGATCAACCTCATGGGGGACACAATCCTGCGGACCAATGAGGAGACCGAAATAAGCATCAAAAAATAAAGAATCAGATTAAAACTTCAGACGGGGACCTCTTAATCAACCAAACCAAGCGAATAGACCAAAGTGAACCTTCCAACTCAGGGTGGAATTGTTCCTCTTACTCAAACACTGAACGCACAACTAACCACCACTGATGGGACATTTCACAGGCAAACCATGGGTCATGAATGCTCGAAAAATGCGTATGATGCATGCTGGGCTAAAATAAAAGAAATCGTTAAAACGAATGCAAAGAAAAGATAAAATATAAAATACTTGAGAATAATATTGCTAAGCTGGGAGAATCAGAGTCAAGACACTATCCGCAACCACGGCGTGCGAGATAGAACCATCCTCCCCAGGACATCCTAACCCAACGGCTTATCCGGAGATTAAACACATGAACCTGGATCATCATCATTTTTGTTAAAGGGGAACATCAGATCTTGGAATACGTAGATAACCAACTGGTTCTCGCGGTAATATAGCATAGTACCATATAGTAATGATATATGGATATAGGGATAGAAGGCCATACCTGACTTACCTGTGCAGGTGAAACGACATATTTTTTTGGATTTTCATTTTCAGATTTTTATGAATTTTCATGTATAAGACAAACAAGATAAGCATAATGAACATAACACAATGATTAACTGAACGACAAACAACATGACATAACATAACAATCAACATAACATAACAAAGGCAAACGAGCACATATGCAAGGGCATAAACAGACAATACACATGCACGAACACGGTGTGACAAGACAACAATGTGGTGGGACAACACACGGTTGGGACAAGAACATGATGGATGATCATGTGGGTTGGGACAACACACGGATCATCATGTGGTTGGGAAAACATACAGAACATGGGGGACAACTATCAACATGTGCAAGACAACCAACAACATGCGGTGAGGGACAAAACAAAATATGTGGGACGACATGGTGGGACATAGACATGAGACAAGGACACGGCGGAACAAAAGACATGAACAAAATACGCACTTCAGTCAAAACCCAAGATCAGAATGAAGCAGAACCGCCAGGTTCATAATCGTGAGGCGAAGCCCTCTCATAGATATGATCATTGCAAACAAAAGTTGAGAAGGATATGAGCTTCAGAACAGATCGAGAGAGTGGATCGAAGAAGGAAAGAACAGATCAAAGATGTGAACAGGAGGCAGATAGAACAAAATATAGAGTAAGGAATGCCTGAGTACTTGCAACCTGCACACTTGGCAAACAGATTACGTATCTGTCCTCAAAACAAATAGATAGAAAGATACAAAAGATAAATATATTGTTGATTTTACAATTTTCTTGATTTTTTGGAATTTTGAAAATATTTGATTTTTTTGTTTTTGTTGACAATATTTTTATTTGGAATCTCATTTTTTTGGATTTTTGACAATAGCTCATTTTTTCAGATTTTTGAAATGACGATCCGCAGTATCCAAAGACAGGCTCAAACTACTGGCCAAGGATCGTCGTCCCTCCCCCTTTCATTAAAGACTTCCCTTGAGCAGGGCGTGCATGTGAGGGTGGCTCGCCACAACTAACCACTTTTAAAGAACAGTGCCCCTACTAAGGCCATACCCGGGATACAACCCAACCTAAGAGGGAGAGACAGAAGAAGAATTGGAGATAAGCTTCGTGCAGGATGGGAAATATCAAGGCTTGAATTCCTTCCAGGGCACTACCCCTCAATGAGTAGGTCTGTTGCGCCGGGGCTTTGTATCTTTGATTTTTAGACCCATATTTATTAGGCACGCATGCGACCGGGCTCATGATGTCCCGCGGGGAACTGTACTGCCACTCTTGCCATGCCTTTGATTTCATAATCTTCTTTTTGATTCGTCATTGATTTTGAGAGCCCTTATTGGCTAGATATTGCATGAACGCTCATTTTTTGAGGGTCAAGACTGCCCCTATTTGAGACCTCTCTCGTATTAGGGAGCGCCCAGGTTGGTCATCTCATCCCTCAATCTCTTGCCCCTGCACTTGGCCGAGTAGAGAAGAGAAAAGGCCTTTGTGCATACCCATAGTATGGTCGAAGCAGCAATGATGTTGCTCTAGAGAGATCGGCTATGGCTTGCCGTGTAGTGTGTGAAAACCCATACTCAAAGGGTCACCCTCAACGACCAGGGAAAAGAACTAGACTCCCAGCGCGGAGTTATCACCAGCCTGAGATGCTGCACAAGATACTCATTTTATTTGACACAAAGTAAGATCTAATTTAAACAAAAGCTTCTAAAGCCACTCAATCATGTTGAGGAATAGCATTATAAGCATGTGCAGAAATAACAAAGTAATATCAATGATAACATTTTCTTGCACAAAATAATGATACCTTTGCAAATCCCTGGCATGGAAATCGGCATCCTGAAGCGATTTCGATCATCGAGCTTTGAGGAGCACGAACTTTGTTTTCCTTGCTTGTCAAGATAAAGGATGAGGATAGCGAAGGATTGGATTCCTTGACATAGAGGAACAGTAGACATTAAACTGGACGAAAAAGGATAAAAAGGAAGAGAGATGAGGGCTAGAACTCCCTCGTTAAGGCACAGAGGCCCTGATAACAAGGAACCAAATACAGAATGAACAGAGATTAACTGAGATCAAGGCGGACTAAAGCCTCGAAAACAACAAGAAAAAGGGTAAGAACCCTGAAAGGGTGAGGAGGAAAGAACAGAAAGATGACGAAAGGATAACTGCAAAGACAAGGAAGAAGGAAAACGATCATCCGACGTGGTCGGAGAAAAGGAATAGCGATCACCCGCCAGAGGCGGGGAAGAAAATGCATGAACACCCGATAAGGTCGGGGAAAAGAAATGGAAACCACCCGACAAAGTCGGGGAAGGATCAGAAAAACCACCTGACAAGGTCGGGGAACGAGCACAAGGAATCCCCAACAGGGTCGGGGGACAAGGATGAGAAGCGGAATCCAGACGTATCCGGGGAGAAAAACTAGGGGATGCCCCTGGACAAGGGGAAGAGGAGGACATATGCCGAGGCCTAGAATGGTGAGGATAGGAGAAGATGGTAGAAATATGGTCAGGTGGTGGAAGGTACACCACCCAAGGATAAGAACCGAGCAGAAGAAAAGATGAATGGACAGAAGAAGGAGAGGGGTAGTGGACCCCCAAGTGCGCAACTGACGGCCCTTGAACTTATGCCGTCGCCTCTTCTTAGTAGAAATCTTCTTGAAACAACTCCGCCTGGTGCGGACTCGGGCCTTCGGGCTTCTTGTCTTGCAATGTTTTCTTAAATAACGGGCCCACCTGGCAGACGGCCTAGCCCGGTCATGAACATGCAGCTTCATCGGGACGGTTGCCCCTAGCTATGCGGTGCTAACCATAGAAGGACATTCCAGAACAGTCAACTCCTTGTGATGAACGTCAGGAAGCAGTGGAGTTTTATCATTCGACACTAGAACATAGAGCTTTGGCATCTTCACTCGGCAGCTGGGCATGAAGCATAACTCCCTTGCTAGAAGCGCAGGATGGAACTGAGGGAGGGCGATGCACGTCGTTGATGTGACCGCCTCATCAGTAAACTGAGGGAGATGGGACATAAAATGTAGAATGCCCCTGGTCAAACTCGAAGACACGGCCAATTGTCCTTTGAATGCTAAATTGATTAAACTTCTGGCAGCCGTGTGGGTTAGCACCATCCGGGCAGAAAACTCTTCTGGGCTAGTGAACTGAATATCAATCAAGCGAGAGGTGATAACAACATCAACAGTGAATTCTCTGGCGAGCAAAGAGATTGCCACCGGCCTCGCTTTAGAAGAAACTGGCACAAGTGCACAGGAACTCTCCTTAGCAACCGTCTTCATAGCAAGTGCAGGATCATTGTCCCTAGAATAGCCAGGGACCAGGACTCGGACTGGCATGCGGCAAATGAAATCTTGAAGCTTGTAATGCATAGTCAAAACCTGGCTCGACTCTTTATCTCCCTGGGGACTAGACCCGAGGGGCACCAAGGGTAGCGTGTACCTGCTCCACGAAGTGGGAAGTGGTAGAGGGAGGTTAGAAGGAGGCTTGGCAGGTGTGGGTGAAGGTAATGTGAGCGGCGGAGAGATAATGGCGATGATAGGCTCTGGTGGGGGTAAAGGTTTGTAAGGTGGAGGTGTATGAGAGGGCAAAGGTGAAGATAGTGGTGTGGGTGGAGATGAAGGCAATGGCGGGGGTGTGGGTTTAGGCTCGGCCTGCTCGGGCTCAGACGATGATGGTGAAGGAAGCGGCGTCGGTAGCGGGGATAGCTGTGAAGGTGACGGAACAGGGATCGTTGTGAGAGGAGGTGATGAAGACGGTGGTGGTGATGGCAAAGGTGATGAGGGTGGCAAAGGGGGTGATGTGGTTGATGGAGATGGTGAAGGTGAAGAGGAAGGAGGTGAAGGTAGGGGTGGGGAAGAAGGAGGAGAGGAAGGTAGTGACGTAGTGGGGGAAGTGGCAGGTGGTGGCGCTCTTCGACGTATCTTTACAACACGTCGAGAGGCGTTGGGGATAGGTGTGGTGGTGGAAACGGAGGGTGAAAGAGAAGTTGCCCGAGCGGAGGCTGGGGTAGGTAAAGGTGGAGGAGGAGATGGGATGGAGGAAGAAGTGGGTAGCGGAGCAGGTATCTTATTAACTGAAGAAACACTAGGATGCCCCTGGTCTTGAAGTGGAGACGGTTGCCTAGGCGGCACGGCTTGCTGCTGCTGCTACTTGCTGCTGAGATCTGAAATAACTTTGTGCTTAATAGCCCAATCAATCATCTTCTTATCTTCCAAACTGTAAACAAACTCCCAGAACTCGGGACAATCCTCAATCAAATGCCCCTGCTGACGATGAAATTCACAGAAATGGAGCAAGTTCCCGACCACGGGTTGGCTAGGTGTAACCGAAGGGAGTTGCAATGTATGTGTGGCCATCAAAGCCCTGAAAACATCTATAAGAGATTCCGGCAACGAAGAGTGAGAAGCCCGCTTCGGGCAAGGCGGATGCCGAGGGGTATGAGAAGGTAATGGGGATGGCAGCGGAGGTTGCGTAAGTAAGGGGGATTGCGTAGGTGAAGGTGGAGGGCCAGTAAGTGAATGAGATGGAGGCGTAGAGGGAGTGGGAATATAGTGGACGGCATCCACCCGCTCAGGGTATGACTTTTCCTTGATCGGAAGTGGAGAGGTGTAGGAGATGAAATAGCGGAAGGCTGACTTGTGAAGGGATACGTAGTGGAGTGACATGGGAAGGCATGTTGGTATGTGGGAGCGGACGGCCGACTCGTGGAGGTATATGAGGTGGAGGGTTGACTCGCAGTGGAGGGCGGAGGAAAAGTGTTTGTAGAAGGTGAAGGTGGAGGAGACTCGTGGTCAAAGGAAACTAGGAGTTGTTGGCTAATGAAGGGGGCTCGGCTGTAAAGCTGTTGCCATGAAGTGATATCGTTCAGGGATAAGATGCATCTGAGCTTGGGCGTTGCATTAGAAATAACCATCTTGATTTGTTTGCCCTCCGGAATATGCCCCGGGACTTGCGTGGCCAGGCGACGCCAGCGGTCGGTAAAGGTCGAGAATTCCTCGCCGGGCTTCATATTCTCTTGGGCCAAATCAACCATAGAATATCTGGGCCCAACCTGGTCCTAGTACTGCTCAATAAATCTTGCTTGGATGGCTTGAAAATTCATCATCTGCTCTTGCGATAATGATGTGGGACGGACACGCGACCTGGGACTCTAGCTCGCGATCGTCCCTGAGCGAGGGAAGACGTTGGACCATGCGCGGTTGAGAAACCGGCAGTGAGTCTCGGGTATCGGCTTTTCCGCGTTAACTCGGATTGATTCACGGGATGGGTCGCACTCACTCTCTCGCAGCGGTGATAAAAATGATATAACGGGCTAATAGCCTATCACATGCAGCGGCATATACAAAATATACGAGTAAAGTAATGCCTACGAGGAGGGTGGCGAGTGTACCTCCATGCTCCGGGCGTGAGGAAGACGTTCCCGGCCAAGTACGGTAACTCCCGGTAACAACGATAAAAGTTAATTACAATAGTGAATTTATTACCCACTCCACGCAGAAAGGTAAAGGGCTACAAGTGGGGCCCGGGAGGACCGACCCTGGGTTGACGGGCAGCAATCTAGAGGTGCGTACGGCACGAACTCGGCCTGCTGGTCCGACTAGGCACTATTCTAACTCGGTGCTGCGCCAACTCGGTTGCTGACTCACTGGACAGCAAGCAACGGTTTCCAAAGGAACGTTGCCTTTCTGAGATCTTTCGGAGGCGCCGCTTGGCTGGGACGATGGCAGGGCGTCCCTGAACGACTCCCTGAAAGGGCGGCTCCTGAAGTTGATTTTTGATATTTATTTCTGAATATCTTCTGGACTATAATTTCAGACCTGCACAGGGAACAGATCTGCAGGCCTCGGTGACATGAATTACGACGCTCAGATCTGGAGGCCGATCGAGGCATGGCTGGTACCGTTGGAAAGAGCACTCATAGATCTACAACATATAATGTTGACAGCTCCATCCACTGAACGGATTGAAAATGAATATGACTGTAACACTATTTTTGTTTCTGACTCGGACTGACAGACACACAGGGCAGCAAGGGATCTGCCTGACACTGACCTTTGACCGAGGGTCAAATGAATTTTCTAGACTCCAAGAAAATTATGGTGGAAGGGGATATATGTTTGGAACACTGAGTAATGTTTTGGGATTTTCTGAAAATTTGTAAGGGGGTGGGGAAAATGCGACAAGGTGACTCTGTCCCGCAGATCTGCAAAAGGGCAGATTATTGAGAGGACAAACAAAAATATGGGAAAAATATCAAATGACTTCCAAATGACACGAAATTTGAACTGGAGGTTAAGGGATATAGACAGAACAAACCCTCAAAATTGGGGCTCGATCAGACAACAAGAACCAGAGATAAAAATCTGGAGATGAGCTTCTATCCTGATGTAGATAGAATCCGGCGATGGTGGCGGCGGCGCGGCGGCGGTGCGATGGCGGCGGCGGCGGCGGTATAAATAGAATTTAGAGGGGCTAAGGAGAAGATAGAAGGGCATCACACCAAAGATTTAGTAAAAATCCATCTGCAAGAGGGGGAGGGAGAGAGGAGGAGGGCACACCCTTCTTTGGCTCCAACCAAATTTCACCAATTTTTTCTCTTCATTAATTTCTCTAATGACACTATACATAGGCTTATATAGAGAATGGCAAGGGGTGGGGGGCTGGGAATTTCGTGGGAGAGAGGAGATTTTCTTCCCCATGTGGTCAAATGACCAAATTAAATAAAAAATATAACATGGGATAAACTATATTATAAGGGGGAAGCATCTTGAACTTTAAGGGTTGGAATATTAGACTTTTTAATCCAATTATCCCCTTGAATGGTCAAGCCATCTAGAAGCCACCTAGGATGGTTGACCAGCCCCACATGGACCCCCTATGGCTTAGGTGGACCAATGGGAAAGGAGTGAGGGCCCCCTTGCTGGACCTACTGACATTTTGCATAAAAACTCAAACCATCCTAGGGAATGACATGTTGGCTTATAAAGCCTTACAATTGCGCATATGCTTTCCCAAGGATATAAAAATAAACTAAAAGACACAAATGTAAATTAAAATGTCAGTGCTCTTGTTCTGATGTCCCCATCAATTCTCCCCGGGTGGGAAGAACTCGACCCCATCGAGTAAGGGGTGCGGCTGCTCGAGTAGCTCCGACGGATGCGTCACCGAACCTGGAAGCGGGGAGTACGCTCCACTCCAAGTAATCGACACCTGCTCATCCCGTATAGATTTGATATGCACACGCTGTTGGGGAAGAGGCTAGAGGTGGACACTCTGGGGTGGGGTCACTCTCAAATGAAGGAAGCGGCTCAAAGACTCACTAGGAATCACCGCTTGTCCCTTATGTGACTAGATCCGATATGAAGTAGAACCGATCCCAAAGTCTGACCAGTCTCGAACTCGAAAGGGACTAACAACGCGAGCGTACAAAAGACTGACTCGACTCAATGTATGCATAGACACACAAGACCCTAGACACACCTAATGTTAGTCCGACCTACGCATAGGCGACGGTGGACCAGGACACCCGAATATGTGCCATGCATGCATTTGACGTAACCGGTGGTTGGCGGAATGGGGAATTCCTAGACCTCCTAAAGTGGACCATGCATGCACATTGGGCTTGGATGTGGGAGGGCCAGGCATACCAAATGCATCTTGTTCCTCTCCCTTATATGATGGTGTATGTCGCAAGTGAACGGGCTTGGTGGGTGTAGACGACCCGGCCCGTGGGGAAGGGGTGTGGTAGTGGACTCCCTCGAAGAATTGAAGTATATATGGTGGGTCAAGGGGCCCACTAGGGAATGGGTCAAAGGGATCAAAGAAGGTATGACCCCTTGTGGTGGGTTCCCACAAGTCACGGTCCCATGTATGGAAGTCTTGAAGGTGTGTATGGTCACCTTCATACATTGTGGTAGGTGGGACGGTGAGCATATGTAGGATGTATGGTTCCTCCCTTGGGCAAAAGGGTATGAAGTCGAGCTCGGCCGGCATAGGGAGGAATAGAAGAATTTCCGTGGTGACACAACCCACGGTGCACACGCAGGTAATGGACCCTAAGGCCGGATGGGTGAAGCTAAGACTAGTGGGTTGGTCAAAGCTTCGGGCCAAGGAGTGCGTCAACTGCCATTGCGAGTCTAATCCCGTAACAAGGTCATCTAAGGTATCAACATGGTGACTAGACCAGAATGTAGTGTGGAAGGAGTTGGCGGGCACTAGAGGTAATGTCGGGTCCATGGGTGGGTAAGGAGGTGTGACCAAGCCATCCTTGAGCCAACTAAGAAGCGGCTCGGTGATAAAAAGTGCACCCGTTAGAAACACGGGTGGTTCGGACTTGGGTGGCTCCAAATAAGATGGTTCCGAATAAAGTTCGGAAGTAGAAAGTGGCAATGAAGCACTCAGGGGTGGTGAAGGAGCATGTGTCCTTTCTATCCTTTCCAACCAATCCGAAAGCATTTTCTTGATTTCATCTAAGGTGCGGGTTGGAGTAGGGGCCTCGGGGTGGACTCACTCCTCATCTCTCAGCCCGGATGCAGACCTAGACACGACTATAAGTGGGGCTTCCACTTGGTTGGAGGCGACTGGGTGGGGTTGGTTGGAAGTGTGGCCCACTTGATTATGGGTGAGTTGGTGGGGTTGCCTAGTGGTATGACCCTAGTGGTTGGAGGTAGGTGGGCGGGGAAGGTAGACCTTCCTAAGCGCTCTCTTCATATCCCACCATGACTCGATGGGCCTTAGCCTCCTATCTTCCCGGAAGTACTTGATGTCCCTCCATGTTTCGGCGGCTTCATAGAAAAGTCACCTTTTGGCAAAGTCGACTTGCGCGGGACCGGACATAAGATAACACTCAAAGTAGTCATCCATAATGGCTTCCCACTATAGGTAGTCACTCGGATTATCGGAGCCGTAGAAGTCCCGGGCTACGGGTCTTTTGGGGTGGTCCGGGTGATCCTTCCATTTTAGATAGTATCGCCACCATGCAGAAGATGTGGCCCCTTGGTCATCCTTGGGACACGGGGACACTAGTTGATGGACATGCCGACACTTGGACAAGACACTAGACCGACTATGCAAGATTGGAATGCATGCACACTAAGGACCCTAGACTTAACCAAGACTCGGTACGTGGAGGAGTTAATCGATCCGAAGATCACTCGTGCAAGTGTGCGGCCTTCCCGATAGACGTAGCCTAACGTTCGGATAACACCTTTTTATATACCGACAAATGGTATGCGGATGCAACCTTAGACCGACTTAGACGATGACTAGACGTAAATGACACTTTTTTTTTTGTTTTTGACCAAATACTACCCTAGACTCAACTGGCGCTCTGATACCAAATTGATGCGGGATGGACGCGCGACCTGGGACTCTAGCTCGCGATCATCCCTGAGCGAGGGAAGACGTGGGACCGTGCGCGATTGAGAAACCTGCAGTGAGTCTCGGGTATCGGCCTTTCCGCGTTAACTCGGATTGAGTCACGGGACGGGTCGCACTCACTCTCTCGCAGTGGTGATAAAAATGATATAACGGGCTAATAACCTATCACATGCAGTGGCATATACAAAAATATACGAGTAAAGTAATACCTAAGAGGAGGGTGGCGAGTGTACCTCCACGCTCCGGGCGTGGGGAAGACGTTCCCGGCCAAGTACGGTAACTCCCGGTAACAACGGTAAAAGTTAATTACAACAGTGAATTTTATTGCCCACTCCACGCAGGGAGGTAAAGGGCTACAAGTGGGGCCCGGGAGGACCGACCCTAGGTTGATGGATAGCAATTTGGAGGTGCGTACGGCATGAACTCAGCCTGCTGGTCCGACTCGGCACTATTCCAACCCGGTGCTGCGCCAACTCGGTTGCTGACTTATTGGACAACAAGTAATGGTTTCCAAAGGAACGTCACCTTCCTGAGATCTTTCGGAGGCGCCGCTTGGCTGGGAGGATGGCAGGGCGTCCCTGAACGACTCCCTGAAGGGGCGGCTCCTGAAGTTGATTTTTGATATTTATTTTTGAATATATTCTGGACTGTAATTTCGGACCTGCACAGGGAACATATCTGCAGGCCTCAGCGACACTAATTACGACGCTCAGATCTGGGGGCCGATCGAGGCGTGGCTGGTACCGTTGGAAATAGCACTCATAGATATACAACATATAATTTTGAAAGCTCCATCTACTGAACGAATTGAAAATGAATATGACTGTAACACTATTTTTGTTTCTGACTCGGACTGACAGACACACAGGGTAGCAAGGGATCTGCCTGAAACTGACCTTTGACCGAGGGTCAAATGAATTTTCTAGACTCCAAGAAAATTATGGTGGAAGGGGATATATGTGTGGAACACGGAGTAAGTTTTTGCGATTTTTTGAAAATTTGTAAGGGGGTGGGGAAAATGCGACAAGGTGACTCTGTCCCGTAGATCTGTAAAAGGGCAGATTACTGAGAGGACAAATAAAAATATGGGAAAAATATCAAATGACTTCCAAATGACACGAAATTTGAACTGGAGGTTAAGAGATATGGACAGAACAAACCCTCAAACTTAGGGCTTGATCAGACAAAAAGAACCAGAGATAAAAATCTGGAGATGTGCTTCTATCCTAATGTAGATAGAATTCAACGATGGTGGCGGCGGCGCGACGGCGGTGCGATGGCGGTGGCGGTGGCGGTAGAAATAGAATTCAGAGGGGCTAAGCAGAAGATAGAAGAGAATCACACCCAAGATTTAGCAAAAATCCATCTGCAAGAGGGGGAGGGAGAGAGGAGGAGGGCACACCCTTCTTTGGCTCCAACCAAATTTCACCAATTTTTCTCTTCATTAATTTCTCTAATGACACTATACATAGGCTTATATAGAGAATGGCAAGGGGTGGGGGGCTGGGAATTTCGTGGGAGAGACGAGATTTTCTTCCCCATGTGGTCAAATGACCAAATTAAATAAAAAATACAACATGGGATAAACTATATTATAAGGGGGGAGCATCTTGGACTTTAAGGGTTGGAATATTGGACTTTTTAATCCAATTATCCCCTTGAATGGTCAAGCCATCTAGAAGCCACCTAGGATGGTCGACCAGCCCCACATGGACCCCCTATGGCTTAGGTGGACCAATGGGAAAAGAGTGAGGGCCCCCTTGCTGGACCTACTGATATTTTGCACAAAAACCCAAACCATCCTAGGGAATGACACATTGGATTATAAAGTCTTACAATTGCGCATATGCTTTCCCAAGGATATAAAAATAAACTAAAAGACACAAATGCAAATTAAAATGTCAGTGCTCTTGCTCTGATGTCCCCATCAGGTAACGTGAAGAACCAATCCTTGGCCGAGCCCTCTAAAGATAGGCCAAACAAATAGGCCATCAAGCGTTGATCATGCTGGAACTAGGCCGACTCATATAGGAAATCCTTCAAATGGACGTAGGGGTCACCAATTCCACCATAACGACGATATACGGGGATCTGTGAACGTGGTGGGAGTTGAAGACCCTGGAAGGCAAATGGGATATCCAAAGAAGTTTGAGGATTGATTCGGCGTTACAATTCATCAAGCTGACGCTGGGCCTGAGCGATCATCTCCTCGGTAGGAATAGTCCGAGAAGGATATGGGCCAGCCTGAGCAAGAGAGGATGAATTTAAACCAGGATAATGATGATGGGCCGGATAAGGGGACCCAGCATGAGAAGAAGGAAAGCCCGTTCTGGGAATGGAGGAATACATGGGCCTAGAAGGATTGTGAATGTGGGGGTGAGAACTGATTGGGCTAACAGCAGCACGGGCGGGATAAGAAGACCCGTTTAAAGAATAGGGTCCAATGGAGGAATAAGGAGATGGGCCCGCATGGGAAGAGGAATCCACACGGAGATCAGAAGATGGAGAAGTATAGGAATAAGGTACAGGGGAAAAATGCTCCATGGGGAGAATGGAGACTTTATACAGTGAATTTCAAAGGAATACAAGGAGGGAAATGACCCTAAGACAAATGCAACTAAATGGAGACACACAAAGATAAACTAAACCAAATGAGTCCTAATCTGATAAAAAGATGCAAATGATGACACTGCAACATACAATGGAGGGAAGAGATGAGAAAAGAATCAACCAATTGACCACCCAAGTTATAAATGATGCACGGACAATCTTATAAGTTCCTCTTTAGGACCTTAGTGGATTAATTAAGATATGAATTCACTCAACCACAAGGTACCTAACCAGGGCGGGGGACGGGAAACTGGGTGACTCTAAAGGACTCTCCCTCACGTGGATGCAAACTCTAGAATGGGGGATGATGTGGTACAACCTGCCCGGCGTCAGTGTGGGAATCCACGGCTCACGGGGACTTACGGAGGTCCTCGGCAAGGTCTTCTAGTCGGCTCCAAGGAGTATGGAGACGAGAGGAAACCCTACCTCGGTAGGAATGCAACTAGATGTGAATGAAATGCATGAACCCTATGCGCACCGGAGTGCATGCAAGATCTAGCCTAGAAACTAGCAAGCAATAATCAAACAAATATGTAAGAAATGAAAACAAGTATGCAACAATGATATAAGAGCAGGGGGGAGATCAATAATCAGCACCAAATATCATGACAATCATATAACATGGCAATCGAAGTGAATCACGGGTGCACTGCATCACGACAAGGATGGCCTATGAAGGACCGCTCAGGGAGATATACGGTCCTGCCTGAACCGTTCACACCAAGGAGTAATGACAAAGTAACAGAAAAATCAGGAGATGCTGAAATGAAAGAAGACGGAAATGGGAAACGTACCAGGAGGCGCGGTCTATTAACAACCATTTAAGAACTGGAGCGGACCTGCAGAAACCGTGCAACAGCAACCAAACAAACAGTATGAAGACAAAGGCATACCAGTGCCAGCACGGTGGATGGCCAAACATAGGCCGTAGAAATGATGAACGGGCGATAGGAGACCACTCGCAACCGTAGGCTGGGAGGAGAAGTGGCACTGTTCGCAGAGAAGGATGGTGGATCTTCAGCCGCACAAACGTTGGACGGCCCAGGGAGAGCCATTCAAGTTACAGAGGACAGAGAACGTGACCCAACCTGCAACCACTTCAAGAAAAGGACTAACACAGCAAAAGAAAGGGTCCGCAAACACTAACACGATGGGCATTAAGCGTCCCACCGTGATCGCCAAAAAATGGGCTGTTGATATGTTTTTACTTACTCTTTACCAGCTTAAAAGATGTCTTCCTATCCCTTCTACTAACTCGATGTGAGAAATAAATATGGACGGTAGAAGGAGACAGAAGCAGGTAAACAAGTGTGATCGCCACCAAGGTGCCTAATGTGATTGACACACCATACCTTGGAAAGAGAGGGAGGCACTCGCCTTATGAGCAACACTGCAGGGATGCGCGGCCTATAAAGAACCGCCTTTCATGTTGAACGGCCGCACGATAGACTGCTCGTCAGTGCTACAGAGGACGGGGACGTAGAACTACTAGCAGATGAACGGCTCCAAGACAACCGCAGTTGGAATAAGAACGGTCAAAGATTCACCGCACCTCCTCTTGAACGGACGTATGGGAACCGCGCAAGACCACCACGCCAGAAGTTGTAAGAGTCCAACCTCCACCCTTTCCGGTCGGCCAGAAAGGATGGACCTCGTGCTAGTGGGTTGTTGACCTGCGAAACAGAGTGTAGAACACAAAAGAAAAAAAACCTAAATTAGAACTGAAGAGTGTAGAAAATGCTCAAGCGGAAGGAAGTAAACATAACTAAATGGAATGGGGGATACCTGGGATTTTTAAACCCCTGGGGGTGTCACAAACATAGGAGGGCGTGTGAATGACAATGCAAGTGAAGAAAACATGGAGAATGGGTGTGAGGACACAAGCATGCAACTAGAGGAGACATGACTATCAAAATGCAAAAAGACTCAAAACGAAGATTACTCCCTGGACCGGAGGCCTGTATGGACGTAGAAGGCCTCCCTCCCTGGTGCTAGGTCGCTCAAAGATTCGGCAGGGCTTCGCCGTCGACCAAAAATCTCCCCCCCTTTCAAAGGTAACCTCTAGGGTCTATTTATAGAGCCTAGGAAGCCAGCTCCGAAATTAGGGTTTTTAGGCATTTTCAGGTCGAGATAATCAAAGGAAAGTCGTAGATAATCGAATTATCTTCCAACCAGTCAAAACGGCACTCAAAATGGTTAAGTATCAGCGGAGAAAATGACGGGAGAAGTTAGGGATAAAACCACGTATAGAGAGAGAAAATTATGTTAATCTTTCAGGAATCGAGACGATGCACGGTCGTACGATAGACCACCCAACGCGATGAGCGGCCAAATCCTAGGCCATCCAACCCTGTCGGTGGAAATTCAATAAATCAGAAATATTATCCAACTATCCATCGAACCGACCGAAAACCTCACCGTTGGACTCTCATAGATGAACGGCTAATAGTAGACCTTACATCTACAAGAGCGGCCAAGAGGAAACCGCTTAAGCATGTCGGTGGAAAATCAAGATAAATGAGATAAATATATAATTATCTGAACAATCAATTGAACGTAGGACTCTTGGAGATAGATGGCTTAGTAGGTACCGCACAATGGTCTTATGCGGCTATGGCTAGGCCGTATATATGCTTGTCAGTGATAATTCAGAAAATCAGCTAAATATGCCATAAATATATGAACAGCTTAGAGTCAACCGCTCATAGGTTTGAACGGCTGGATGTTTACCGCACATGTACATGGGCGCTTAAATTCATAAAAAAGCTCAATCAACCAAAACCAAGGCCCATTAAGCCCCGAATCAACTCGGACCTAGCCAGGGAGGGAGGCTACCCATAATATTGGCCCAGAACGTGCCAGAAAATAGCCCAGCGAGTGATGGACAACTCGAGACCTCAATAAATGAGAGTAAGAGAAATGACTCAACTTATCGGCAAAAAATGGGTGTCAACAACCACCTGCTAGACCACCTCCCTGCCCCCATTCTCCCCCTCCCTTACCTTGGTTTTCCCCCTTCCATACCCCTTAACACCCAAGGGTTACCTCCACACCCATCCACCCCCTTTCCCCTCCCATTTACCTCATCTCCTACCTCCCATCTCCAACCTGCACTTCTCAGTTCGCAGGCAGCAGAGTACCAGCATCTTGTAGATTCGGCCACAACGTCATCCCAGCGTCCCTGGAAGCCCAAGTAGTACTGTTGGAAGCGTCTCTCCATCCTCTTCGCAACGTCAGTGGTCTTGTTTCATTCTGAGCTCGTGGCTGCCCGGAGGAGCTGATCTCCCCAGACTGCGCGCCTTCCTCTAGACTACCAACCTGAAGCAGTTTGCAGAGGCTCCCACGACCATCATCTTGAAGATCTGGAGGTAGAGCTTGGCAGAGATCTTCTACGACGAGTCTACTTCCTAAATCAAGAAGCGGCCCCCGGTTCGGCATCCGGAGCTAAGAGTTCTCATTTTTCTCCCCTGGGTGCGCTGTTCTGTCCACTCTGGGACTGAACATATCCCCGATCACTGTTAGGACTATTTCTATCTACTCCAACCTCCTCTGGTGTCCCCGTGAATCTCCATTCGAAGAGGACTTGACAACGAATCCATAGACTCCAGCCCTGCCTGAATCAGATCTCAGGAGCGCCCGTGGTGACTTCTTCTTCCTGCTATAGTGGTACCGTAGCAGTCAGAATCAGAGAACAGAGGTCCTTCTCACGACCTTGGCCCGTCTAACGTCATCATCCAGAAATTTCCCCAAAAATTGGACGTTCTCCTGGGTCAACTACAAAGGTTCTCCAACTAGTTTCATAGACAACGAAGTCCGGGATAGACCGCAGCGGCACCGACTTCGACTGTCTGTCCCCCTGTTCCAGAGGGCAGATAGAACCTGCGACTTTCTTTCAATTAGCTCCTAGATCGATCCTCTCCTCCCCGCCTGGCTGGCTTACAACCCCTCCCTGTGGGAGGTAGTGTTTGAATGTATATGTGACTTCCCCTCCCCTCATTCCCCCCCTTGCATGGGGAGTAGTGTTGTAATCCTTTAAACAGGTTCAAGCTACACCGACGCGGCGTGTGGGGAACCCACGCTTCCCCGCTCGCCCACGTCTCCGAGCGGGACCAATTTCTTCAAACTGGTCGAGTAAGTGTTCCAACCCTTTCTTTCCATAGTGCTTGTTCTTTCAATATTAGTTCATAGCTTTGCTGGCCCGTGAGAGTGAGTGCTCGATCCGCAAGCTCCTTTGCTTCAAGAGATCGCCGTGGGAGAGAGTGTATAACCTGCGCCCTCGGCACAACGTCGGCTCCATTGAATTGGGCCTCCATACCCTTGGGAAAACCCTTGGCCTTGCTGGTCCTCTACCAGCAAGGGCCCAGCCCTCACAACCTCCACTCGGCATCACCGAGTTACCCTGGGACTTGGGTGAGTGTCGGGTGAGTGGCCGCCGATATCGGTCCGTTTCAATTGCAAATTGTGCTTGCTTGATAAGGTCCAAGGTGCATCGGTCTTGTGACTATCACCCCCAAGGTGGTGTCACATCAGTAGAGGTGACATCAAAGCTCATGCAGGGGTTGAGGTTGGAGGCCTTAGCAAATCATGCCGCGGATCGGCAAAATCTAACACTGATAACAAAGGCCTATTAGCCGGCCATATGGAAGGTACTGACGTTGCTGAGTGTATATCATCTGATGGTAGAATAGGCATGCTAGTGACTTTGATGATGCGCCCTTTGTGTGGAAATTTTGAGGCCAGTAGTGCGTTAAAGATATCAGGGAGACTTTCGGGTAATGGTAGGTATTGGGCCCTTTTGGGTCCAAGTGGCCTTCTTGGCTGCTGGGGACCATAATTGGTGGGTGGCGGCACTTGGTGGTATTGCTGAGGAACTGGAGGGTTTGGGTGGACGGTTTGATTTTGTGGAGGAGGATGGAAGGGTCGAGGGGGAATATTTGTTTGAGGAGCGGGATTAAAGAAGGAGAGTTGTTGTGGAGGTCTCGGGTTAGGGTTGCGGAAAGGTGCGGGGTTGCCAACCACGCCTACCTGCTCGTTAGTCATGGTGCCTTCGGTTGTCCCACCACTATTATTAACATTGGTGTTCTCCCTGACCATCCTTGGTTTCTGTTCAAACATGCCCATGATGGGTGAATCTTTCATCTGGGTCTGTATATATCTAGCTCTCTCATAGAGCTCTTCCATAGTGCTTAACTTATTCATGGCCAAAATATGACGGAATTGCGGAGTAGAATTTGATATGATCATCTTAACTTGCTCCGTTTCCGAGAGGGTGTCTTTCAATCTTTCGGCCATAGATCTCCACCTATCGGCAAATAGAATGAAGTCCTCCTCGGGCTTCATTTTCTCGGCAACAAGGTCTGTAACTGACAAAGATGGACCCACACGGTCCTTATATTTCTGTAAAAATTTCCGCTGAACAATACCAAAGTCACCGGCTTTGGCAGGCTCCAAGGAATAAAACCATTCAAGTGCCGGACCATCTAGAGACCTTCTAAAGAGATAGGCCAGGGAGGTCTTATTATCCTACCAGAAGGATGCCTCATACAAGAAATCTTTCAGATGAATGAACGGGTTACCCGTTCCACTATAGCGTCAGAAATTTGGCATCTCGACGGGAGGCAAATGAAAAACCGACAGAGTGGGGAGAGTAACTTCCGGAGCATTCCTCGGTGCCATGACCTTCTTAAGCTGCTCCTCCATACTAGCAATCTTCTGGAGGAGTATGGTTTTAGTGTCAGACTCGACTGGGGCCGGATTAGAAGGGAACGAATTCGGCATAGGCCTCCTTAAGAATTGGGGAGGTGGAGGATATTGGGGCCTAACCACTGAATGGCTTGCCGGTTGAGCCGGCGTAACCATGATAGGAGTTGGTGGACATGAAGGAATCTTATGTGAGACTGCCTGGTCATTAGGGGATGAATGGCAACCCGCGACCTGAGGAGGGTTTGAGGATGAAGGAACAGATTTCCCTTTTAGCGCGGCCTGGACCGCCTGACGTTGAGAATCGTCTAGTTGAGACAAAGCATGGATAAGATCATTGAGATTGAAGGATGGGGACACATCCCCAGATGTATTTTGCATGACGGGTTGAGCTTGACTCAACCCCTTGAGTAGTGGTGTCCACCACATGGACCTGGGAATAATAAGGATGGGAAGGAGCATAGTTTCCCTCATAATGGGTGGCATCTTGAGGAGGACCTCATAGGAGGGGTCAAAATGACCCTCCTCATAACCGTCATAAGAATACTCGTAGTTGGCCATGTTAATGATTCTACCTGAACAAAGTTGCATGTTTAAGATAGGGAATTATCTCAAGCCAACAAAAATAGGTAAGAAATAATCACCCAAGCAATCAAATTGTTCACACAAGTTGTAATGAACCCAAGATTTTAAGGTTTCTTGAGATTAAGATGGATTTTAAAGGTATGATCAATTCTCTCTCTTCAATGTGGGTCCTAGTTTCAAGTTTGGGTGTAATCTCCGGGACAACTAAGTTCTTTCTCTCTCCTTACCAATGGATGCGTAAACTAACTCCGGGTACTTCAAATGGTACAATCGGCCTGGCGTCCGTGAGGGAATCCACGGGTGCGGGGACTTACGAAAGCCTTGGAAAAGGAATTTCCAGTCCAAAGAGATGGAATGCTCAATGGAGGATCCTTCCAATTCCAAGAAAGGGTGTAGAATCCTAGGAATGTAGAGAGAGGAGGTCTCTCAACCAAGTGCCCTAGAATGTAGGCTAATGCAAGCAGATCAATCAGCAGTGAATAGATAATCAATAAGTGCAACAAGCAGATGAAGACAACAGCACAAATCAGGGTTCTGCAAGAACAGAGGGAAATGGCGACCTAGCAGCGGTTGCTGTCTCAGTAAACAACGTCTGTATGACAGTCGCTGATCACGGTGAAACCGTGGTGAACGGTGAACATAAAAGTGAAATAGTGCCTTGGTGTGAGGCGCAAAATCTGTGAATGACGCCTCTGTGAAGGGGCGTTGTTTGACAGCAAACAATAAGAGTAAACAGTAACTCAAGAATTGACGCCTTGGAATTAGGCGCTGAATGTGTGAATAACGCCTCTGTGGAGGGGTGTTGATTATAAAAACAAAAATAATGCTGAAAATAATGCAAGCAACGCCTCTGTGATAGGTCGCTGATAATATAAATAGCGGCTGCAGAGCAGTCGCTGATCAGTTTTAGTAAACAGAGAGTAATATAAAAGCTGGCAGCAATCAAATTTTCTCCTTAAAAATGCTATGGATAGTTTAAAAATTGGCTAATCAAGTGGGAGGTGTGCATGTGGTGCACAAAGGGAGTGTGCTACGTGGAGCACAAAGGAGGGGCACACGTGGGTGCCAAAGGGAAGGGTAATCAAAATAAAAACAACAAGGGTCCCACCGTGATCGCCAATTTGTGAACGTGTCACATAGACATTAAAAAGAAGGAAAATTTAATTTCTTAAAAAGATGATTATATAAGTATGAGAAATAAAAAGAGGAGAATAGAAAGGCAGCATGTGATGCTCTAAAGAAGTGTGATCGCCAGAGGGGTTACCTCAAAAAGAAGAAAGTGATCGCATGTACCTTGTGAAGCGGGTGAGATTGTGAGTTGCACTTCCTCCTTCTACCGGTCGGCCGATGAAGGGGGTTCTTACTCTTGATTACCTTTATAAGACAAGCAAAGACAACAAAGAAATAATGATTAGCCAAAGCGTGTAATATCAATACTCAAAGAAAATAAAATTATGCAATATGGGCATGAACACACCTTGTGTGTTTTGTTTAAAAACCCCTTTAGAAGGGAACAAAAGGGTAGGGAATAATATGCTATAGATGCAAATAAACTGATGTGCAGAGATGTAATATGCAAGATATATGATGAGTGTTTCTCTAGCAAGATGGCTAGTGTGTTGTGCTGTGCGTGAGATAGTAAAAAGAAAAAAAAAACTAAAGAGAAAAGGGCCTTTCTGTTGTTGCCACAGCAGTAAAGGAGAAAAGAAAGAGAGTTCAGCTGCAGGAGGCACTGGCGCAGGAGAGAGGGCTGTAAAGACGCTGTAGAAACGCAGCCTGTAAAAAACTTGTTAGTAAAAAACTCTGATCACTCTCTTGTAGCCAGAAGAAACTATGACTGCCGAAGAAAAAGAAAGAAGAAAGAAAAAAAAACTTCTCTCTCGAAGGAAAACTTCTCTCTCGAAGGAAAACTTCTCTCTCGCGGGTGGCCTTCAAGGAAGGGTAATTATAGGTTTTAAGATTCAGTTCCAATGGGATCAAAACAAGGGATAAACCTCCAGAATGTGGATTTACTTCCATAGAAAGGATTGGGATCAAAAAGGAGAAGGATTGCTCCGCGAGGAAGTAGTATCATGAACGGACTTTGAAAGTAAATGACGACTCCAGGGTGGTCGTTAATTAAAATGATGACTGCGCATGCAGTTGCTATTTCCTGGATAATTTATAGAAATAAACGACTTTCCATATTTAAAAAAATAAGAAATAACGCCTCCATGAAATGGCGTCAATTAATGAGCGTCTGCGCAACAGGGCGTTAATTCCTTGGATTTTATTTTGAGTAGGATTCGTAAAACCAGGAAATGACGTACGCGCGGACGGTCGCCTATTAATTGAAATAACGACACCTCATAGAGTCGCCAGATAAATGACGCCCTGCCGACAGTCGCTAATTACAAATATACCAAAAAAATTCTAAATAAATTGGAAAAACTTCATATTGAGCCAGTATTGAAGTCCACTTTGGGGCATTATATTGCAACATGAGATTTACTCAACATAACATCGATTTTGGCGTGTCTACACCAACCTGAATGACGGTGCTTCTACCGAAGCCATACCCAGGGTACTGTATGGTCCTAAAATAAAAATAGAATTCAGGGGTAAGCTTAGGCCAGGTGTAGAGATTTTAGGGTTCGAGTCATTCTTATGACAACCTTTTCAGAGATTCAGTCTATTGTGCGGGGCTTTGTGTCCGTCATCGAATCTTCATCCACTCTAGGCACACGTACGATCGGGCTCATAACGTCCCGCGGGGAAACTGTACTGCCACTCTTGCCATACCTAGTTTTATACTTTTGGAGCTTTGACTTTTGAACTTCGAGCTTTTGAGATGAGCTTTTAATTTTGCTTTGACTTGCTCCTTTTTCTTTTTCTTTGCTTTTCTGTTGTGGAATCAGGTCATAACGGACTGCCCCTGTTTGAGAACTCCTCTCGTTAGGGTGTTTAGATTAGTCATCGCCTCCCTTATTTGCCTCTTGCCCCTAGATTCAGCCGAGGAGAGAAACGGACAGGGACTTTGACTTCCCCCAAGCATGGCCAAGGAGAAACGGTATTTACATAACTAGGGAACCTGACCAGGGACGTCGTGAAGTGTGTGATTTGCCAAACTCGGGATCCTCCTTCGTGATCGAGGAAAGGGACAGCTTGCCACCGGGCTTTCATTAGCCTGACTCTAAGGAAAGAAACGCTTAAGGTATAACCCGTTCCAAGCGTGAGACAGCTCCTCACCTTCTGCGTTGACTAAGCGGTATGCATTCCCCGGATAAGCCTCTATAACGATGAACGGACCTTCCTAGTTAGGTTGTAATTTAGACCTAGGACCTCCAGACCTAATGAATTTACGTTTCAAAACCATATCACCTACTTGGCATTTGCGTTCGATTACATTCTTTTAAAATAACGCGAGACTCTCTTTTGATAAACAGACACGTGATTGGCTGCATTCATCCTCTTCTCATCCAAGAGTTCCAACTAGACGAGCAACGCCTCTCGACGTTCATCGAGATTAAGTTCCTTATCAATCTGCACCCTTAGGGAAGGGATAAAGATCTCATATGGGAGCACTGCCTCCATCCCGTAGGTAAGAGCATAGGGGGTTTGCCCCGTAGGAGTACGGATGTAGGTGCGGTAATCCCATAGAGCTTCCACTAACCGCTCAGGCCAATCAGAAAATTTATGAGATTCACATGTTTTCTTTATGATTTTAAGGCGGGTTTTATTAGTGGCCTCGGCTTGGCAATTGCCTTGAGGATAATATGGAGATGAATGATGCAATGCGATATTGAACTTCTTACATAGGTCCTAGAGCTCTTGAGAGATGAACTGGGGTCCATTGTCGGTGACGATGCTACTTGGCACTTCGAACCGCGCGATGATATTCTTCAAGATGAAGCGGCACACCGTGGTTGCTTTGATCTCCGCATATGCTTCCACTTCGGCCCACTTGGTGAAGTACTCAGTGGCGGTAAGGATGAAGGATTTTTGCTTGGTTTGAGAGTTGGGATCACCTAGCGGGCCGACATTATCGAAAGCCCACATGGAGAATGGCCAAGGAGCAGAAAGAGGGTGAAGAGATGAAGCTGGATCATGGATTTTATCAGCGTAGAGTTGGCATTTAAGACACCTCCGGACATAGAGGGAGCAATCTTCCTCTAGAGTGGGCCAATAGTAACCCTGCCTAAGGATCTTCTTCGCTAGAGCCTGGCCATTAACATGACCTCCACACTCACTCGAATGGGCTGCTTCGGCCACCTTCCAAGCTTCATCATCATCTAGGCATCTCATGAGCATTCCATTGAGGGCCCGCCTGTACAATTCTCCAGCAATGATAGTGTACCTCGAGGCGGCTCTTCTGATGGCGTTACGTTGCTCGGCATTTGCCCCTTCTGGGAACGACCCGCCTTTGTAATACAGCTCGATCTCATGGTACCATGGCAATTCTTATTCCTCCAAGATTACTTTTAATTCTGTTAAAGACACTTCCTTCAAATCTTCCTTCTCAGCCTTAACCTCTACAGTCTTCCTAAGGTTGGCAAACCAAGGATCCTGAAGAGAGGAAGCATCTAATCTCTGAATGACGATAGTCTCAGTGCTCCGACCGAGAGGGAAAGATAAGGAAGAAGCGAGCGATGCCAACGCATCGGCGAGGATATTCTGAGATCGAGGAGTATAGATATAGATCAATTTATGGAATTACCTATCAAAGATAGTAACTAAATCTTGATATGGCTTGAGGTTCAGGTCACGAGTGCAGTAAATGGACATAACTTGCCGCAGAACGAGCTGAGAATCTCCTATGATGTTTAAATAGCGTGCGCCTAAGAGATAGGCGTGTTTCAATCCGGCCAGGAGAGCCTCATACTCAGCGATGTTGTTGGTGGCAGGAAAACGAAGCTGATAAGTAAAAGGAATCGTCACCCCTTCCGGAGTAAGAAGAACAACACCTATCCCTCATCCTTGAGAGTTGAGCGCACCATCGAAGTGTAGAGACTAAAAGGGATGATGGGTAAGAACAGAGAGATGCTCATCAGGGAAATCATCATGAATAGAGTATGTACAGGGGATAGGAAGATGGGCAAGATGCTTAGCGATGGCATATCCTTTGATTGCCTTCTGAACGATGAATGTGATATCGAATTGGGTGAGGAAGCTCTGCTAGCGAGCTAACCTACTAGAAAGGGCGGGTTTTTCTAAGAGATAGCGGATCGGGTCCATTCTAGAAATTAACCTAATTGGGTGGGCCAGAACATAGTGTTTCAGCTTCTGAGCTACCCAAACTAAGGCGGCACAAGTTTTTTCCATGGCAGTGTATTTGGTCTCTGCCGGGTTAAATAACCTGGAGAGGTAATAAGCTGCCCGCTCTTTGCCTTCGTCATCTACTTGTGCTAAGACCGCCCCTAAGGAGTCCTCAATGACAGAAATGCATAGGATTAGGGGTTTCCCAGGGACAGGAGGTTGCAACACTAGGGGATTGGTTAAATATTCCTTTAAATCCTCATAGGCCTTTTGACAATCTCGATTCCATTCAAATTTGACCCCCGCCTTTAGCAATTCATAAAACGGGCAGCATCTCTGAGAATATTGGGATATGAATCTTCTAATGAATTGCAAACATCCAATCAGTCCTTGAAGTTCCATGATATTCTTAGGCGGAGGCATGTCCATGATGGCCTTTGCTTTATTAGGATCGATCTGAATCCCCCGTTCGCTAACTATGAAGCCAAGCAACTTTCCTGAAGAGACTCCAAAAACACATTTCTTAGGATTCATTTTCAATTGGTACTCCCTAGCTCTCTGAAGCACCTTAGATAGAATGACGGGGGTGTTCTTCTTTAGTTCTTGACTTCACCAAGATGTCATCCATGTCAGCTTCCATGTAAACATGCGTCATGTTGTGGAATATAGCCATCATCACCCTTTGATAAGTGGCACCCGCATTTTTCAACCCGAACGGCATAACCACATAGCAATATGTACCCCAAGGCATGGTGAAGGAGGTTTTCTCTTGATCCTTGGGAGCGAGACAGATTTGGTTATATCCTGAATAGCCATCCATGAATGACAATGCTTCATACCCGGCGGTGTTGTCCACCAAAACATCTATGTGAGGCAGCGAAAAATCATCTTTGGGACATGCTTTGTTAAGATCCCTGAAATCAATGCAAATGCGCACCTTTCCATCCTTCTTGATGACAGGGACTATATTCGCCACCCACTGGGGATATAAAACGACTCTAATAAACCTGGCCTTGTACAATTTATCGATCTCTTCCTTAATCCTTAAGGCCATGTGGGGGTAAAATCTTCTTGACCTTTGTTTCATGGGTGTTGCCCCTGGTTTAAGCACCAATCGATGTTCTACCAAAGAGGGGTCAAGACCTGGCATGTCCTCATAAGACCAGGGGAAAGAATCGCTATACTCCCTTAGAACCTTGATTAAATCTTCTTCTACCCATGGAGGGAGATTAGCGGCAATAATGATGGGCCTGGGGTCTTCTTCAGTTCCCAAATTTATTTCCTTTGTAGGTTCATCCACCGCCGATGATGGCTCGTTGAATCTCTTTAATCCTTGCGCATACAGATCGACGGTGTCATCTACGTCGATGTCCTCACCATCAACCGGGTCTTTTTCATCCATGATTTCATAAACACCCAGTCCGTCATTGTTCCACACCCCGTCTTGCTCCTCATCTTCTTATATCACAATCGCTGTAGCGATGAACTCCGAGAACTTCAGAAGAGCATGACATCGCTGAGCTAGATCCTACAAGAACCTAGTAGGAACGGATTTAGAAGGACGTGCAAGCGGGCACGGCTCAGGTGAGGAAGGGTTGGACGACCTAGAACAGGACCCTACTTCTCTAGACCTAACATACTCTACTCCCCTAAACTCGACAGACCCTACGTCTAACTTAGGAGAAAGAAAATCTAATGGGAAGGAGGCAGCAGGGGCCTTACGCCCCTGGGAGGAAGATGGAGAAAAGATAGCGTAATCTTCCACTAAGATCTCCATTTCAAATTTGGCATTTTTTTGGAGGGGATCAGTGGAGATCATTTAGCAAGAGGGAGAGGAAGGTGGAGGAGGGAGCCTGAGAGGGTACTTGGAGGGACAGATGATATCGAGGAAAGGATCGGAGGAGGAGAAGAATGGAGTAGACAGATCAATCGGAGGACAGCAAGTGCATGTCCTGACGATGAGAAAATCAGTGGGGATTTGGAATAGCATTGGATCAATCATAACGGGAGGTGAACGGGGTAAAAAGTCTAGCTCCTGGAAGAGAGACATAAGACGGGAGGGAGACCAACTAAAGACAATGGGTGAGCTCCCCCTTTCCCGTGGACGGTAAGCTGGCTTCTTCGACTGATACCATACAAGCCGTGCCTCATGATCTTCTTTTTTATGGAATAATCTTTCAAATGACTAGCTGAAGTCAATCATATCATCAACAAGCCCTTTGGTCAATAATGGTGGACCGGCAAATATATGAGCTACATCTTCTTCTTTCTTAGGCTGACTTGGCTGTGCTTTTAACGTGCCGGACTGAAGAGGGCCTTTGATAAAATGCTGGCGATAGTCCCAGGTCAAGGGCCCGAAATCGCCCAAGATTGAGAATGAAGACTCTCGATAGCCGAGACCCCTCCTATTCATCTTTCTTCCTTTGGGGACCGGCTTGGTCCGCCCTTGTAGTTGTGCGCCGAGACCTCTCCCCGGCTGGTAGCCTAATTTCAATATAATGTCCCACCCCTTTGAATCTCGAATCTGAGGCTTCACTTTAATATTCACTGCTGCAGAGACGGGCTTGCGTGGTGCATATGCCCATGGAAAGTTCAAATCTAGCACTGAAATAACAGTCCGATTGCTAGGCCATAGTGTTGGTAAGATCTTGTCGGAAACGGCCTTGATAGACTGGACCGTGGACATGCTTTTCACCTTAACCACCCTCCCTTGGAAAGGGAATTTAAGACATTGGTGGGCGGTAGAAGGTACGGCGTTGAGGTTGTCGATCCACGGATGACCCAAAATAGCCTTGAACATAGGGTCGATGTCTAGAACATAAAATTCAATCGGCATAATGAGAGGCCCAAGCTCGGCCTGAATAGTGACCACCCCATGACATGCCCTTCGGGAGTTGTCATATGCTACTATAGTTGTAGGGGTCGGTCTTAACATATCTTCTAATAAATTGCAGGCTCTTAGGGTGCTAAGAGGGCAGATATTAATAGATGCCCCTGTATCTACCAGTGCCACATCTACGCTGACTTTGTTTAGAGTTATAGAAATGCATAGCGGCATTTGTCGAGCTTCCAGGGGTGCCAATTCAGTTTCAGAAAATGTAATTGCTGGCCCTTTAGAGGTTGTAGCCAGAGTTGTCGGCAGGCTATCTACTGCCATATCTTCATTCACGATTACCTTATGTAGAAAATTTCTGAGTGCATCTTGATGAAGGGTGGATCTCTTTATAAACTCCAGCATGGAGATCTTTGCAGGTACTTTGTCCAGGTGATGTAATAAATCATATTGTGTCCCGGGCAGTGGGTCTGCCTCCTCTTGATCAACAGTCTATTGAGAGAACTGGGGATTGGGTGTGGGTGCACAAGTGGAAGGATAATTTCTGTGAAACAAACGCCCGCTCCGAAGGGCTAGGTTGTGGGCTGACACGGCGTCAGATGGGCTCAAAATAAGCGGCTTAACGGGCCTGGTGGGGTGAATGAGCGGCGTGAGGGAAAGCGTAGTGTGGGTAGTGGAGATGATGGGTGAGGGGTTTGATGAAGGCGGGGTGATGATTGGTGCGGGTATCGATGACGGGGTAGAGGTAGATGGAAGGAGGATGATGGGAGAATGGTTGGCTGGTAGCGTGGTGGTGGCGAATGTAGGTGCTGGTGGTGCAGTAGAGAGAGACGGGTTAACAGGGGAGACGGATGGTAGGATGAGGGGTTTAGTGGATGTAGAGGATGGAGGGGTTTGATGGTTAAGTGGGAGGACGACGGAGGGAAAAAGGCTACGGTGGTTATGGTGGAGGGCCATGAGCCGCTGGACTGATGCGTCATCGTCATAAGACCACCCGGTGTCGGGAGCCGGGGGTTCGACGAGGTTAACCTGAGCCGGTGCCGGGGGTTGTGGCTGCGGAGCGGGAGGATGATTTGGCATGGGGTTTTGATAGATCCCCAAGTCTTGAACAGGCTGTGGTCGCTGCTGCGGCTGCTACTATGGCGGCGGTGCTTGTTGCTGCTGCACTTGCTGCCTCGGCGGCTGCCTTATCTTCTCTTTTATTTCCACCATGGCCTTGTGCATCTCGGCCCAATCTATATGCTGCCCTTCATGAAGGTCATATACCAAATCTCTGAATTGAAAACAGCCCTCAATAGTATGGCCAGGCTGCCTATGGAACATGCAATATTTTGTCTGATCAACGGTCGGGTTCCAATTAGGCCATTCCGGAGGAAGTTGAACGGCATTGATTGACATGAGAGCCGAAAATATGTCCGTGAGAGACTCGGGCAAAGGAGGATATTGGGCCCTCTTCGGAGCTGGGCGCTTGTTGTTAGTGTAGCCATTGGGTGGGGGGACATTATGGTATTACAGAGGTTGTGGAGGTTGTTATGGAGCGGGGAACATGTTTTGTGGAGTGGCGAAGGTAGGGTGAGAGTTTTGTGGGGTAGAGAAAGTGGGTTGGGCATTCTGTGGAGTGGAGAATTGGAGATTGCAGGAGTTTTACGGGAAGCGGAATGGTGCGGATTGGTTGGGAAAGGGAAATGCAATGGTTTGCACCTGCTCATTTGTTTGGACTCCCTCGGTGACGGGCCCCTAAGACTTCTTGTGATATTTAGGCTTTTGGGCTTCAAAAAGAGAATGTATAGGGGAGTCCTTGAATTGTGTTTGAATGAACCTCGCCCGGCTATATAGTTGGTGCATATTAGATATGTCATTCATGGCTAGGATGTTGCGGAAGGTAGGGGTAGCATTTGATATAAGCAACTTGACTTTCTCTTCCTCCGGAATGTGACCCCGGCACGCGGGCGACCATCTGTCTCCACCTGTCAGCAATAAGTGGCAAAATCTTCATCTGCTTTCATTTTCTCGGCCACCAGGTCTGTAAAGGAATACTCTGGGCTGACCCGGTCTTGAAACCTCTGAATGAATTTTTATTTCACCACTTTAAAACTCTCGGCATCCTCTAGTGGTAAAGCATAGAACCACTCCAATGCCACTCCATCCAATGACCGGCGTAATAGATACGCCATAAGGCGATCATCATATTGGAACTACGCCGATTCATATATAAAGTCCCTCACATGAATGCAGGGATTGCTATTCCCGTCGTATTTGCGGTATGTGGGGAGCTCGGACTGAGGAGGGAACCGGATGTTGTGGAAGTTAGGAACCGGAACATCTGCCAAAGATTGTGGGCCAACCCGCTTTTGAAGAAAATCAAGTTGTTGTTGCATGTCGGCCCATTTATCAAGGAGCTCTTGTTCCCGAGATGGTGCAGGCAAAGCAAGAGAAGTGGGCTCAAAGCGGGGAGCCGAAGGATAGACTGAAGGATTGGGAGGCCCATAAGAAGGATATTGGGCCGAAGGATGACCCAGATTGGCATGGACTGGGGCTGCCCCTTACTGAGGGCGAGAAAAGTCGGATGGGCCGATAAGAACCTGAGGCACTGAAGGGATGAGCCTATAAGATTCGGCCGAGGTAAATGAGGGGAGAATGGTCTTCCCTTTATCAAGAATTTGATAGGCCGAGCCAGAGGACTGGCCCGCTTCTAGATTGAAGAATTGGAGGGTCCTGGGCTGGACCGGGGTAAGATCAATTGGAGTGGGTGAGACTCCGGGTCCAGAGACAGAGATATTGGACAGACCTTGTGCAATCATGGGAGATGGGGTATTGGACCCCTGCAAGGTCTGATAGAGGGCCTGAAGTTGGGCCGGATCTAATTGGGCCATCATCTGCAAGATCTGGCCCGTAGGATTGTTAGAAGCAAGGGAGGGCTGGGCGCCCTCCATGGAGGTAGCAGATGGAGGAGGGACGATCCCTTCTCCTGATTGAAATTGGGTGACCCTAGGTGGGTCCTCCAAAAGACCTTGAGGAAGGGATTCCTCATGAGAACGGGGAAGATCATAAGAAGACATGATGGATTCAAAGAGAGGATTGGAATAGGAGGTGAAGAAGGAATTGCTCCTAGAAGATGAATCTAAGGACTGGAAGCAACTCCACATGCAATGGAATACCTTGACACAAAACAAATAACACAAACAAACACAAATGAGACACTAAAAAAAAACTCCAAACTTATGAAGACAAAGAAAGGGATGAGAGGCACTCAAAGTGAACCAAGTTATAATGATGCACCAATTTTTATTTGTTTCCTCCTTTAGAACCTTACTGATTTGAATTTAAATATTCTCTCCAAGGTTCCTAATAGGAAGGGCTTTTGGGACTTGGTTAACTCCAGGTGTGAACTCTCCCTCACTTATGCAACCTAGACACGGTGTGGTAAAGGTACAACTGGCCCGACGTCCGTGTGGGAATCCATGACTCGCGGGGACTTATGGAGGTCCCTGATGTGGTCACCTAGTCGGCCCCAAGGAATATGGAGACGAGAGGTTCGCACACCAAGGTAGGAAATGTAACTATGATATAAAATATGAATGACCATATGTGCACCGGAGTGCATGCAATTTCTAGCCTAAAACTATCAATCAATATGCAAACAATGATGTATAAATGAATAACAACAAAGAGGAGACCAGATAGCACCCAAGAATGAAAATCACAGTCAAAAACTGTAGAAATATAAGCAACCTCGGTGTGCGTACCTATACTGGAGAAACGGTCGTCCAGGAGACCGCTATGAGATAAGACGGTCTATCGCTAGACCACTTTTAAGCCAAAAATGGCCAGACAGAAGACCGCCAAGGAACCAGGGAGCAGAAACAACAAGAAATAAAATGGGAAAACCGAGGAAAACACAAGGGCTACTAAGATAAACTCAAGACAGCAGGTGAAACAAGAACTCAACACGATTGGCACTAGATGTCCCACTGTGATCGCCAAAAAATGGGGGTGTTGATAGTTTTTGTGTGATGTGATGAATGATGAATGATGTGAATATGAGAGAGAAATATGTGAAAGTGTGTGAGCAAGTAATAATCTAACTCAAACAATCACAAAATCAAGAGCATGGGCATGTCATCAATGCTTATGAGGGAAGAAAAATAAAAACACACGCCGGGGCGTGGAGCAAAGGAATAAAGTAAAAACACACACCGTAGGTGTGGAGTAAATAAAGTAAAAAGAAAGCAAGGATGATGACAAAGATGAATAATACCCAAATAAGGATGTGTGATCGCCACCAAAGTAATTAAAGTAGTAGAAACCACAATAATACATTGGAAAGAGCCGGTTGAAGTCACCCGCCCGCGGGAGAAAGAAAACCAGGTGCAGCGAATGAAAAATTGATGCGGGATGGACCACTGACTCGACTCCAATTGAAATGCAATCCTTGGACTCTATGCAAGCTCGCGATCATCCCTAACGAGGGAAGCGTCGGACGTACGCGGTTGAGAAACCGACAAAGAGCTAGGGTGGTCAACTCACAAATTCGTGCCCGGATCGGGTCACGGGATGGTCTCGCTCTCTCTCGCATCAGCGGTGATATAAAAAGTATAGCGAGCTATGATCCTAGCATGCTCTCTAGCAGCGGCATAAAGAAATATATACGAAATAAAGAAAATGCCGAGTAAGGAGCGAACACGATACCTCCACGCTCTCGGCGTGGGGAAGACGACCTCGACCGAACACGTACTCCCGGAACAATTACTACACAATAATTACAGCAAGGTAATTTCACTGCCCACTCCACGCAGGGAGGTAAAGGGTGACACAGCGGGACCCGGGAGTAGCGGTTTCGGGTTGACGGGCGGCTTCTTATGTTGCTTCGGCTACACGCGTACGCGCAATCGTGGGCCCACGTGCTGGTCAGTGGGGCCGCGTGGGACCGGGGTGGCACCACTGTGGTGGGGAAGCCCGGAGGAGCACTCCCTGGGATGGCGGTACACTGGTTCGCCGGCCGGAGGCCGGACGGCTCCGATCTTCACTTGTCGGAGTTGCTGCCCACGGATCTGAATTCTGTTTCAGACCCGCGCGTCCCGACGAAATCTGCTGCTGCGGTCACTCCCGACGTCGGATCGACACACAAGAGGTACCCATGGAAAGCTAACTTGAAATGCTTCTATTTATGGCTAGAGAAAGAAATTTGAATTTCCCGTTGATGGCCTTTATCGAATTTTCAAGCTGCTGGCTCACAGGATCTGAAAACTCAGGGCAGATTTGAGTTTTCCTGAGAGTTGGCATTGACCGTGATGTAGACCTTCAATTTAGCTTTTGAGCCATTCATGAAGGTTGTAGAGGCCAAAGAGAGGAAAATGGGAATATATCTTATGAAAGGTTTGGTGAAAGTTTCGATTTTTTGGAGATTGTATACTGACTTGGGATCGGATCTGGACAGCAGAAACAGAACTGAATTTTGGGAAAGACACAATTTCTAAAAATAGGTAGAGGGCTTTTGAAATTCGCCGAAAATTTGTGGAGGATGGGGAAGGTGGAAAGAACCTCCAATAAATTTGGGGATTCCAATAAAAATAAAAAAGGGGGTCGAAAGGGGGAAGAACTAAGCTTCTGCTACACAGATCTGAAAATGGACAGATCTGAAAGACAGAAAGACACAAAAATGGAAAGATATAAAATGAAGTCTAAATGACGTGATTTTTTTAATGGAGGTTTGGAATCAAGAGAGGAACCAACCCTAAAAATTGAAACTCCAGATGATATCGGATTTGGGAGTTAAAATTCCCGGAGTGGGACTCTATCTAGCCAAACAGAACCTTGGACAGAACTTCGGAGGTGGCTTCGCGGCGGCACGAACGACGGCGGCGGCACCAGAGATGAATCTAGAGATAGAGGGGCTGAGATAGAAGGGGTTTTCACCCTGAAATGTTGAAGGAGGAGGAAGGAACCAGAGGAAGAGAGGGGAGGGGCGCACCAACTCCAATGCATTCAACAAATTTTCTTCTTCATTAATTCACACAAATGGAAATTACATGCCTTATATAATAAATGGAAAATGACCACTAATGCCCTTAGATCTAGGGTTGGGAGGGGTATACAAGGTATAGAACTAATTAGTTCTAATGGCCTTTTTACAAAAATTAAAATGGAACAAAATAGGGGGGGGGGCGCCCCCTTGACTAGGTGGGTGTGGTAGGTGGCCTACCCTTGACATTTTAAATCACTTGTCTCCCCCATGTGTCAATTGACTTGTCAAACCTTCTAGATGCCACCTTGGCCTTTGACCAGCCCCACATGGATGAGGTTGACCAATGGGATAGGAGTGGGGGCCCCCTTGCAGGTCCTACTGGCATTTTGCACATAAACCCACACAATCCTAAGGAAGAACAAATAGGCTGACAAGGCCTTACAATTGCGAATCTACTTCCCCCAAGATATAAAAATAAATAAAAGGACACAAATACAAAAATAAAATGTACATGCTCGGAGTTGATACCCATCAATTCTCCCCGGGTGGGAAGAACTCGACCCCGTCGAGTAGGGGTACGGTTGCTTTAGTCGCTCCGACGGATCATTCACCGTGCCAAGTAACGCGGGTACGTCCCACTCCACGTGACCGTCACCTGCTCATTCCGTATATACTCGATATGCACAAGCTGCTGTGGGAACAAGGCCGGTGGTGGACACTCCGGGGTGGGGTCACTCTCAAAGGGAAGGGGGCGGCTTGAAGACTCACTAGGAATCACTGCTGGGTCCCTATAGGTGACTAGATCCAGGTATAGATGTAGAGCTGATCCCATACTCATCGAGCGAGTCCACTCGCCTCTCACTCATAAGAGACCGACAACGAGCTCGCACAAGACACATGCAGACTCACCATGTATTAACACACGTATGCAAACCACACAAACAAGAAACTGACTCATGCATGACTCGAGACAAACCTATTGTTAGTCTGACCCGTACATGGGTGACGGCGGACCAGGACACCCGAATGTGTGCCATGCATGCATGTTATGTAATCGGAGATGGGTGACATGGGGAACACCTAAACGTCCAAGTATGACCCAGTCATGCATGGACGGCCCTTTGGATTTGGGAGACTTGAGAGGGCTAGGAGAGCCGGGTGTGGAAGAGCCAGGTGTGGGTGTATCGAGGATGGGCTGAGGTGGGCCGGGAGAACCAAAGTCTTCATTACCCCCAAATGATGGTTCAGACCTATTGCTATGTGGAGGTTGCTTGGCCCGAGTGGAAAAGGTGTGATAGTGAACTCCGCGGAAGAAGTGGAGTGAATATGAAAGCTCGGGTGGTTCACTAGTGAAGGGGTCAAAAGGGTCGAAGAAGGTATGGCCCCATGAAGTGGGTTCTCCCATGACTCGGTCCCAAGTTAAGAATTCATAATCACCATCATACATTGTGATCAGTGGGATGACGGTCATGCCTAGAAAATAGGATTCCTCCCTTGGGCAAAAGGGAACGAAGTCGGACTGGGCCAGCATCGGGGGGAATATAAGAATCTCCATGGTGACACAACCCACGGTGCACACGGAGGTAATGGACCCTATGGCCGGATGGGTGAAGCTACGACTAGCGGGTTGGTCAAAGCCTCGGGCCAATATATGCGTCAACTTCCATTGCCAACCTAAACCCAAAATAAGATCACCCAATGTGTCAACATGGTGACTAGAGCGGAATGTAGTGTGGTAGGAGTTGACGGGCACTAGGGGTAAGGTGGGGTCCATGGAGGGGTAAGGGGGTGGGACCAAGCCATCCTTGAGCCAATTAAGAAGTGGCTCGGCTATGTATAGCGTACCCATTAGAAACACGGGTGGCTCGGGCTGAGGTGGCTCCCAATAAGATGGTTCCGAATAAAGTTCGGAAGTAGAGAGTGGTAATGGAGCACTCACGGGTGGTGAAGGCAATGGGGTAGGCAGTCCGATCGGCTCGGGACTTGGTTGGGAGGTAGATGTTTGTCGAAGGGTAGCCAGGGCAGCATCGGCTCGTTGTAGGTCATCATTAAATCGACACTCAAATGGCTCGACCTCCAGAGCAACCTTATAGGACTGCGCCAGAGAGAATGCGTCATGGATAAGACATTGGATTCGAAAGTAAAGCCGCAAACCTCTCCGGAACTTAAAAGCAGTCGTGGTGCTCGCCTCTCCAATTCCATATTCCAATCGCTACTTATCATAGTCCTGAATGTACTCGGACACGGACCTATCGCCTTGGACGGGTCGGCATGGGTTGGCCATAGGTGCCGAAAAGATGGGAATGGATCCCTAGGAGTGGATATGCAAGGCCATTTGGACAAGACACTAGACCGACTATGCAAGGTTGGAATGCATGCACACTAAGGACCCAAGACTTAAACCAAGACTCGGTACGTGGCGGAGTTAATCGATCCGAAGATCACTCGCGCAAGTGTGCGACCTTCCCGATAGGTGTAGCCTAATGTTCGGACAACACCTTTTGATATACCAAACAAGGGTATGCGGATGCAACCTTAGGCCGACTTAGACGATGACTAGACGTAAATGACACTTTTTTTTTGATTTTAGACACCCTAGACTCAACTGGCGCTCTGATACCAAATTGATGCGGGACGGACCACTGACTCGACTCCAATTGAAATGCAATCCTTGGACTCTATGCAAGCTCGTGATCGTCCCTAACGAGGGAAGCGTCGGACGTACGTGGTTGAGAAACCGGCAAAGAGCTAGGGTGGTCAACTCACAAATTCGTGCCCGGATCGGGTCACGAGATGGTCTCTCTCTCTCTCGCAGCAGCGGTGATATAAAAAGTATAGCGAGCTACGATCCTAGCATGCTCTCTAGCAGCGGCATAAAGAAATATATACGAAATAAAGTAAATGCCGAGTAAGGAGTGAACACGATACCTCCACGCTCTCGGCGTGGGGAAGACGACCTCGGCCGAACTCGTACTCCCGGAACAATTACTACACAATAATTACAGCAAGGTAATTTCACTGCCCACTCCACGCAAGGAGGTAAATGGCGACACAGTAGGACCCGGGAGTAGCGGTTTCGGGTTGACGGGCGGCTTCTTGTGTTGCTTCGGCTACACGCGTACGCGCAATTGTGGGCCCACGTGCTGGTCAGTGGGGCCGCGTGGGACCGGGGTGGCACCACTGTGGTGGGGAAGCCCGAAGGAGCACTCCCTGGGACGGCGGTATGCTGGTTCACCGACCGGAGGCCGGGCGGCTCCGATCTTCACTCGTCGGAGTTGCTGCCCACGGATCTGAATTCTGTTTCAGACCCGCGCATCCCGACGAAATCTGCTGCTGCGGTCACTCCCGACGTCGGATCGATGCACAAGAGGTACCCATGGAAAGCTAACTTGAAATCCTTCGATTTATGGCTAGAGAAAGAAATTTGAATTTCCCGTTGATGGCCTTTATCGAATTTTCAAGCTGCTGGCTCACAGGATCTGAAAACTCAGGGCAGATTTGAGTTTTTCTGAGAGTTGGCATTGACCGTGATGTAGACCTTCGATTCAGCTTTTGAGCCATTCATGAAAGTTGTAGAGGCCAAAGAGAGGAAAACGGGGATATATCTTATGAAAGGTTTGGTGAAAGTTTCGATTTTTTGGGGATTGTATACTGACTCGGGATCAGATCTGGACAGCAGAAATAGAACTGAATTTCAGGGAAAGACACAATTTCTAAAAATAGGTAGAGGGCTTTTGAAATTCGCAGAAAATTTGTGGAGGATGGGGAAGGTGGAAAGAACCTCCAATAAATTTGGGGATTCCAATAAAAATAAAAAAGGGGGTCGAAAGGGGGAAGAACTAAGCTTCTGCTACACAGATCTGAAAATGGACAGATCTGAAAGACAGAAAGACACAAAAATGGAAAGATATAAAACGAAGTCTAAATGACGTGATTTGTTTACTGGAGGTTTGGAATCAAGAGAGGAACCAACCCTGAAAATCGAAACTCCAGATGATGTCAGAGTTGGGAGTTAAAATTCACGGAGTGGGACTCTATCCAGCCAAACAGAACCTTGGACAGAACTTCGGAGGCGGCTTCGCGGCGGCACGAACGGCGGCGGCGGCACCAGAGATGAATCTAGAGATAGAGGGGCTGAGATAGAAGGGGTTTTCACCCTGAAATGTTGAAGGAGGAGGAAGGAACCAGAGGGAGAGAGGGGAGGGGCGCACCAACTCCAATGCATTCAACAAATTTTCTTCTTCATTAATTCACACAAATGGAAATTACATGCCTTATATAATAAATGGAAAATGACCACTAATGCCCTCATATCTAGGGTTGGAAGGGGTATACAAGGTATAGAACTAATTAGTTCTAATGGCCTTTTTACAAAAATTAAAATGGAACAAAATAGGGGGGGGCGCCCCCTTGACTAGGTGGGTGTGGTAGGTGGCCTACCCTTGACATTTTAAATCACTTGTCTCCCCCATGTGTCAATTGACTTGTCAAACCTTCTAGATGCCACCTTGGCCTTTGACCAGCCCCACATGGATGAGGTGGACCAATGGGATAGGAGTGGGGGGCCCCTTGCAGGTCCTACTGGCATTCTGCACATAAACCCACACAATCCTAAGGAAGAACAAATAGGCTCATAGGGCCTTACAATTGCGAATCTACTTCCCCCAAGATATAAAAATACATAAAAGGACACAAATACAAAAATAAAATGTACATGCTCGGAGTTGATTCCCATCAAAAATGATCTTTTAGAGGACCGCGGTCCAGAAGAAAACGGTCTTACGATAGACCGCCTTATACCTTAAAACGGCCTTCCAGATGACCGCTAGGGCACCCTGAACAGTAGTTTGGAACTTTGATCTCCACCCCTCCTGGCCGGCCAGAAAGGTTGGGCCTCGTGCAGTGAGTCCTGTTAACCTGCAAAAGAGTGTAGACAACGAGAAAATAACCCAATTAGCCCTTGGGACAAGTGTAGTATCTATAATGCAATTAGGCTAATATGCATAAAAGAAGGGTGAATACCTGTGAGGTTTAGTTTTTTAACCCCTGTGGGACGTGAAAAAAAAGATAAGAGGTTGTTTTGAGAAGATGATTGAATGCAGAGAACGTGGAGAAAAGAGAAGGGAAGATGCTATGGATGCAAGGGAGCAATAGACAAAACTAAAGACCAAAAACACAAACTAAACCAAAGGAACGGAATACTCCCTGCACCAGAAGCTTGGTGGACGTGAAAGCAGCTTCTCCTTGGTTGGAAGTGACTCCAGAACGCTGCAGCACTTCGTGGCAAACTCCACAAATCTCCTCCTCAAACTATGAACTCAAGGGTCCTATTTATAGGCCCTCAAACCCTAGGTTCGAGTTGGAGGGATAATGACTCGAAAATAGACCTGAAACTAGATAATCCTTGAAGATAATACTCCCAAGAGTCTATAGAAACAAACAGAAGGTTCTGGGAGTCTCTGGTGAGAGAGAAATTAAAGGATGAAGGACTCTAGTTCGTCCACGGTCGAGGAGTGGAAGAAGAGTAGAGCAGGACTCTCTGTTCCACTAACGGTCTTGCGATAGACTGCTTGCCAGAAGAAATGGTCGATCAATAGACCGCTAGGCACATGCGTCCAGAAGAAGATAAGATCAAAGAGACCTAGCAGGACTCCCTGCCCATTAGTGGTCTAGAGATGGACTGCCAACGCCCACCTTACGATCGTACGATAGACCGCTAGGGGAGAGGGCGTGGCAAAAGAGATAAAGGCTAATAAATCCATAATTTAATCCACAAAAAATCCTCATTAGCCCTTATCTAGGCCCAATAAGGTGAAGTGATGAGAAATCAATAAAGCTAAGTCCAACCAAGGAGAATGACCCATAAAATTAAGCCCAAAAATGATCAAAAATGGCCCAATAAGCGGTGAATAACTCGGGACATCATAAAAATAAATAAGGAGATGACCCAACTCACTGGTCATAAAACGGGTGTCAACAACTACTAGAACCCAGTCTCGATCGGTTGAATACTCGACCCTTACTCATTTAATCAAGCCAGATGTGTCACTGACGTCTTATAGTAAACCCATGTCTCGCGCGCACTGCCCACGTAATATGTGCGAGCAGGGTAATGAGACACACATGCACACCTCTCAAGGGGACTGGTTAGGGTCCGTGCCTCTGCAACCCACAACACGGCCGTGTCTTACAACCCGACACGAGATACACGCCTCTACACTTAACAGCCACAACGCCTAAAAAAATTATTATCACGTATTTGGGGATCCAAAAACCCAATATTTAGAAATTCTATTTTATTTAGAAAACACGATCCGGGACCCGCAGAAATGCTCCAAAACCCATGGATACCAGATCGAAGTCTCGAGATATTACAATCCTCCTCCCTTAAAGAAATTTCGTCATCAAAATTCGTAACAACGCACAATAACTCACAAGGGGGAGAATGACACATACAGCTAGCAACCCCACATTGCTCCAGCACCACCATTAATGTTCTCAAGACACAATACCTCTTGGGGGACACAATCAGACCATCATGACCAGAAGGATCATCTCGCTCCACCTTCACAATTCATGCCAACCTTGGACCAAGTGAGAACCACAAAAATGGGTAAGTCTGCCATCACCTCAGCAACCTTGAAATCTTGAGGATACGCATCACTCGCCACACGTCTCATGCAACAAAGAGATGTGACCCGCGCCACGAACTCTAGCCATGACTGGGGAAACCACACTTGGCAGGCCAACCAAGACATTTTCTCCCAAGTCTGCTGTGAACGCACTAAAATTTGGAAAGAATCGGTTCGCTTGTTGATCGGGGTTAATTCGTTTATTTAGTGCGAGGGCGTGCCAGTCACCTAGGTGATGATTTATTATGCGCTCGATCTGAGTAATCAGACGATTATGTAGTTCATGTCGGGACCAAAACCCGCCATGCCATAAAGGCTACGGCGTTATTTACATCCCCCATACCGGGGAACACCCTTGATTGATTGCCAGGAATAGGGACCATACGGCCTAAAGAGAATACTAATAATGCAGGAGGATAGTGAAAGACGAACTATGCTAGAAACCCGTATCGGGACTTGAACGTTCAGACTATGTCGGCCACTTATGGGCCACTTCATGTTCAGACGTAGGTCCGTGTTTGTAGCATAAAAGATGGTAACAAAACCACGCAGATGTCTGCCGCGAACAAGGCAAGTTTAATGAGAATGTGGGATTAGATCCCGGTTGGGACGGGTCGAGTTTGATGAACTATTGGCCCGAGATGGTCCCGGACTATGGCCATAACGGGGTTCCCGAGATCCATGTCCGGTGCCATGGAGCGTCGTTGGTTTTCTCTTCACGCACAGTCCGGGGAAGCGAGTTGTTAAGTGTGTAGCCCGAGCTTACCAATGTGTGCCCTTGCAATGCAAATTTTAATTATAGCAGGGACATGCTATTGTCATTGTTCCGATCATTGAATTAAGTGGTTTATTCCCATTCCATTCTTTCTATTTTGTTTATTGATTTAGGCCTTATTCTCTTGTTTATTCTTTAATTTCAATAGTTTCTTTCTTCTTTTCATTCTTTTGGTTTTCTTTTGCCACGCCGTATTAACAAGTTGCAAGAAGAGGTGAGAGTAGAGGAGCGCGCCGTTTTAAACGGCACCGGAATGGCATGCCTCAGGAGGCAGAATGAGGGGAGGGCGCGCCGTTTTAACCCGCGTCGGAATAGCATGCAAGATGACGAGAAGGGGGCCATGGGGCGCGTCGCTTTAGACGGCATCAGATTAGGTGGTCACCAAGGGGCGCGCCGTATTTGATGGTGCCGGGAAGATGGTGTTTGAACAGTGATGCACGCCGTATTTGATGGCACAGGATTAGAATCAAAATGGGTTTCGAGTGTGGGTTAAAACGGCACAGGGGAATAGTAACCACGTTGGAATAGGAGGAAAATGGAATTTATGAGTATGGGTTTAAAACGGTGCGGCGGAACAGTAACCGCACCGGATTAGCCCGCGCCGGGATAAACTCTCCCGAGGGTTGTTTTCATTATTGTTGACTGTGTCTTCTTTCCTTTCTTTTACCAGAAGCCCGATTTGGTGTTGGTTTGCTAACTCAGTTAATAAATTAAGCTGGTGACGAGGAGGCTTAAGAGTTTCAAGTGGTTTATTAAGATGGATTGGCGTGGATATTAGGTGTTTAGTTCAGGGGAGTTTAATTCATAGAGTTACTGTGTGTTTCGGCTTGCTTTACAGAGGCTTCAAACATGTGTCGTTCTTGGCAGCAGCAGGTGACCTCTTCATTTCTTCTTGAGTGTTCTTTAATTCCTGACGAAAATTGGGCAGCATCTCCCCCGGATCGGGACTTGCCAGAGATAATAGAAGGCCACCCAACGGATTGCTCCAGGGTGACCCTCAAAATTCGGAGTGGCCTCACGGCGGTCCGACAACCCAAATGTGAGTATGGAACGCTCGAGGGCTAGCCTACAAGAGCGACCACGGCTCATGGGTGATAGCTTCGCGTATATCCCAACGGGGCGGATGTTCGCCATGAACGGCTGTAACTCTTCATCCTCCAGACGGGTTTCCTCATAGGAAATGCCACAGAGAGGCAAACCTCCGAGGCACCTGGATGATTAGAAGAACGGGAGAAAAAGAGACTCAGTGAGATGGGCAAGCCAAAGCAGTAGAACGCTATGTATATTTACCAAAGTCACTCTTTTATTCATCCACGAGGGAAGGGGAGAAACGCAATACAGAAGGGGGGAATCATCCCCATAACCAAAGAAAGTAGGAACGAAAGAGATGGAGAATACAATGGTAGAAGGAGGGAGGAGCCGAAACCCCTTTCCCAAGCTCGCCTCTCTTCCCTCACACTCACTCTTTTCTTCACCTCGCCGGCGCAGGGGGACGGGGACTTCTTCCTCTCTTCTATCAGCCAGCCCTCAGCCGAACGAACCAGCCTCTCGAACCCGGTGGAGTGTGCCTCCCTTTTATATGAGTAAGGATGGGAGCGGTCTTCCCTTCTTTTTCTTCTTCACCTTCTCCTGCTCGAAGATCTTGAGTGGCCTGCGGATAGGGGAAGCAATAGAGTAGGGGAGTTGCCTTCACGGGATTGGCCGACGGAGAAGCGACGTTCGGTGCAGAGCTCGAAGCCCTCCATTCCTGGGAGCTGGAGGGGCTCAGGCAGTTGCTTGTCGGTCAGGAGCAGGCTGCTCACCCACTTCAGGTAAGTTCCTTCTGTTTACACCCGAAAATAGGGGATCGGATGTAGGATGGGACGCCTCGGAGGTAAAACGGTGCGGGGGAATAGTGATCGCGCCGGATTAATAACCTTCAAAGGGCCACACCGTATAAGTGTTTGAAGAACAAAGCTTTAAAAATGGCATGACGGGTAATGTAGCACGCCGTATCAACTTTTTGGCCTTCAAAATGGCCATGCCGTAATAGCTTTCGAAAGAATAGCTTTGCACATGGGCGCCGTTTTAACGCAACACAAGTGGCACCATCTTAACGGAATTACAAGGGGAGCATCCTTCAATGAGCGCGCCGTATTTGGGCAAAGGTGGCGCCGGATAAGCATTTGGAGGAAAAGCTTTTAACATGGAGGCACATTGGCGCGCCGATTTAGCAATGCAAGGGGGGCGCGCCATTTTAAGGCGTGTTGGTTTAAGGCGCGCCGATTTAAGGCCCTTCCGCGGCATTTTAAGCATCGAATGGACTCTTTTCGAAGTCGCGGCCATTTATATGAATGTTGGCATTCGTGGAATATTCTAGTTGCGATGTGTGGCCTCCATAATATTTCTTTTGTAGCCTCTAGGGCTCGGTCCCAGACTTTGCATGACTTTCGGTGCATGCCGAGACTGTGCCGGAGTTCCTGACCTTTCTCTGATTCAGCTCTCGGCATGGCCGATCGGAGAGTTGTAGTCGTATCTTCCGCCTGGGGGGGATTCCTTAACGGGTAGCGGATCACTAAGCGAGTTCTCATCCTGATCGGGCGAGGCATGAGGTTTATTCGGCATTTCCATCTTCGGCTTGCTCTCGAGTGTCGAGACGTGCATGCCGTATGATCCTCATCGACATTTTTCGACGTCCACAAATGTTGCCCACTCGCGGGCGGCGCAAGCGAGGGACGAGTGCGTGGAGCCCGCGGGTACAGAGCTTGTTGAGTCCCGGAGGGTGGCAATCAAGAGGGGAGGGGTGAATTGATGGCCAATTAAAAGAAACTACCTACGTGAATTCTATACTAATTATGCACACAAGCTCTAGCCTTACACGAACAGGATCACACTCGTGAATGCGTGTGAAGTGGGTGTGATTGATAGAGAAAATGGTGAATGCTCACCTCACCGCGAAGCCCACTCGACAAGTAAACGGAATAGCAAACCACAAATGACACACGGAATTTGTAGGTGGTTCGGGTACACTGCCGTGTCCCCTACGTCCACCCCTCACACGGAGGATTAAGGCTTCACTATGTAGTGAATCACACACACACGCTGTGTAGAACAGCAAGCACACACACACACACACACACACACACACACACACACACACACACACACACACACACACACACACACACACACACACACACACACACACACACACACACACACACACACACACACACACACACACACACATACAACACACACACACACACACACGCACGTTCGTGTTACCAAACACGAACACCACACACAAATATCTGAAATAATGATTACAAACGTATGCTCAAGTTTAAGCTAAATGATTCAGAATGGAAAGAGTGAAGAAGGATTGATTTATCCTGGTTGGAGCTCCCCCTTTCTCTTCTGCGAATTTTATCAAACACTTGTGCAGCACGATGACCGTTCTTGATGATCTTGGCTCGGATGTGGCTGAATCTCGATTTCCCTCGCAGCCAGAAGCAGAGGCTTGATTGGAAGTTTGATTCCTCCTTCTTACCTTCACATTCACGCACACACCAAGGTGGAACAAGGGCTGGAGGTGGCTGCTGCGACCTGCACACACAAATGTTAGAAAGAAACCTAAAATCAAGACATACGAATTTCTCTTAGGGTTTTCATCCTCTACAAGTTGTTATATAGGCCAAGGGTGGTCAAGGGACAGCCATGAGACAAGATCCACTGTTTATGGAGTGGATTAAGGACAGCCACACGAGTGTGGTTGGACCATTTGGTCGAAATGCCAAGAGTCCACAATCACGGCGCCGCCCAGACCAGAAAGGGTCGACCCTTGGGGTCGGCCCTCGTGAGGGGCCAGATGGGCCAGACAGCATGGGTCGACCCTTCCAAGAACCCGTGCGGGTTTAATAATTCTGGCAACAGGGGTTTTCAGGGGTCGACCCTTAGGGTCGACCCTCGAGTGAATGGGTCGACCCTTGCAGGTCTGGTGAAGGAGCCCGCCGGGTTCTAAAAAATAATCACTAGGGGTCGACCCTTGGGGTCGGCCCTTGCGGCTGGGGGTCGACCCAATGGGTCAACCCTTTCAGCTGGAGATAAAAGACCCACGTTAACAGAACCAGGGGACCTAGGGGTCGACCCAATGGGTCGACCCTTGTTCCAGAACATCCAAAAGATTGATTGAAAGACCCACTAAGTCCAAGAACAAGTCTAGGGGTTTCAAGATGGTTTTTAAAGCATGAGAGGGAATGAAACTCAAACCATTTAAACTTAGATAAGTTCTAAACCAATTTAATCCTTGAGATCAAAATAAAGAACTTCAAACCACACATTCAAAAGTCAATATGTTGAAGTCGATCTCACCAACCGTCCTCAAGTTCCTTAAGCACGTTCCTTGCCCTCCAAAAGCTCCAAGTTTACATCAAGGATGTGCATTCCAAAGCTTTTCATGTTGGAACAACTCAATTTCAATTCACACATAAATAGTGTTTGGTCATCATCAAAATCTATTTAGTAATACCCACGAGGAGGGGGTTCAACAATCTCCCCCTTTTTGATGATGACAAAATACTACATGCCTTATATACACATATGACTTCAAAAAGATTTAGCATTATGATTGAGTTCCACCTTAAACCTTCATATTCAGAGTAAAACACAAGAAGCATTGTAATAGTGAAATACAAGACCAGCCAACGATGTGAGATTGAAGAACATAAACACGTTCCAAAGTACTTTGCCGACAACACAGGTTAAATGTAAACAAGGTCTGAGTTCAAGGGAAAATTACATGATGCAATGCATGTGATGCAACTGAACACAACTGAAATGCAAACGGAAATGCAACAAGACTGAAATGCAACATTGCTAATGAACAGAAAGATCAGAAATATGATGAAATCACACAGGCATGCAAGCACACAACACACACATAGAATATAAGTAGCCGATAGCCGATTGCCTGGGCACACATATAGTACAAGATTTCTCCCCCTTTGGCATCATCAAAAAGGAGGGGGTGACAAGGGATAGGAAGTGTGCCATTCTGCAAGAGCATAGCCGTCTAATCGTCATCCGGAGTCGGTGAGCTGGGCGGACGCCTAATATACTCCAAGACTTCTTCAAGCAAGTGGGATTGAGTAGCCAAAGTATCAGTAACATACTGAGAGTGCTCTTGATAAGATAGCTTCAGATCAGCGAGTGCTTGTTGCATAGCCTCCACAGTCTCCCCATAATTGTCTAAACGATCATCAATAGTATCCAAACGGTCCATGAGCAGCTGAACCGCCTCGAAAGGCATGTCCTCAATAGGAATATGTGGCTATTGCACACCGGCCTGTGCATCATCGTCATCCTCCTCCTCAGAACTGATTTCATGTGCAGCACTTTTCAATGTCCGGACCAAGTTACCATCTCGCACTTCATAGCCCATATTATGACAAATAGAATGAACAGTAAATATATCAGCCTCTCTAATGGTTTGAGAAGATTCTTTTGAGAGGTTGATGTCTAGGTGTGCAAATATAGCAGAAAGTGCGGCGGCATATGGAAGAGTTCTATTCTTGTGCTTCATGCTGTTACACATATAAGCTAAAAACAGAGCTGGAAAATTAACTGGAATACCACCCAAGAGACAGTAAAATAAGAACATATGGATCTCTATCACTTTGTCATGGCCTCCTCCTCTTGGGAGCAGGATAGTAGTGATCATCCTGTGTAATATATGCTGCAGGGGAGGAAAATGATTGGCGTTTAACCCAACAAGAGAATGTTCACCTTTTTCTTCAGATGTCATCATTTGATAAACAGTTTCTTCAGGAACCACAATATCTCCAAATGTAAAGCCTTCATGAGGGAGATTAAATGCCACTCCTAAAAATTCTGTGAAGAGTATAACCCGTTGGCCATTAACCACAGTAATCGGATGTTCCCCGGACATGGTGAAGTTGCTATAAAATTGATGCACCAAATTCGGATAAATGCGTCGATGTTCAGACATGAAGAAGTCCAAATTTGGCTGACTGCAAAGAACATCCACTAAACTCGAAAGATGGGGGTTAAGATTGACAAATGATACCGCTCGAGGTCGGAGTACCTTTCTATCCAAGACCTTGCTCGAAGGCGCAGATTCTCTGCCATATGCGGCCGCCCTACCACGACGTGCCATGGCCGCACTAGACTCCCCTCTGCTATGAGAAGAACGCCTCTTTGGGGCCATCTAAACATAGACCGAAGGAACCGGTTGATGAGGGTGTAGATCTAGATGGCTCAACGAGAGAGGAATGCTATCCACAAAGATTTATGATCCTCCACACATCAAGAACATACCTCAGTGGGAGTGAAGCTCAAGGAAGACGCGTTGGAAGCGCTCGGAAGGATTTGTGCGCGGGATGCCACCGAGAGGGCCGCGGCTAGGGCTTGAGCATGTGGGTGCCAAGAGGGGATTTGAGGGCATGAAAGGAGTGGTGGCTAGGGCTAGAAGGGGGCTTTGGGGGTTTTAGGAGATGGGAAGGGGGAAACATAGGGTTTCTACCCCGTTTAGGGCGGTTCGGATGCGGAGGACGCGGGCCGACCGTAACGGGTCGACCCAATGGGTCGACCCCTTTCACCCCGGCCCCAGACAAGATCCGCTATCGTGAGGGTCGACCCTTGGGGTCGTCCCTTCTGCGTGGGTCGACCCTTCCACTGTTTTTCACCAAAAATTTTGAAGGGAAAGGGAAGAGAGAGAAAAAATGATGTGGCTCGAATCCCCAATGATAATATCATGTTGGAATCAAGGAATTGGAGTTGTTTTATAGGTGAATGCATCGGGGAACTTGTTTCAAGAAAATCTAGGATCATAGTAGACGTTCATATTCTAACGTCTCCAAATTTTAGATTTCGAGGGAGTATGCTCTCTTGCTGGCATTAAAAGAACTCAAGGAAATATCGGCCATAGAAATTACAAAAACATGGTTGTATTCTATAAATAAAAGACATGCAAGACATGCAATCAAGATTTTTCATACATTTTTTGTTTGTTTTTCAAGCTATAATAATGCACATGCATGACAAGGGGAAATTCAACTATGCACCATACTAATGCAAATGCATGCGATGCTGACGTATATACATAGATATGCAACTGATCAAGACTCAGACACGTCTATCCGACAAACCCCGAATTCTCTCCTAAATGTTGTGAATTTATCTTCACTTAGAGGTTTGGTGAAAATGTCGGTAATTTGTTGGTCTGTTTCAATGAACCTAATTTCTACATCACTCTTGCTCACATGATCCCTGAGAAAATGATGTCTAATCTCAATATGCTTTATGCGAGAGTGATGGACTGGGTTCTTTGAAAAGTTTATGGCTGAAGTGTTGTCACACAAGATGGAAGTGTTTTTGAAAGAAATGCCATAATCAATCATCTGTTGTTGGATCCATAGCACCTGGGCAACGTAACTCCCGATAGCCACATATTCGGCTTCGGCGGTTGATAGAGCCACTGAGTTTTATTTCTTGGAGGCCCATGAGACCACGCATCCTCCAAGAAATTGGCAATACCCGCTAGTGCTTTTTCGATCCACTTTACAACCCACATAATCGGCATCGGAATAAGCAATTAAATCAAAGCTCGAATTACGCGGAAACCATAATCCTAAATTACTTGAATCAGCAATATATCTGAAAATTCGTTTAACAGTCGACATCTGTGATTCTTTTGGATTGGACTGAAATCGTGCACACAAACACACAGCAAATTGAATGTCGGGCCTGCTGGCAGTTAAATACAACAGGGAACCGATCAAGCTTCTGAAGAGTTTTTGATCTACGGATTTACCTGATTCATCTTGATCAATTTTTATTGAGGTGGATATGGGAGTTGGTTGTGGTTTGGTAGAGGTCAAGTTAAACTTCTTCAGCAACTCCATTGCATACTTCTTTTGATGTATGAACAGCCCATCTACCGTTTGATTTACCTGCAATCCCAAGAAAAATGTTAGCTCTCCCATAAGACTCATTTCAAACTCACTTTGCATTAATTTTGCAAAGTCTTTGCGGAGAGTATCATTAGTGGAGCCAAAAATAATATCATCAACATAAACTTGAACAATTAAGATTTCCTTACCATTCAATTTTGTAAAGAGGGTTTGATCAACATTACCTCGTTTGAATTCATTTTGAATGAGGAAATCACTTAACCGTTCATACCATGCACGGGGTGCTTGTTTCAGACCGTAAAGTGCATTGTCTAGCTTGTACACATGGTCTGTATGCTTTGTGTCTTCAAACCCCGGTGGTTGCTCCACATACACGTCCTCCTGGATATAGCCATTCAAAAATGCACTCTTAACATCCATTTGAAATAATTTGATATTGTGACAACATGCAAATGCTAAGAGAACCCTCACTGCCTCAAGTCTTGCTACTAGAGCAAAAGACTCATCAAAGTCAATTCCTAACTCTTGGCTATAGCCTTTGGCTACTAGCCTGGCCTTGTTCCTAGTTACCACTCCTTGATCGTTTGTTTTGTTTCAGAAAACCCATTTCGTTCTGATCACGGAGTGATTCTTAGGGCATGGAACAAGGAACCACACTTTGTTCCTTTGGAACTGGTGTAGTTCCTCTTGCATGGCCATGATCCATGACTCATCATTCAAGGCTTCTTCTATGGAGTGAGGTTCAAATTGAGAAAGCAAGGCTATGTAATCCTGATTTTCAACTTTCCTGAAAGAGGCTCGTGTCTGTATTCCTTCTTCTACATTGCCCATCACATTATCCGGCGGATGGTCCATTGCATTGGTAGATGCTGTTCAACTTGAATTTCCTGATTAGCATCATCTTCTTGTGATTCTTCTTCTTCTTGTTTCTCAGTTTTTCTTTCTTTCTTCCCGATATCTCAAACATCCAACTCATCATCCTGCAAGATAGATTTTTCATTAGTTCTATTTTGAGATGATTCATCAATAATGACATGGGGGCTTTCCTCAACTACAAGAGTTCTCAAGTTGTACACTCGATGTGCTCTTGAGCTAAGTGAGTACCCAAGAAGTATACCTTTGTCACTTTTGGGATCAAATTTTGCCAGGTCTATCTTACCATTGTTATGAATGTAAAAGGTTGAGCCAAATGGTCTAAGATATGAAATGTTTGGCTTCCTACCTCGGTACAGCTCATAGGGGGTTTTCTTCAATAGCGGTCTTACCATGGCACGGTTGATTATGTAGCATGCTATGTTCACTGCTTCAGCCCAAAAGTACCTCGGCAGATTATACTCATTTAGCATGGTTCTTGCCATTTCGATCAGTGTTCTATTCTTCCTTTCAACAATGCCATTTTGTTCGGAGGTTCTTGGTGCAGAGAAGTCATGAATGTAGCCTTGAGCCCTACAAAAATTACTGAACTCATGGTTATCAAATTCCCTGCCGTGATCACTCTGCACGGTTTTGATGCAAAACCCCTTTTCATTTTGAACCACCCTGCAAAATGCTTCAAATTCCGTCAGGGCATCATTTTTATGAGAAAGGAAGTAAACCCAACAGAATCTTGAGTAATCATCCATAATTACAAAACCATATAATTTACCACCCAAGCTGTGTGTTCTGCTTGGTCCAAAGAGATCAATGTGGATGATTTCAAGGGGTCTCGATGTGGTCACATCATTCTTGCTCTTGAATGATGTCCTTGTTTGTTTCCCCATGCTACACGCCCCACACACTCAATCATCGACGGCATTCAACTTGGGCAGTCCAATTATCAAATCATTTGTAGATAATTTCAGCAAAACATTGAAACTAGCATGCCCAAGCCGGCGATGCCAGAGCCAAGCATCATCATTGTTCCTTGCAACTAAACATAAATTCTCATGAGAGTCATCATTCAAGTCTATCATATAAACATTGTTATACCTGAAACCAATGAACTTTATCTCATGAGTATTTCTATTCAAAACAGTGCAGTGGTTAGAATCAAAAATCACATTGCATCCTTTATCACAAAGTTGGCTTATGCTTAAGAGATTATGATGCAAACCTTTCACAAGCAATATATTTTCAATGGTATGATTTTGGTTCTTACCTATCTTACCTTCTCCGATGATTTTACCTTTGTCCTTACCACCGAATGCTACCGTCCCACCATCCTTTTCATGCAGGTCCACAAACCATTCCTTGTTTCCCGTCATATGCCGAGAGTAACCACTGTCCAAATACCATTTGTTCTTTTGAGCTCTCGAGTAGACCTGCAATTCAACCAAAGTGCTTATGGAGATTTTGGTACCCAAGCAAGCTTGGGTCCATGACGGTTAGAGGCATGATGCATATATGATCTATTTCTGAATCTAGCAGAATTTTCTTCATCATATTTCAGAATTCTACAATCATACATGTCATGACCCATTTTTCCACAATAGAAACAAGTGATGGCTCTATCTCTTTTTCTCCTTCTACCAACATTTGAAAAGGAAGTATGCATGTGTTTCTTTGGTTTAGAGGATGCTGAACTTATGGGGGCCCAATGGGTGTTTGAACTTTTGATTTTTCAAGGATGGCAAGAGCATCCTTAAGCTCTTTTATTTGAGCCATTTGAGATTGGCTTTGTTTTTCAGCCTTTACTTTGGCTTCATTGCAAGTAATGCTTTCAAGCTTTTCTTGTTTCATATCATTTTTCAATTCTTCATGCATTTTCAGAAATGTGGATTGTTCTTCTCTCATGCATGAAATCTCTTCTTCAAACAATTCAATTTTGGATGCAAGAATTTCATTTTCATGCTTCATGTTTTCATTTTATGATTTTAAAGCATGGCACTCTTCACATGATTTTTTAGTATGCACAAAATGATCAATTTTCTTTTTCAAATTTCTATTTTCAGATTTGAATCTTTTACATTTTTCATATAAAGATTCATATGCAATTTTCCATTGTTCACAAGTAAGAATTTCAGTTTCAGAATCTACCTCATTTCCTTCGTCATCATTGGCCATGAGACATAGATTCTGGACTAGCTCATCTAGTCCATCTTCATTTCCGGATTCCTCCTGATCTTCATCGCTCCATGTGGCCATCATGGCCTTGGACTTCCTGAACTTGCCTTTCTTCACCTTCTTGATGAGATCGGGGCACTCACCCCGCATATGGCCTGGTTTCTTGCATTCATAGCAAATCACTTCTTCTTTCTTGCTACTTTCTCCTCTGTTTGGTCCTTGCCTTCTTGGTCCCTTCCTGAACTGACCACCAAAGTTTCTGGTTCTTTTGACGAACCTTCTTGCTCTTCGTGTGATCATGGCAACCAGTTCCTTATCTTCAGTGTTGCCAATGGAATCATTGTCACTGCCCTCTGAATCTTGTGGATTCACCCTTAGGGCCAATGGTGTGACAATTTTTTTTTCTTGTGATCCTCCTCGCTCTTTTTGATGTTTATTTCATATGTCATCAGCGAGCCGATCAACTCATCCAGAGTTAGAGTGCTGAGATCCTTGGAGTCTTCAATTACAGTGGCTTTTGTATGCCACTGTGGAGAGAGGGATCTTAGAACTTTTCTGACAAGCTCCTTGTTGGAATACTCCTTGCCAAGTCCCTTTAGTCCATTTGTAATTTCTGTCAATCTAGCAAACATGTCAGAAATGGACTCATCTTGCTTCATTGCGAACAGCTCGTAGTCCCGGACTAAAAGATTGGCTTTGGTTTCCATTACTTCCGACGTTCCTTCATAGAAAAGCCGTAGCTTGTTCCACATCTCCTGTGCAGAGGAACATGTAGAAATACGTGAGTATTCATTAGGATGAACATCACATTGAATTATATTCATAGCTTTAAAATTCGCTGAACACTTCCTAATATCTTCTTCATCCCACTCATTCTCATTTTCAGATAATACATATGGACCCCTACTTATGACACGGCAAACATCGTAGTCCTGGACACGTATGAAAACATACATTCTATTTTTCTAGTAGGGGTAGTTTGATCCATCAAAGAATGAAGGTCTTTGAATAGAATGCCCTTCGGGCATCATCCCCTTGTTTGCCATTTAATGGGATCTAGCTCTGACGATCGTGTGGTCGAGATTAAACAGAGACCAAGGCTCTGATACCAATTGTTGAGTCTCGGAGGGTGGCAATCAAGAGGGGAGGGGTGAATTGATGGCCAATTAAAAGAAACTACCTACATGAATTCTATACTAATTATGCACACAAGCTCTAGCCTTACACGAACAGGATCACACTCGTGAATGCGTGTGAAGTGGGTGTGATTGATAGAGAAAATGGTGAATGCTCACCTCACCGCGAAGCCCACTCGACAAGTAAACGGAATAGCAAACCACAATTGACACATGGAATTTGTAGGTGGTTCGGGTATACTGCCGTGTCCCCTACGTCCACCCCTCACACGGAGGATTAAGGCTTCACTATGTAGTGAATCACACACACACACTGTGTAGAACAACAAGCACACACACACACACACACACACACACACACACACACACACACACACACACACACACACACACACACACACACACACACACACACACACACACACACACACACACACACACACACACACACACACACACACACACACACACATGCACGTTCGTGTTACCAAACACGAACACCGCACACAAATATCTGAAATAATGATTACAAACGTATGCTCAAGTTTAAGCTAAATGATTCAGAATGGAAAGAGTGAAGAAGGATTGATTTATCCTGGTTGGATCTCCCCCTTTCTCTTCTGTGAATTTTATCAAACACTTGTGCAGCACGATGACCGTTCTTGACGATCTTGGCTCGGATGTGGCTGAATCTCGATTTTGCTCGCAGCCAGCAGCAGAGGCTTGATTGGAACTTTGATTCCTTCTTCTTCCCTTCACATTCATGCACACACCAAGGTGGAACAAGGGCTGGAGGTGGCTGCTGCGACCTGCACACACAAATGTTAGAAAGAAACCCAAAATCAGGACATACGAATTTCTCTTAGGGTTTTCATCCTCTACAAGTTATTATATAGGCCAAGGGTGGTCAAGGGACAGCCATGGGACAAGATCCACTTGTTATGTAGTGGATTAAGGACAGCCACATAAGTGTGGTTGGACCATTTGGTCGAAATGCCAAGAGTCCACAAACACGGCGCTGCCCAGACCAGAAAGGGTCGACCCTTGGGGTCGACCCTCGAGTGAATGGGTCGACCCTTGGGGTCGACCCTTGCAGGTCTGGTGAAGGAGCCCGCCGGGTTCTAAAAAATAATCACCAGGGGTCGACCCTTGGGGTCGACCCTTGCGGCTGGGGGTCGACCCAATGGGTCGACCCTTTCAGCTGGAGATAAAAGACCCACGTTAACAGAACCATGGGACCTAGGGTCGACCCAATGGGTCGACCCTTGTTCCAGAACATCCAAAAGATTGATTGAAAGACCCACTAAGTCCAAGAACAAGTCTAGGGGTTTCAAGATGGTTTTTAAAGCATGAGAGGGAGTGAAACTCAAACCATTTGAACTTAGATAAGTTCTAAACTAATTTAATCCTTGAGATCAAAATAAATAACTTCAAACCACACATTCAAAAGTCAATATGTTGAAGTCGATCTCACCAACCGTCCTCGAGTTCCTTAAGCACGTTCCTTGCCCTCCAAAAGCTCCAAGTCTACATCAAGGATGTGCATTTCCAAAGCTTTTCATGTTGGAACAACTCAATTTCAATTCACACATATAAATAGTGTTTGGTCATCATCAAAATCTATTTAGTAATACCCACAAGGAGGAGGTTCAACAGAGCTCTTTGACAATATACCTATTCTTTCTGAGCTAGTGGGATGCTGGTCCAGTGCGAATTTACGGGAAAGCACTCACCCCTTCAGTGAAGGGTTGAGGGGATCGCTTCACCGCGTATGCACGCGGACCGACATGTCTGAGTGGAGGTTTAGTCATCGACATGGGGTGACTGCCGAAGCAAGAAGGAGGGGCCTATGCGTCGCCCCAGGAGAAAGGCCCAAAACGACTTAGATGAGGCCAACCCCACGGGGGAGTTGGTGACTCGTGCTGGGTTTAGAAAAGTTTTTCATTCATCGACTCGAACGGAAGGTCCAAGCCAAGCAAGGAGGGGTTTCTTTGTGTTCATGGACTTGGACGGTAGGTCCGAGCCAAGCAAAGAGTATGCATTTTTTGTTCATGGACTGGGACGGAAGGTCCGAGCCAAGCAAGGAGGGGTTTCTTTGTGTTCATGGACTTAGACGGAAGGTCCAAGCCAAGCAAAGCGGATGCATTTTTTGTTCATGGACTGGGGCGAAAGGTCCGAGCCAAGCAAGGAGGGGTTTCTTTGTGTTCATGGACTTGGACGGAAGGTCCGAGCCAAGCAAAACGGCTTCTTTTGTTCATGGACTTAGACGGAAGGTCCGAGCCAAGCAAAGGGGGTCCTTTTTGTTCATCGACTTGGACGAAAGGTCCAAGCCGAGCAAGGAGGCTCTTTTTGTTCATCGACCTGGACGGAAGGTCCGGGCCACGGGTTTGTTCGTTGGTAGGACAGGGAATTGGAGATGAATGTGGTTTATTCATTGACACGGGGTTAGTGCCGAAGCAAGGGTCTTTTTGTTCATGGAACCAAACTAAAGGTCCGGGCCACAGGTTTATTCATCGATGCCGACAGGAAGTCGGAGACCGACATGGTTTATTCATTGACACGGGATTAGTGTCAAAGCAAGGGTCTTTTTGTTCATGGAACCAGACGAAAGGTCCGGGCCATAGGTTTGTTCATCGATGCCGATAGGAAGTCGGAGACCGACATGGTTTATTCATTGACACGGGGTTGGTGTCAAAGCAAGGGTCTTTTTGTTCATGGAGCCAGACGAAAGGTCCGGGCCACAGGTTTGTTCATCGATGCCGACAGGAAGTCGGAGACCGACATGGTTTATTCATTGACACGGGATTAGTGTCAAAGCAAGGGTCTTTTTATTCATGGAACCATACGAAAGGTCTGGGCCATAGGTTTGTTCATCGATGCCGACAGGAAGTCGGAGACCGACATGGTTTATTCATTGACACGGGGTTGGTGTCAAAGCAAGGGTCTTTTGTTCATGGAGCCAGATGAAAGGTCCGGGCCACAGGTTTGTTCATCGATTCCGACAGGAAGCCGGAGACCGACATGGTTTATTCATTGACACGGGATTAGTGCCAAAGTAAGGGTCTTTTGTTCATGGAGCCAGACGAAAGGTCCGGGCCACAGGTTTGTTCATCGATTCTGACAGGAAGTCAGAGATCGACATGGTGATGGGGCATCAAAGGCGATTTCCATACACGGGTGAAGTGTATTTGTGAGTTATGGCTTGTATGAGATTGTAATTGTGTATTTTCTTTCTTTTGGGCTCCTTGTAAGGCTTATATCAAGCCAATGGGCCATTTGTTATGTCAAGTCCAAGGCTAGGTTGCCATTAGTAGAGTCCATTAAGAGTGTTACTTCATATTGGGTCATTAGGTGTCTAATGGGTCACTAATGCACTTAAGGCCCAAATTGGGTTACACTCCCTCATGGGCCAACTAAGTGGGAAGGGTCCAAGTCTAGCATGGGCTTGTGGATGTTTCATGGCCCATGAAGAGGCCTTTGGCCCATGAAGGGGGGCGCCCCCTCTTTTGGCTCCATTAGGCTAGGTTGTTTAGTTTTTTTTTTATTTCCTTCCTTTCTTTGACCACATGTTGTAAAAATTAGGAATTGGCTTCCTTTAAATATTGTATTTTGGAGGTTGGTCATACTTCATCCCAGCCCTTCAATCCACACCCCTAGATCCAAGGGTTGAGGTTGAGTTTGGTTGGCATCCTATATAAGGTTGTATTTTTCATATTGAAGCAATTAATGAAGGAAAAAAAGGCATTTGCCCCCAAGGAAGCTTGCGCCCCTCCCCTCTCTCTCCCTGGTTCCTCCACCCCATCTCCCCTTTCTAGAGTGTAATCCCTTCCCCCTTGATCCCCTCCAGCATCTGAAGCAACTCCGGTGATCGCCGCCGCCATCGACTCGCCGCCGACGCGTCGTTGCCAACGGTTTCGGTGTTCTGTCCACTCAGGACAGAACCTTCTTCTCCGAATTCCTGCTATCACTCCCTTCGTCTTCTGAAGCTCAAAATTTCAGGGTTGGTTCCCCTCTAGAACCCTTATCCCCACAAAAAAAATCACGTCAAAATTCATCCTTTAGATATTTTTTGATTTTTGTCCAAGTCCAAGTTCCAGATCTGTCCTGGTTCTGTTTACTGTTCATCAGTTCTGAGTTTACCCCATTCGAACCACCTTTTGATTTTTTTTGGGTCACCCAAGTTTATTGGGAGTTCTGTCCACATCCCTCTACCACCAGAAATTTTCTTAATTTTTGGTTCACCTTCCAAGTATTTTACAAAATTCGTCCAAGTTCCCAAGAACAGTCTGCCCACAGTTTCCCAGATCCGACCCAGGTCTAGTAAAAAAATCCCAGAAAATCCATTTCTTTTCCAATCAAAAAACTAAAAATAGTCCCGGATTCCTCTCTCAGAGACCGTCAACTTTACTGAAGAAATCATTTCCAGATTCGGAGGTCTTCTCCCCGGTCAACATCGATCTTCAGAGAAGTCAGAACCTGCCCCTGCAGTTCTGGCCAGATTCCAGCAAGCTTGTAAAATACATGATCAGAAATACAGATCTGATTATTTTTTTTTAAGACCCCTACGTCTAAGTATTCTGAGTCAGCTTTCCAACGGCGCTAATCTCGTCGCATTCTGACGACGGGGCTGATCGCAGCAGCAGTTTTCTCCGAGTCACGCGCCTACAAACAGAAGTTCAGGTTTGTGGCCGAGTTCCCCGCGAGCGTCGTCCGAGGGCCGCCCGGCGTCCGGTGGTCGTTCCAGCAGCTCGCCATCCCAGGGGAACACTTCCCAAGTGTCTCCACAACAGAGGAGTCATCAGGCCCCACACGACCCCTCCGGTCAGCACGTGGGCCCCCACTAGCACGAGTACGCGTGAAGCCGAAGCATCACACGGAACCGCCCGTCAACCCGAAACTGGTCCTCCCGGGCCCACTTGTGTCGCCCTTTACCTCCCTGCGTGGAGTGGGCTTAGTTGCATTACTGTAACCATAATGTATTAAGTTCCCGGGGGTACGAGTTCCGGCCGGGTCCCATCTTCGCCACGCCGAGAGCGTGGAGGTATCGCCTTCACCCTTAGACTTGGCATTAGCTCAATTCTTTATATGCTTTATATGCCGCTGCTAGAGAGCATGTGTAGGGATACCTAGCCCGCCTTCAATTTATAATATCACTGCTGCGAGAGAGAGCGAAGCCGTCCCGTAACTCGATCCGGGCACAAGTGAGAGCCGACCACCCTAGCTCCCAGCCGGTTTCTCAACCGCGCACATCTGACACTTCCCTCGTTAAGGGACGATCGCGAGCTTGTCGTCTCCGTGGTCCCGTCCCGCATCACATGGTTTATTCATTGACACGAGATTAGTGCCAAAGCAAGGGGAAAGGTTGATTCCCCAATCCCGGACGAAAGGTTCGGGTGGGGCGTTCTTCGTCAGTGCCGACAAGGTGTCAAGGGCAGACATGGCTGGTTTGTTTATTGAAATATTCTCAAAGATAAGAGTGAATGTTAATAAAGGGAGATTGATTCCTCCCTCCCCTTCCCCCCTTTTTTTTCTCTCTCTTTTTTTCCTTTCCCCCCCTTTTTTCCCTTTTTCATCTTTTCCTTTTTGTTCTTCTTCTTCTTCTTCTTCTTTTTTCTCTTTTTGTTCATCTCTTTTTCTTTTGAAACACAAGATAAATAGTGCCCAAACCATCTGGGCAATAGTAATGCAAATTCACCCGGGGCGGGTCGGAGAAATGTTTCATTCATTGAATGGGGGAATTGGAGCGTGGTACAACCTCAAATGTCTACTGTTGAGGGGCGGAAACTGAACCTCCCCCCGATGGTTGACGATTACATATGCTCCGCCTTCGTAGACTTTCTGGACTACATAGGGTCCAAGCCAATTCTCATTCAGCTTGCCCTTGGGATTGGAAGCCATGACTTCTCTTCTCTTGACCATGACGAGGTCACCCTTTTTGAATTCACGCTCCTTGACGAGCTTGTCAAAGGCACGCGCTATTCGGGCCTGATAGACCTAGATGTTCTGCTGGGCTTGAAGCCTTTTTCCCTCCAAGTTGGAGAGCTCTTCGAGCCTTCACTCGACATTTGTTTGTTCTCCCCGGACCAACCCGTGCTGGATTGCGACCCGCAGGGAGGGTATTTCCAGGTCAATGGGGACAATAGCTTCTGAGCCATACAATAAGGAGAAGGGTGAACAACCCGTTGGAGTTTTGTATACAGTCCGGTATGCCCACAGGGCCTCGTACATTTTCTCCTTCCAGTCTCTCTTGTTAGAAGTAAAAATTTTGGACAGGAGAGTACACATAGTTTTATTGAAAGCTTCAGCCAAGCCATTGGCCTGTGGGTTGTAGGGGGTTGACGTCCTCCAATCGATCTTGTATTTCTCTGCCAGCCGGTAGACTTTCTGGTTGCGAAAGTGGCTTCCATTATCTGAGATAATTCGGTTCGGAGTGCCAAACCAGAATATGATGTTGCGGCAGACAAACCTGGCAACGATTTCCCCGGTCACTTCTTTCAAGGCAACAGCTTTCGCCCAGCGGGAGAAGTATTAGTTGTGTCCAAGATGTACTTGCACCCAGCGGATGATGCGGGCAGTGGACCCACGACGTCTGTTCCCCATTGGGTAAAAGGCCAACTCGGCAGTGTTGGATGCAGCGGCACGGGGGGCCTTCTAAGCACCGTGGCGTGCTCCTGGCATTTCTGACAAGACTTGGCATACTTGTAGCAGTCGTCGAACATTGTTGGCCAATAGTAGCCGAGCTTCTTTATTCCAATCTTCATTTTCGGTCCTGCCTGATGTGCACCAGCTGTTCCGGCGTGAACCTCTTTCATGACTTTCCAAACTTCTTCAGTGGATAAACATCGGAGGAGCACCTTCCGTTTGGCGTCTGCCATAATTCAGAATAGGATCCTGTTCCGAACCTCGTAAGAGTCCTTTGTTCTGATTAACTTGATCTTTTCTTCTCTTTGCCTATGTAGCTGCTTATATTTAAACCACTACAAAAGGGGGTCCCTCCAATCGAGTAGGCTGACGGCTTCCGCTGTGGCGGCCTCAAGTTCTTCTTCTTCTGGCCCTTCAATCATGCTAGGCACTTGGCGCTGATTCACCACCCGGATGCTGAGGGCTCCATCTGGCGTGATTGCCAATGAACTCGCCAATTTTGCCAGTGCATCGGCTTGTGCATTCTCTCCTCAGGCAACGTGGCCTATCTCAATGAGGTAGAACCGCTGCATGAGCCATTTCACCTTAGCATGGTAAGGGAGTAACTCGGGTTTTCAGACGTCAAACTGTCCCTGGACCTGCTTGACGACCAGCAATGAATCGCCAAACACATGTAATATTTTAATCTCCATTTGCAAAGCGACTTGGAGACCAATGATCAGAGCTTCATACTCTGCCTCATTATTTGTGTAGGGCTTGTTAATGGAGCAGGATGTGTGTAATACTTCTCCCTCAGGGGATTTAAGGATGATGCCAGCCCCGGCCCGTACTTTTGTGTGCCTAGACGGGGTTGTTTCTATTCCCGAAGCTCCATCAAAGTGCAGCTGCCAGGTGATCTGTTGGGCTTGGTCCACCTCTAGTGTTTCATCTTCAGGGAGCACCGTGGCCAGTGGGGAATCTGCAGGCATAGGGTGTGCTGCAAAGAAATCGGCCATGGCTTGACCCTTAACGGCCTTCTGAGGCACGTAGGTGATGTCAAATTCCATTAACAGTACGGCCCACTTGCCGAGACGTCCCTTCAGGACTGGCTGGGAGAGAATGTGCTTGACTGGGTCAGCCTTAGAGATCTGGCTCACTTCATGCGAGAGCATGTAATGCCTCAACTTCTTGACTGCGAAGACCAAGGCGAGACAAACCTTCTCAATCGGGGTGTATTTTGCTTCTGCCTCCACTAGTCTTCGGCTGAGGTAATAGAGAGCTTGCTCCTTCCCCTCATCATTGTTCTGGGCGAGCATTGCCCCCAGCGAACATTCGGTGGCAGCTAAATATAGAATAAGTGGCCTCCCCTTGACAGGTGCCCCCAACACAGGTGGAGTCTTTAAGTAATCCTTCAGCCGATCGAAGGCCTTCTGACATTCCTGGTTCTAGTTGAAAGGTGCATTCTTCATCATTAATTTGTGGAATGGTTGACAGCGCCCCGACAAATTGGAGATGAATCTTCGGATGTAGGCTAGCCGACCTTGCAGGGACCTTAGCTCTCCCAAATTCTTCGGAGGAGGTAGCTCCCGAATGGCTTTTATTTTAAAGGGGTCGATCTCGATCCCCCTATATCGGACAATGAAGCCGAGAAACTTTCCACTGGAGACGCCGAAGGCACACTTCATTGGGTTCATTTTCAGCTCGTACTGCCGGAGTCTCTCGAAGATGACTCTAAGGTCATTCAAGTGATCCCCCCTTTTCTTTGTCTTGATGACCAGATCATCAATGTAGCATTCGACTTTGCTATATAGTAGTTCGTCAAATATCTTGGTCATCGCCCGCTGGTAAGTGGCGCCAGCGTTCTTGAGGCCGAAGGGCATTCTTTTGTAGTGGAATATCCCTTTAGGTGACCGAAAGGCCGTATGAATTTGGTCATGTTCAGCTATCCATATTTGATTATAGCCGGATGATCCATCCATGAAGGACAAGGCCTCATGGCCGGTAGTTGCATCAATCATCACTTTCGTGACGGGCACCGGAAAGTCATCTTTTGGGCAAGCTTTATTCAGGTCGTGGAAGTCCACGCAGATCCTGATCTGTCCATTTTTCTTCTTTACTGGCACAATGTTGGCCAACCAAGTGGTGTATTGGTTTTCAGCTACAAAACCGACATCTATGAGCTTGTCGACTTCTTTACAAATCTGTTTTATCAGCTCCGGCCTCATATGCCGGGGGGGACTGCTTCACCGGTTCCACCTTGGGATCAATAGCCAGAATATGTTGAGTCACGTCGGGGCTCATGCCGGGCATCTCTTTGTAGTTCCAGGCGAAACAACCCCGGAATTCTTGCAGCAACTTGACATATTGTTCCCTCTCTCGTGGAGGAAGAAGGGCACTTAGAAAGGTCGGCCTCGGGTCACTTTCCGTGCCTAGGTTAATTTCAAGGAGCTCATCTACTGTGGCCTGGCCGCCATCTTCAATTTTCGGCGGCGCTGGCAGTAGGTCGATGAAATCTTGGTCTTCACCATCTTCTGCTTCAAGGACACCATAGACGTCTTCTTGCTCTGCCTCTTTGGGTAATGAGGCTTTGCTTGTTTCTCCCTCTTCCAGGCATGTTGTATGCGGCTTCGACGGGTTCTCCTACGCGGAGAAGTAAAGGACTTCTCCAGGATCTTCTTGGTAGTGATCATAGACGGCTCCCGCAGAGCCGAGGTGATTGATTGCCACACTGGGGACTGTTCCACTATCAGCGGCTGGGGTAGTTCATTCTCAGCTACATCTTCAAAAATCTGGGCTGAACTGACACCATGTAAACACTTCTTTCGTGGCCACCTGCCACATGGGGGCGTGGCGGGGCCACCACATAATCTCTCATTCTGAGCTCATCTCTCTCAATCAGATCTTGAGCAATATCCTTGAAGACGTAGCAGTCTTCGATAGGGTGACTCAGTATTTGGTGATAGGGGCAAAACAAAGGGTCACCATTTCTGCGAGCATCCTGCCACCTTTTAGACCTCGGGAGGGAGACCTTACCATGGTGGCGGGCCCAGTCAAAAATCCCTCGGGTCTTGCTCTTTGGGAAAGAGTAAGGCCTTTGCATCCTTTCTTGTAGTGTAGGATTTCGCTTGGCCGATCGTCCGACTGGAGAAACAACTGCATCCCTTGCCTCCTTTTTCAAGTGCATGGGGGCGTCCAGAATGGTATTCGGGGATTGGTGCATGCCGATGTTTTGCTGGCGGAAGATGCCCCCGATCAAGTCAGACACAAGTGCGGTCACTTCGGCCAACCAAGCCTTCAACATCTCAATTTCCCGTAGTTGCTGGTAGCACAGGGCAAATAGAGCAGAGTCGCATTGAGCGGGCCCTAGAGTGCTACTCCCTTCCCCGCCCTTTGCATCAACGGTAGGGGAGGGCAATGGTACCCTGCTACTGTGGCTATTCGGGGTCGATCTCTTAGAGGAGGGCGGGACCTTCCCCTTGTTCCTGCAGGGAGGTGAATTCCACAGGAACACCTCTTCATCTTGATCTTCGTCGGTCGGAGGCGTAGGGTGCCGACGATCTTCGACTTCCCGCAGGCCTGCATTGCCTGCGGGGCTATCACTGTTCGGAGCCAAGACTGATATCACATCGGCTTCAAAGGAATATTCTATTGAGAAACCCAAGCCCGGGTGCCGGGTGATCTGCAACAACCTCCGGTCCAGGTTTGGTGGGTTCCACATCTTCTTGAACATTTCTTTCTGACTAGAGAGTTGGCAGAAGGGTATTGAGGTGACACGACCTTGGACTTAAGCAAGCAAGCACATTCGCAATCTAAATGGGCCAATTTGGGCCGCCGCTCTCTCGTCGCTCACCCAAGCCCGGGGTAACTTGGCAATGCCAAGGTGAGGTTGAGGGGTTGGGCCCTTGCTGGTAGAGGGCCAGCAAGGCCAAGACTTGATTCCCAATGGATGTGGAAGCCCAAGACAATGGGGCCGACCAAGTGCCAAAGGCACCGGTTTCTCTCTTTTCCCACGGTGATCACTTATAGCACAAGAGCTTAAGGATCGGGCTCTCATTCACGGCCAGCGGAGTTTATGAACTAATATTGAAAGAACAAGCATAAATTAGAGCAAAGTTTGGAGCACTTACTCGACCGGTTTGAAGAAACCGGTCCCGCTCGGAGACGAGGGTGAGCGGGGAAGCGTGGGTTCCCCACACGCCGGGCCGGGGTAGCTTGACCTGTTTAAGCTATTACAACACTACACCCCATGCAAGGGGGGGATCGTGGGGAAGGGAAGATGATAGTTACAATCAAAACTACCTCCACGCAGGGAGGGGCCTTCAGCCGGCCAAGCGGGGTGGGGAAAACTAGGGCTAAAACGATGATGAAGTGAATATGCTGAATCTGCCTTCTCCCGGAAATTGTGGACAGACAGTCGGTACTGTGGCTACAGAACATGATCAGGAATTTTGCCGAGGGTGAGACCAGTGGGAAAATCGTTGTTACTGGAACTGGAGTGCCTCTGAATTTTTCCGAATTCTTCTGGGGTCGCTGCTGGCCTGGGCAGGAGCTCGAACAGGGACGCTGATTATCGGACTGACAGCAACTGGTTACTAACAGCAGGAAGAAGAGGTTGCCTGAGCCGCTCCTGAACTCCGAATCAGGTGCCGCTAGAGCCGCTGGAACCGTGGACGAGTCTTCTTTGCAACAGAACTAACGGGGAAGCTGAAAGATGCCAGCAAAGATCAGGGGACCCAGAACAGTGAGTGGGGGTCGGTGCAGACTGTGGGAAGCAGAGTCTCATGCCTGAGGAAGAAAATTCGTAACTTCTACTGCCGGATGCCGAACGGAGTTCGCTTCTTGGTTATGAAAGTAGACAGGGAGAGGAATAACTTTACAGAAGAGCTCGTGGCCTGATTGCTCCGGGATTGTCGTGGTGAAGCTTTCTCTCCGGATTAGGATCTCTATGGAGCTAGCTCCTGGTTTCCAACAGCAGGTTGCAGAGGATGCCCCGGCAGCTCCTGACCTCGGAATCAAGCGCCGTCAGAGTCGTTGGAATTGTGGACGAGTCCTCTTCGCAGAAAAACTGATAGGGAAGCCAACTGATGTCAGAGAAGACTAGGGGATGCAGAACAATGGCGACTGGTCAGTGCAGACTATGAGTAGCAGATCTGCGTAGCTGAGGGAGAAAAATGAGAACTCTGGATCACGAACGCCGAATGAAGTTCTGTTTCTTGATTCTAGAAGTAGACTGGGCGATGAAGAACTTTGAAGAAGAACTCGTGGACTGATTCCTTCGGGGTTCATCGTGGCAGAGCTTCTAATCTGGCTCAGGTCCTCAGTCGAGGCAGAACTGCGCAGTTGTGGGAGAATGGACCTCCTGGACGGCTCGGAGATCGAAGAAGATGAACCAACTTCTGTTGCGAAGGAGACTGGTAGACGCTTCCGATGATGGCTCTTGGGTCTTCAAAATCGTCCGGAGGAAGTCGTGGTGGCCGCTGCATGTTGCTGGTTCATCTGTAACCTCTGGACAACAAACTGCAACTTCGAAGTAGCTTCCAATGACCAAGAAAGAAGAAGGGGAAGGGGGTAGATGAGTGTGAGAGTGACCCCTGGTTGTAAGGGGGTCTTGGAGGGGGTGTTCTAAGGTGTGGGAGGTGGAGAATAAGGTCTGGAAGAGGGTCCAATAGATGGTGGTAGTGGGGGCTACGAATTTGGTTGGAATGGAGAGAGGGAAAGGATATTCAAAAATAGGTTTAAGGGTGGGGTTAATTTTTTGTCTTGGGAATGGGGGGGTTGTGTTGGGGAAGGGAAGGGGTGCTTGGGGTAGTGGGAAGGGTGCTTGGGAAAGTGGGAGGGGTAGTTGGGGGTTGGATGGTGAGGAGAGGATTGGTGGAGGGGGTCTTGGGAAGGGGTGGAGTATTGATGAGGGTTGTGGGGAATGGGAAGAGGCTTAAATGGGGTAGGTGGGGAGTGGAGGTGGTTGGGAAGGGAGGAGAGAGAAGAAAATTTGAATTTAGGTGTTGAGGAGAGAGAAAGTGGAGTGAAAAAGAGAGATTAGGAGAGGGAAGGGTGGGGAATCTCTCCCCTTGGGTTTCTCACCCAAAAAATGGAATCTCTCCACTAGATAAGAAGTATAAACTCTCAAAATGGCAAGTTTTTTCATTCATTGATTCATTAAGTTGAAATGGGGGGGAATGTGGTCCTATATATAGGAAACCCACATTTCCACAAAAGTCCTGACAATTGACTCAATGACAAATAACCGAGGGGATAAGGGAGAGCCCTTGGGCCAAGCCCAATGAATTGGGCCCAATAGCTAACTAGACAACCTAATGACACTCAAACTTAGGGAAATGAACACAAGACCTAGGAACATGACTCAAATAAAAGGGAAAATACATCAAATGACTCAAATAAAAATTACATAGGACTCAAAATTAAATGACTAAACCATGCCGGATGCAACCGGGGCGAGGAGAAGAGCTGTGAACGTGGGCATGGGAGGTGATGTCCCCATCATACTCCCGGGGTGCGGAGAACTCGACTCCGTCGAGTAAGTGTCCTTCCCTCCTTGGAGGGTGTAGAAGTGGTACTGCCCTCAAGTCTTCCGAATGAGACCGATCCATCCACCTGCCGAGATAGCGCTCGTATACCTTGCTCCTGGTGGTAGTGACCTGTTCATCCAATATTCGTTCAATGCGCTCACGCTGGACTCTCTTGGCTAGTGGACTCTCCTCACGGGTGGGTGCTCTCTCAACGGAGGGAATATGCTCAATATCCTCACTAGGTACCACCTTGGGTCCCTTGTATGGCACTAGGTCGGCGACACTGAATGTGGGACTTACCCCATATTCCTCGGGGAAATCTAACTCATAGGCATGTGCACTAATGCGCCTCAGGACCTGGAAGGAACCAGCCCCACGTGGCCTCAATTTGGAGATGGCTCCCGGGGAGAGCCTCTCCGTTCTTACCATCACAAAGTCACCCTCATGGGATTCTTGGTGACGTCGATGAGAGTCGGCCCGCCTCTTATAACCCTCATTCTTTTTGCTTATGTGCTTGCAAAGGCTTTCATGCAATTTTGTCAATGTTGACATTCTAGGGGTGATGGGTGGGCCTGGGCAACCAAAAGTAGACCAATCATGCTTTGATGCCAAGAAGACTTTGATGGATTTTGGAGGGTCGGGGCAGCCATATGTGGACTTATCATGCAATGTTGTCATGTAGACTTTGGTGGGCCTAGGTGGGCCGGGGCACCCGTAGGTGAACCTATCATGCAAAGTGGTGATGAATGTAGGGGGACCTGGACATCCGTAGATACTTTTGACATGCTTAAGACCCATGATAAATGAAGGTGGATCAATACATCCGAATATGGGCCACTCATGCCTTCTACTTGACATGTGGGTGGTATGAATGAATGGACCAAACATAGTGTTCATGCCAAGTGGTGTGGTAGGCCTAGACACATGCATGTTTTCCTAAGGGTGACTTCCATGTGTATAGGTGTGGGACAACCTTTGAACTCCCATTGGAAAGGATCGAACGGATCTAAGAATGTGGTCATCATGGGATGGAGCACAATCTCATTACCTAGGGAAATGTGGCCCAAGGTCATGGCTCCCAAGGTGTAACCCGGGTCATAGATGAGGTGGGTTTGGCCCAATATGGCTGGGTGAGGGTAGGAAAGGGTGGGTGGTTGGTAAGATGGTTGGGTCATATGAGTCCCTTGACTCCCATTGGAATGGATCATATGGATCATAAAATGGGTCACCTAGGGGGAGGAACTCCATGTCCTCAAGATCCTTAGAAGGTGCTAAGTCATCCTTCTCCATTATAGTTGAGCCAATGTTCTTGACAAGTGAGTCGGCCATGAGTGGAGGGCTTGGCTTTCTACCCGAGATAAGAAGCTCTAAATTGAGGAGAAGGTTGGGCTCATCGGGTGTAGGGAGGAATAGAAGGAGGTCGCTAGTGTAGCAACCAATGGTGCAAACCGAGGTGATAGACCCTATGCATAGGTGTAGAAGGCTAAGGCTCCTAGGTTGTTCGACCATAGGGGTCAACATGCTAGTCACTCTACTTGCCATGCTATGCCCTTGAGGAGGTCCTCTAAGGTCTCCACTTGATAGGATGCTTGGATTGTAGTGTGATAGGAGAAGAAGGGCACTATGGGAAGGTCTCATTCTATGGGAGGGAAAACATGGGCCGGGGTCTCTCGAATTGGGCTCTCCTTTAGCCAACTAACAATGGGTTCTCCTAAGATGAGCTCCGCCTCAACTAGAGAGGGTGGTGTAAGGTAAAGACCATCGTGTGAGGTTCCTTCTTCAGCTTGGACTTGGGTTTCCTCCAAAGTGGGTGGTGGGTTTGGAGTGCTCACAACTATTGGATTGGGTATGAGTTCTTCTACCAAGGAGGTGAGAGAGTCTTTTGGGGTGATGAGGGTTTGTGTGTGGTGTTCCCAGGGTAGAGGGTAAAGGGAAACTTGGATTGGGATTGGTAGGATGTGGTTTGGGAGTGGAAGTAGTGGAGGTCTAGGTTGGGGTAGGATGGGGTTTGGAAGTGGAAGGTGGGTTGGGTGACAGGATTTGGGTTGGGTGGTGGTAGCCGTCATGGTTCTAGGTGGAGGGATGGACACGGGGTCTACTTGGGTTTGAATGGTGAGAATAGGGTGAGTGGTGGTCCTTTTTGCGGAAACTGGGTCGGTTAGGGGTCTCTTCCCCTTGGGATCGGCTGGTTGTGGAGGGGTGGTAGTGGGGGCCAATTGAGTTTGGATAGATAGGTTTGCGGAAGGAGGTTTTGGTTGGAGTGTGGGGATCCTCATGGGATTTGGTGGAGAGGTGGTTGTTTGGTTTATTTGGGTCTTAAGGGAGAGGACTTGGTCGCGAAGTGTTGTTATGATGGTTGAGAGATGAATTGTTGGGGGTGGTGTGGGTGGAGACCAATGGTCGGTCTCAAGTTGGCCGGGTGGGGGTGGAGGAGTGGTAGTGCTCCTCGGGTTAGGGGTGCTTGAGTAGGAGGGGTGGAAATGTTTGGGGATGTAGATCTTTCTAAGTTCTACCTTCATCTCTTCCCATGAGTGAATAGGTTCTTGTCTTCTAACCCTCCTTAAGCCTTCTATGTGTTCCCACTTACTCTTGGCTTGACCCCGAAGTCGTCCCTTGGCCTTTCGGACTCTCGCGCATCCATATACCCAAGTCTTTTCAAAGTACTTTTCTATGGTAGCCTCCCACCTAAGATAGTCACTAGAATGCGATCCGTCAAAGGTAATATCCCTATCTAGGATGAAGTCCATGGGTGGTGAGTAGGTTAAGTAGGTGGCCATGATGATCGGGGGAATCAATGCAAGGGTCGGATTGATGATGACTCCAATGCAAGCATGCCCTAGGACTTGACTTGATAGAGACAAGTCAATGACTTGCTCTGATACCAATTGATGTGACACACCCTTGATTGATGTGACACAACCTCGGACCTAATGCAAGCAAGCACAATCAAATTCAAATGGGCCGAATTGGGCCACCGCTCTATCGACACTCATCCATACCCATTGGGAATCCCATCTTGGCCTTGCTGGCCCTCTACCAGCAAGGGCCCAACCCCTCAACCTCACCTTGGCATTGCCAAGTTACCCCGGGCTTGGGTGAGTGTCGATAGAGCGGTGGCCCAATTCGGCCCATTTGAATGCGATTGTGCTTGCTTGCATTAGGTCCGAGGTTGTGTCACATCAATCGAGGTTGTGTCACATCAGGTATCCCTTATTTCCTGATCATTTTGACTACACGGCCGGCTATGTCAGACAGCCCCATGATCGGGACGAGTGGGTCGTGCAGCTCATCGGGAAGTTTACAATCATCATCCCCTCTGGCCGGGTGCTCTTCAGCTACATAGGAGATGGTAGACGGGCCCCCGGGGTTAGGCACCTTGAAAGTCTTTAGTGGTTCGACCACCTGGCAGTCAGCTTCTGCAAGGGGCTTGATGATCCCAGGCGGGACCTTGACATCCTCCATCAAGTCTTCGAGGTATGGCGTCCCTGGTGTAGGATAGATGGGAAGGGGAGTGGCTTTGATCACCCCTTCTGCTTTAGAAACAAATGACACCTGAGGGGGAGCCACATAGCCTGGCGGTGGTGGAGGGAACCAGTTGTCAGGCTCTGATTTCTTCTTTCCTTTATTCTGAGTGACTTGGGGTGCTTGCTTCGGCTTCTCCAAATATAAAGTGGCGTCCGACAAGTGACATTCAAACACTTTGAAAGGGTGGAGGTCAGCAAAGATTCTCTCCTCTTTCCCGTTGTCGGGGTACTTGATGCATTGGTGCAGAGTGGATGGTACCACCCTGTTTTGATGCAGCCAAGGTCGACCGAGCAACGCCTTGTAAGAGGTGTTGGAGTTGATCACATGGAATAGGACCTTGGTTGTGAAGTCGCCGAGGGAGTGGTTGAACTCTGCGACCCCCATGGGGACCTCGCACTTCTGGTTAAATCCAGCAATCTTGACGTTCTTGACCTCAATCAGGTGTACGTCAAAGTAATATTTTTGGTACACCCGGTAAGGGAGTATATTCACGACTGCCCCCAGGTTGATCAAGACTCTGTTGATGGGATGCCCATTCAGCTGCCCCTTCATGTAGAGTGGCCTGTTGTGGCTGCAGGTAGGTAGAAGCATATCTTCTTCTATGAAGGCCACAACTACTTCAAGTGACATTTCTGTGAGGCAGGCTTCAACATATGCTGGCGTCTGGAGCACAGCAATAACGGCTTGCCATGTCTCTTCATCTAGAGATAGGATTTCCCAGATGGTGGACCTGGCTGGGATCTTCTTTAGGTGCTTGACTATTCTGTTGCTGGCTCAGACCTCGAGCAACTTCATCTCTTCGGCTCTACTGCGCCTGCCTCCGCCTTGAACCTGGGGAGTTGGCACGGCGGGTGCCTCTTCCGCTGGGTCGGGTGCCGCTTGAGCTTGCGGAGGCTGCTGGGTCACTTCCTTTTCTTTCATGAACTCGGTAAGGTTCAGGGTGTTGTCAGGTTCTTCCCTTGGCCGAGGAGGAGTCAGTACCAACGGGGCCAAGGGGCTACCTGCCTCTTTGGCTTGCTGGGACTCGTGGGGGCATGACTGTTTTCCCCTCTGAGTCGTAAGAAATTCAATAAATGAAGGGGCGGCCTAGCCGACCGATTCTACGGGGTAGAGACCTAAGGGAGGGGGAATCTCCATGCCTTGGACCCTAGGCTCGGGGATGTGATACGATTGTTCTCCCCTGAACAGGATATTATGGTTGGCCTGAGGAGGACGTCCCCACTTCCTTCCCGACCTGGTGGCATGTTGGGAGGTGGATGCTTCAGCCTGATTCACCTCAGACGGCTCGACGGGCACTTCTTGCTCTTCCTCTCTCAGGGAGAGGGCTGTGTCAAATAATGCTGAGAGGGTGTTGCAAGAAAGGACAACCCCACTCTTCTTCTTGTTTCTAGGTCTTCTCTTCTTCTTTTTCTTCTTATCTTCAGTGGCTGGCAACTGCTCTTGGGGAAGCTCACCCCACAAGAGAGGCTCTTCTTTCGTCTCGGCTTCCGCTTCTAGAGCTAGTTCGAGTGACTCGAACTCCTCCCAAGGGACATACTCCTTCAACTCCACAGGCTGGATCTCGGGCTGTTCATAGTCTTCAAGCCCATCAATAATGGCCTGGAGCCTTTCTACCGCAGGACTGGTTTCTTTGTGCACCCGCATCGGGATGTGCTTTTTCTTGTTGTGAGTAGGGCGTCTCATGACCAGCCGGAGGGCTGTGTCATGCCAAATGGGTGTCACCGGTGGCGGTGTTGGTCGGGGTGTAATGCCTCTTATGTGAACTTTCGGAGTGGGCCGGGCAGCTTGTCTTCTTCTTCTGTTGTTTGTCGGCGCGGCTTGCCAACCTCCTTGGTCTTGAGTTGGCGCTGTGACGAAGGCTTGATAAGTAGCCTGTGTACTGGCCTCTGCCCATTCTTCAGGCAGCTGCTGGTATAAAGATACCATGTTGACAGTGGTGCCGATGTTTGGCATCTCGTGCGGTTGCGGAGGATCCACTCTGAGCTCCCCCATGTCCAGCTCTCCCTTCTTGATCAAGGACTCAATGACATCCTTGAAGATGTAACAATCCTCAACGGTATGCCCAAGCATCTGATGGTATGGGCAAAAGCGAGGATCATCCTTCTTCTTCAAGTCACCAGGCCTCTTCGGATCTGGTAATGTGATCTTGTTGTACCTGGTGGCCCATTCAAACAGGACCCGGACTTTGTCTCTAGGAAAAGAATACAATTTATTCCTCATCTTCTCCCGCAGGGAGGGACCTTCCCTCCGTTCAGTGGACCTGGGCGGAGGAGGGTCGGCTGTCTCTTTGCTTCTCGAAAGCTTCAAAGTCCAGTGTGTGAACTTCTGGCGGTATTGGCCTTTTCTCGACCTGCCTGGCCCTCTGGCTTGCTGCAACTGGGGCGGAAGAGTATCGAGCAAGGAATGCCTCGATCACTGCCACTATGTTATTCAGATGGTCAAATGACCTTACCTCAGCACCGATCATCCTCTCAAGGGTTTCCTTCTTCAGATTCTGTTTACAGATCTGCACTGCGTCCTCCTGATGCGGGGGACGTTTGCACCTCATGCTGAGGTTCCTCCACCTCTTTATGTAGTCGAGTGCCGACTCATCATTTCTCTTTCTTGTGGCATAAAGCTCTACCACGGTTACCTCCCGCTCAGCTATGTAGAACATTTCCTTGAATTTCTCCTACATATCGGGCCAGTCTGCAATGGACCCGACGGGCAAGCTCGAGTACCACTCGAAAGCAAGCCCGGTAAGTGTCGAGCCGAAGAACTTGAGAAGATAAGCTTCATCCGCGGCTAGATCCCCCATAACATTCACATAATAGGCAATGTGCTCCCTGGGAGACCCTTGCCCATTAAATTTCTCAAACTTCGGCGGCTTGGTGATGCCGACCGGTAGCCTCTTGGCAGCATAGTGTGCCGGGTAAGGTACCCGGTATACGTCGAATGGCATGTGATCACCATCGCTCCTCTCTGCCAACTTCATGCCTATCATTTGTTCGAGCATTAGTCTGCTCACTGTTGCCGGGTCAACCGGGTTTGGATAGAAATGGGCCGGTTGCGCCAGCGGCGTTAACACTGTCGCCTGGGGTGCAGTAGTGGACCCCTGGAATGGCAGGTTCGGTGGAGGGGCCGGTGTGACATGTTGTGGCTGATGCAGGGGTACGCCACCAGTGTAGGTAGGTATTGGGGGAGACACCGTCGCCTGGGGAGAAGCTTCCGAGGCCTGACCGTTGCCTCCAGGGGTCTCAGGCAATGCTTCGGTCTACCCAGATGTCAAAGGCTGAGCAGCTCTTTCAGTCAATTGCTTCCTTAACAATTCAATCTCCCGCTGATATTGCTGCATCATATGCAATACAACGGGGTCGTTCATGAAAAGGCTGGGGGTGCCCCCTCTTTCTTCGATCGGCACCTCTTCGGATGAAGTGGATGGTCCTCCCGTGGTGCCCTCTGTAATAACATTGGCAGCCAAGGCCATTGAGGGTTCCTCATAGTCAGCTTCTCTAGTGTGGACTTGTGTCTTCTCAGCTGCTACTTTCCCTCTTCTGGTAAGAGGTCCTGGCCTTGTGGCAAGCCTGGCCACTTCTTCGGGCTCGGTTGGTAGAGCCCCGTACCGACCAGATACCCCTGCCATGTTGCGGGTATAGACCCTCAGGTCTCTGCCTCTTCTTGCCGTTCTTCTCGACGGCTTACCTGGGAAGACCAATCTATCAAAGACCGATCTCCGCGGCTTCACTTCTTCCCTCTGCGGGGACTGATAGCACTCCTCAGAGCAGTTTCTTGACTCGGCGCTGGGCACCGGCCGGGTCTCTTCTTCTTCAAAGGCGGAGGCTACTGCCCCCAATAATCTCTGTCAACTCAAGGGAGTGCTCCCCGGGCCCCGCAAGCAGTTCCTCATGGCTTGCTCCAATCCTTCCCAGTCTTGATCAGGAGGAGAAACCGGTGATGTCACCCTGTTGACAACAACGGGCATGTGGGTTGCAGGCTCCGCACGGGCGGCCTGATAGTGACATCGGTGGTGTCGACAACGGACGTTCTCCGGTGGGGCCGGTATGGCCAGTACTGGCTGGCAGACGGGGGCCGATGTCTTGACCCGGTCTGCTTGTTGTGCCATTGTCGGGCGGAAGGTGCTGGGTCCTGCCTGAGCCGGTGAGGTGAACCGGGCTGCCTTCGGAACCCACACTTGCTTGGCCTTGGTCGGCCTAGAGGTCGGGAGATGCTGCGGCGACGGGGCCGGAGTAGCGGGAGTCATCTTGCCCTCCATCTTCTCCAGTGCCTGAAAAGAGTTGCGCACTGGTATGGCGGGTACAATGCAATCCGGGATCACCTCGGAACGTTGTCCGGTAAGATGCACTCGGACAGTCTCGATGACAGCAGACTTACCGGTGTTGGAGAACCGGCCTCGTGGTGATGTCGTAGCGTGGCTCCTCTGGAGCCTCCTTGGTGAGAGGCCGACCGCTGGCGAGATGGGACGGTAGTTTGGTGCACATGGTGCACGTTGCAGCTCAGTGTCCTGGTCGGGACGGTCTTGGAAGTCTCGACCACTAACCGGCCGACAGCAACTTTGGCGGCCCCCTGGATGGGAGCGTTGCTTTCAATCCTGTCAGACGCTTCCACGTCCAGCAGGTTCGTGAAGGCTACCCCGAGGAAGTTAGGGAAGCCTACCACGGGAGGGAAGCTCCCGAAGCTGAGGGGGATGGCCAAGTAGCCGTTCCGAACATGGCTCTCGACGGCCTCCTGACCGAAAGTAAGGGCCATTGTGATGTCCGAAATGCAGCTTCTGCATTTGCAAATCGAAGAATTAGTATTACAAGAAAGGGGCCGTAGGGCCCTTAGTCCCGGCAAAGTGATGAAGGGTGATTTCGGTCCCACCGGGCATGCCAGACTTGTGGACGCACTAAAATTCGGAAAGAATCGGTTCGTTTGTTGATCGGGGTTAATTCGTTTATTTAGTGCGAGGGCGTGCCAGTCACCTAGGTGACGATTTATTGTGTGCTCGATCTGACTAATAAGACGATTGTGTAGTTCGTGTCGGGACCAAAACCCGCCATGCCATAAAGGCCACGACGTTATTTACATCCCCCATACGGGGGAACACCCTTGATTGATTGCTAGGAATAGGGGCCCTATGGCCTAAAGAGAAAACTAATAATGCAGGAGGATAGTGAAAGATGAACTATGCTAGAAACCCGTATCGGGACGTGAACCTTCAAACTATGTCGGCCACTTATGGGCCACTTCATGTTCGGACGAAGGTCCATGTTTGTAGCATAAAAGATGGTAACAAAATCGTGCAGATGTCTACCGTGAACAAAGCAAGTTTAATGAGAATGTGGGATTAGATCCCGATTGGGACGGGTCGAGTATGAAGAACTATTGGCTCGAGATGGTCCCGGACTATGGCCATAACGGGGTTCTCGAGATCCATGTCCGGTGCCATGGGGCGTCGTTGGTTTTCTCTTCACGCACAGTCCGGGGAAGCGAGTTGTTAAGTGTGTAGCCCGAGCTTACCAATGTGTGCCCTTGCAACGCAAATTTTAATTATAGCAGGGACATGCTATTGTCATTGTTTCGATCATTGAATTAAGTGGTTTATTCCCATTCCATTCTTTCTATTTTGTTTATTGATTTAGGCCTTATTCTCTTATTTATTCTTTAATTTCAATAGTTTTCTTTCTTCTTTTCATTCTTTTGGTTTTCTTTTGCCACGCCGTATTAACAAGTTGCAAGAAGAGGTGAGAGTAGAGGAGCGCGCCGTTTTAAACGGCGCCGGAATGGAATGCCTCAAGAGGCAGAATGAGGGGAGGGCGCGCCGTTTTAACCCGCGCCGGAATAGCATGCAAGATGACGAGAAGGGGGCCATAGGGCGTGCCGCTTTAGACGGCGTCGGATTAGGTGGTCACCAAGGGGCGCGCCGCATTTGATGGCGTTGGGAAGATGGTGTTTGAACAGTGATGCGCGTCGTATTTGATGGCGCCGGATTAGAATCGAAAGGGGTTTCGAGTGTGGGTTAAAATGGCGCGGGGGAACAGTAACTGCGCGGAATAGGAGGAAAATGGAATTTCTAAGTGTGGGTTTAAAACGGCGCGGCGGAACAGTAACCGCGCCGGATTAGCCTGCGTCGGGATAAACTCTCCCGAGGGTTGTTTTCATTGTTGTTGACTGTGTCTTCTTTCCTTTCTTTTACCCGAAGCCCGGTTTCGTGTTGGTTTGCTCACTCAATTAATAAATTAAGCTGGTGACGAGGAGGCTTAAGAGTTTCAAGTGGTTTATTAAGATGGATTGGCGTGAATATTAGGTGTTTCGTTCAGGGGAGTTTAATTCATAGAGTTACTGTGTGTTCGGATTGCTTTACAGAGGCTTCAAACATGTGTCGTTCTTGGCAGCGGCAGGTGGGCTCTTCATTTGTTCTTGAGTGTTCTTTAATTCCTGGCAAAACTTGGGTAGCATCTCCCCCGGACTGGGACTTGCCAGAGATAATAGAAGGCCACCAAATGGATTGCTCTGGGGTGACCCTCAAAATTCGGAGTGGCCTCACGGCGGTTCGACAACCCAAATCTGAGTATGGAACGCTCGAGGGCTAGCCTACAAGAGCGACCACGGCTCACGGGTGATAGCTTCGCATATATCCCAACGGGGCGGATGTTCGCCATGAACGGCTGTACCTCTTCATCCTCCAGACGGGTTTCCTCAGAGAAAATGCCACAGAGAGGCAAACCTCCGAGGCACCTGGATGATTAGAAGAACGGGAGAAAAAGAGACTCAATGAGATGGGCAAGCAAAAGCAGTAGAACGCTATGTATATTTGCCAAAGTCACTCTTTTATTCATCCACGAGGGAAGGGGAGAAACACAATACAGAAGGGGGGAATCATCCCCATAACCAAAGAAAGAAGGAACGAAAGAGACGGAGAATATAATGGTAGAAGGAGAGCGGAGCCTAAACCCCTTTACCAAGCTCGCCTCTCTTCCCTCACACTCACTCTTTTCTTCACCTCGCCAGCGCAGGGGGACGGGGACTTCTTCCTCTCTTCTATCAGCCAGACCTCAGCTGAACGAACCAGCCTCTCGAACCCGGTGGAGTGTGCCTCCCTTTTATATGAGTAAGGATGGGAGTGGTCTTCCCTTCTTTTTCTTCTTCACCTTCTCCTGCTGTGGACGCACTAAAATTCGAGGGGGAATCTGTTCGTTTGTTGGTCGGGGTTAATTCGTTTATTTAGTGCGAGGGCGTGCCAGTCACAAAGTGACGATTTATTCAGGCTTCATGGAAGCCCATGGTGCGCTCGATCTGACTAATCAGACAATTGTGTGGTTCGTGTCGGGACCGAAACCCGCCGCGCCATAAAGGTCATGACGTTATTTACATCCCCCATACGGGGGAACACCCTTGATTGATTGTTGGGAATAAGGGCCCTACGGCCTAGAGAGAATACTAATCATGCAAGAGGATAGTGAAAGATGAACTATGCTAGAAACCCGTATTGGGATGTGAATGTTCAGACTATGTCGGCCACTCATGGGCCACTTCATGTTCGGACAAAGCTCCGTGCTTGTAGTATAAAAGATGGTGACAAAACCGCGTGAATGTCTGCCACGAACAAGGCAAGTTTAATGAGAATACGAGATTAGATCCCGGTAGAGACAGGTCAAGTTGATAGACTATTGGCCGGAGATGATTTCGGACTATGGCCATGTCGGAAATTCCGTAAACCACGTCGATACCATAAGGTGTCGTCGATTTTCTCTTTGCACCCAGTCCGAGGGAGTGAATTATTAAGTGCATAGCCCAAGCTCACTAACGTGCGCCCTCACACGCGGATCGACCTGTGCGGTCAGGTAGCGGGGTTATACCTACCCGGTCAGGTCGCGGGGGTCAAGGGGGCAGCGCCCCTTGCGGGGGTTTCCGGGGGCAGCACCCCCGGAACAAAATTTTAATTGAAGCACGGGTAATAGAGTTCCTTTAATTTTTTATTTGGCATTGATCTTTGCATTTTTTTTTGTTTGAACCTTTCTTCCTTTTATTATCATTATCTACCTCCCCCTTTTTATATAAAAGAGGCGCGCCGGTTTAACATGATGCAAGGGAGGCGTGCCGGCTATGGAGGTGTAAAGGGGGCGCGCCGGGTTAAGGTAATGCCAAGGAGGGAGAGGGGTCGCACCGGAATAGCCTAAGAAGAGTGGGGCGCGCCGGTTTGAGCTCCGGAAATCCGAAGTGGGTTTGAGTGTGGAGCTAATCCGGCGCGGGGGGGGGGGGTAGCGCACCGGATTAGCCCACGTCGGATTAAGGGGGCGCCGGGTTAAGCCTTATTTCATTCTGTTTGTGCTCTGTTTATTCTTTCTGTTTTCGTTCTTGTTTCTTCAACCTGTAGATTGACATTTCGATTGGTTTATTCACTTGATTGATGGGTTAAGTTGATAGAGAAGGTGGTTAAAGTTTTTTAATCATTTATTAAGATGAACGAGCATGAAGATTGAAGGAACTCAGAAGTTCAGGCTGAAAGCTGTTCTTTCCCCCACAGAGCTAAGTCTATTCGTCTGCTCTCGTGTTCGGAGAACTCATCCTGTTCGTCTGTTCTTGAGTGTTCTTATTCTGGCGAAGATTGGGCAGCACCTCCCCCGGACTGGGAGTTGCCAGAGCAAAATAAGAGGCACCAAACGGATAACTCCGGGGTACACCTCAAATCTAGACCTCATGGCGGTCCAAAAACCAAAATGTGAGTGTTGGATAGCTCGAGGACTAGCCTTCAAGAGCTCTCACAACTCATGGGTGATGAATTCGTGGAACGGGACGGATGTAGGCCGTAGGTGGCGATGACTGTTCACCCTTCGAACGGGTTCCCTCAGAGTTCATGCCACAGAAGGGCAAGCTTCCGAGGACCCCGGGTGATTCAGAGAACCAGAGAAATGAAACGGAAGAAAAGGGGGGAAAGGATCAGAGCCATAGAATACTGCGAATGCTTACAAAGTCATTCTTTTATTCATCCTCAAGGAAAGGAAAGGAAGAATACAACGGAGAAGATAAAAGGGAAGCTAAGTGTTGAGGTGGGAAAAGAAGATACATCGGTGGGGGAGAAGGAGGAACAGAGCACAAGCTCTTCCCCCTCTCTCCCCTCTCTCTTTCTCACCCTCTCTCTTTTTATTCTTCACCTTGCAGATGGGGATGGATGTAGCTTCCTCTTCTCTTTGGACGTTAGGGACCTTAGCCGAACCAGCAACCTTCCCTTTTGCCTCTCCCTTCTTCCTCTTCTCTCTTCTTCTGTTCCCTTCTATTGGTGCCTCCTCGCCTTGGAGCGTCTTCTTCTCTTCTTTTTATAGAACGGCCAGCCTGGGAGCATTCCTGCCACTTCCACCTCGTCCGCAACGATGTCAAGAGTTGACTCGCTGTGCTGAATGCTGTTCATTTGTCCCATACACTACTGCTCGTCCGAGGATGGGACGCTCAGAGATCTGCCAGAGCTTGCCTTGCTGCTACTGCTTGTGTGCTGTCGAACGAAGGTAGAAGCAGAGTCATGGGCATTGAATGTCCTCTGCACGCCATAATGATGCAAAACAGAGCATCGGAATGTGGATGGGACGGCTTGTTTGCGCGCCGGATTAACGTGAGATGCAAGGGAAAGGGTGCGTGCCGGTTTAACCCATATGAAGGGGAAAAGGGGCGCGCCGGTTTAACCCAAGATGAAGGGGGCGCGCCAGTTTAACCCAAGATGAAGGCCGCGCCGATTTAGATGAAGGCCACGCCGGTTTAACCCAAAATGCAAGGAATAGAGGAAAGGGGCACGCCGGTCTTAGTGGCGCCGTTTTAAGTGCATATCGCGCCGGTTTAAGCGCCGAACAAATTCTTTTCATGGTTGAGGCCGTTTGTATGAATGTTGGCATTCCCGACATGTTCTGGTTACGATGTATGGCCTCCGTAATATTCTGTTCGCAGCCTCTGGGACTCGGTCCCAGACTTTGCGTGACTCGGTGTGTGCCGAGACTGTGCCGGAGTTCCTGACTTTTCTCTGATTCAGCTCTCGGCATGGCCGGTCGGAGCGTTGTAGCTGTATCTTCTGCTTAGGGGGCTTCCTGAGCGGGTAGCGGACCACCAAGCGAGTTCTCGTCCTGATCGTGCGAGGCATGAGGTTTATTCGACAGTTCTGTCTTCGACTCGCGCTCTAATGTGTAGACGCGAATGTCGCCATGATCATCATCGTCATTTTTGGCGTCCACAAATGCCCCCCACTCAAGGGCGGCGCAAGCGAGGGATGAGTGCGCGGGGCCCGCGAGTGTAGCGTTCTTCAACATGACGTCTGTTCTTCCGAGCCAGTGGGATGCTAGTCTGGTGTAAATTCACGGGAAAGCGCTCACTTCTTCAGCGAAGGGATGAGGGGATCGCTTCACCGCATATGCACGCGGACTGAGATGTCAGAGTGGGGGTTTAGTCATCGGCATGGGGTGAATACCGAAGCGGGAACGAAGGGTCTACGTGTCGTCTCGGGGAAAAGGCCCCAAACAACTTAGACGAGGCCAACCCCAAAGAGGGAGTTTTCGACTCGTGCTGGGCTTAGGAAAGTTGTTCATTCACCGACTCGGACGGAGGGTCCGAGCCGAGTAATGGGATGCACTTTTGTTTATGGACTGGGATGGATGGTCCGAGCCAGGCAAGGAGGGGTTTCTTTATGTTCATGGACTTGGACGGAAGGTCTGAGCCAAGCAAAGGCGGTCCTTTTTTATTCATCGACTTGGACGGAAGGTCCGAGCCAAGCAAGAAGGTTCTTCTTTTCTCTTTTTTTTGTTCATTGACTTGGACGGAAGGTCCGAGCCAAGCAAGGAGGTTCTCTTTTTTTTGTTCATCGACTTGGACGAAAGGTCCGAGCCAAGCAAGGAGGTTCTTTTTGTTCATCGACTCGGATGAAAGATCCGAGCCAAGCAAAGGCGTTCTTTTTGTTCATCGACTTAGACGGAAGGTCCAAGCCAAGGGTTTATTCGTCTGTGGGACTGGAGTTGTAATTTTGAGGTGGTTTATTCATTGACACGGGGTTAGTGCCAAAGCAAGGGTATTTTTATTCATGGCACCAGACGGAAGGTCCAGGCCACTGGTTCGTTCATCGATGCCGACAGGGAGTCGGAGACCGACGTGGTTTGTTCATCGGCACGGGGTTAGTGCCGAAGCAAAGGTCTTTTTGTTCATGGAACCAGACGAAAGGTCTGGGCCACTGGTTTATTCATCGACGCCGAAGAGGAGTCGGGGACCGACGTGATTCATTCATTGACACGGGGTTGGTGCCAAAGCAAGGGTCTTTTCATTCATGGAACCAGACGAAAGGTCTGGGCCACTGGTTTATTCGTTGATGTCGACAGGGTGTCGGAGACCGACGTGATTTATTCATTGACACGGGGTTAGTATCAAAGCAAGGGTCTTTTTGTTCATGGAACCAGACGAAAGGTCCGGGCCACTGGTTTATTCGTCGATGCCGACAGGAAGTCGGAGACCGACATGGTTTATTCATTGACACGGGGTTAGTGTCAAAGCAAGGTGTGAGCGACGTCACGCGGTTCGGGGAAGAGCGGGGAAGAGGACGCGGAGCGCGCGCGGGCTCCTTCTTTTTTTTTGTTTTTGTTGTTTGTTTGCTGTAACACAGAAATAAGAGAAGGGGGAGAAGGGGCCACCACGGGAGATTGCTCCGGCGGGGCGAGCAGGACAAGTGTGATATAGCAAAATATGGGGGTTAAACGGCCATAGCGGGAAGTGACTCGCCGCGGCCTCGGGGGGACGGGAATGGTGCAAAAATTAAATAACAAGAATTGAAACGGCCATTGGGGAAGTGACTCGCCGCGGCCTCGAGAATATGAGCAGATAATAAGATGACAGAATATGAAGAGAATACAAAGAGCGGGAATTTAAACGGCCATTGGGGAAGTGACTCGCCGCGGCCTCGATGATAAGAGCAGAATATAACAGAATATAAAGAGAATATAAGAACGGAAATTTAAACGGCCATTGGGGATGTGACTCGCCGCGGCCTCGATGATATAAGCAGAATATAACAAAACATAAAGAGATTATAGGAATAGAAATTTAAACGGCCATTGGGGAAGTGACTCGCCGCGGCCTCGATGATATAAGCAGAATTTAACAAAATATAAAGAGAATATAGGAAACAGAAATTTAAACGGCCATTGGGGAAGTGACTCGCCGCGGCCTCGATGACAAGATGTGATCGCCAGGGGCCAAAAGACCCCAAAATAAGAAAGTGATCGCGCCTACCTCGAGAGCGGGAGATGACGTGTTGCTTCTTCCTCTCCCTTCGGCCGGCCGACGGAGAGGGCTTTCCTCGGCTACCCTTGCAAAACAACGACAAACAAATGACAAGTGGATTAGAAAGATGGAGGTGTAGTATTCAAATCCTTGCGATAAAAATAACGAAATGATGGCAAGACACACACCTGGTTGGTGTTATCTTTTAAACCCCTCTCGGACTCGAGTGGGAGAAAAATGAGATGATGGATGCAAGAAGTATAAGAGAAGAGGCGCCCTTGTGAAGGGGGATAGAGGATGCAGTATGATGAATGTAAAGAACTATGAAGAAGAAGGGGAAGAAAAGGCTTATTGGATGAGCCGAGGGTGAAATCCGGCGGAGCTCCGGCAGTGTGGGGACGACGTGGAAGCGCGGTGGATGAAGACGACCTTCCTCTCGCGAGCGTGGGCACCCGAGAAGCCGGCAGAACCTCCACCTACAAAAGACCCGACGGGTTAGAAAATGACTCCGTAGCCTCTGGGCTCCGGCAGCCTATCGGATCACTGCTTAGCTCCTCCAGAACTGAGGGGGTGGGGCTCTATTTATAGAGCTCCGGAGGGTGGAGGCGTCCAGGACCCTGGACACCTCCATCAGGGCCGAAATAATATTTTATTCTATTTTTATATATTTTTTTAGAATACTTTTGTGGAGGCATCCAGGGTCCTGGACGCTTCAAGCAGGTCCACCGAAAGCCGACGACGGCCGCACGCGGTTTGGCACAACGCGTGGTTTTGTGAGCGGCGCCTCGTGATTCAGAAATGGGCGCGTCCAGCTGACCGGACGTCTCTATATTTTAGATTTTTTCACACACGACAAACCGTCGTTCGGTGGCCGGCGCCCGTGAGGGAGTTGATGGAGGCGTCCAGGGGCCTGGACTCCTCCAAAATTATATTATTTTATTATTTTTCTTTTGTCTTTTATACCAGGCTTGGCATTATATATTTTTTTATATGTTTTTATGGAGGCGTCCAGGGGCCTGGACGCCTCCATTAATATATATATATTATTATTATTTTTTTGTGTTTTTATGCCAACTGGCATCTTACAAATATTTTTTATTATTATTGTTTATGGAGGCGTCCAGGGGCCTGGACGCCTCCATCAATATATATATTTTTTATTTTGTTTAGGGCCCTGAGAAAATAATAAAAGAAATTAAAAAGATGGGGGCGTCCAGGGGCCTGGACGCCCCCATTAAAATCGACCCGGGTCCTCGGATCAGGCGTCGGCGGCCGCCCGGTAGACCCCCTTCTTGATTCCGGAACCTCCTGATGCGTCCGACTGGTGTTGATGTCGTCCGAATGCCGTGACGAGACGATTCCGGATGCCGAAAAAGGCAGAAGAAGACCCAAGAAAAGGAAGCACTCGAGCGATTCAAAATGCGTAAGCCGTTGCGGGGCGTTGTATAGTAATATGAGACTTTCTCAAGAGACGTCAGGAATGGCGTGTCTACAGCTGTCCCGCCTTGGCGTCTGCTTTGCAAGGGAGCGACACGTAGTGGAATGGTATCGAAGTGGAGTGAAATGTAGTGGGAGCGGACTGATAAGTGGATGCCAAGGTGTGATGAGACACGCTTGTGACGTAACTGTTTGGAATCTTTCCTGGAGTTTCAATGAGGCGACCTTGCAGAAGGTCTTTCAAATATTGACGATTACTTGGACGGAGATCAAATAAGGGAAGGTAAGATGTGCGCTCAGGCACAAAACAAAAAGGGACCAACTTCTCGGTGTGGAAGTACCTGGGTCATAAACCTGCAGGTTTCACCTTTGGGGAGCGATTACTAGCCAATGTGGAAGTGCTGCGGCCAAGGTGAGTCAAACAAGGTCAAAAGTAAAGGAATATCTGAGGGTCTGTCCAAACAAGGGTCTCCTTTGAAAGAGCAGCGTAGGGCTGTCTCAAGAAAACCCAGTATTTCATTCGGAGTGGAATATCTCATATCTGTAGGAATTGGAGCACAACGGCTTTCATAATCGAATCACTTGAATGATCTTCCGCAATAAATCAAAGTCCTATATGAATGCATGCTGGGTTTAAAGAAAAATTTAAAATAAACTAGAATAGAAAATAGCCAAGGATAATATTGTCAACTTGTGAAGGACGGGTCAGGATACCGACCCGGTGAGCTGATACTGGGCTGGGGCCCGTTTATCCGCGCACCAACTCACTGAATGGAACCGTCGTCCCCATTCTATCACAAGTTGACGGCCTATCCGTACAACCCAAATTCCTCTGGGATCATCATCATTTTTGTTGAAGGGGAATTCAGATCCCAGATTCGTTCGAGCCGCAAGGTCCTTGACATGTTCTAGTAGCGTAAGTATCATATACTACGATGCATGACAAGGTGGGACCAACCAATGAAAGGTGGGACAGGAGATAGGACAAAGACGTCCGTTAGTAAAACCTGCACAGGCCAGCAAAGGTTAGCAACATCATAAAGTAGCAGAATCATAGCAGAAACGCACCACAGTTCAAAGGAGATCCAGACAAAATCCTGATAGCGACCGCTGATGTGACATGTTCTGTCCTGTAGCGATCTTCCCTTCCTATAAGAACTCCCCTTAGGCTAGTTCATTCAAATGCACCAAGGTGGGTTTTGGAAGCTCAGGAGAGGAAGGAGAGGAGAATCTAGAGATTTCAGGATGGAAGGAGAGTCTTCTCCCATTATGAAGAGGAGCAGGCCTAGCAGCGAGATCAGGCGACTCTCCGACCTCGAGGGTCATCTGAGTAGGACGATCTTGTCGCATATGGTAAGCTGATTCATTTCAAATTTTCCATGTGAACCTTCTTCTTACTTCCTTCATTTCTTATTTCTTTCCTCTTCCAGCCATATCCACTCTTCCCAGGCCCGAGGAAGTTTTCCAAACTGCCATGGCTTTCAAAGCTAACTTACAATATCTCCATTGGCATGAGGGCCATACTCTCGAAGTGGCATTTGCAGGGGCTCCTTATTCATGCCAAACATTACGAGAAGATTCGTATGGACTGGGCGGCTATGGGCGCACTAGTGGAGATCTGGCATCCCCAGACCCACACTTTTATCTTCCCGACCTTCGAGGTTACCATCCTCCTCGAGGAGGTGGAACTTCTGCTCGGATTGAAGAAATTCAAGAGTGACGGGAAGGTGAAGGCTATGCGGATGCTGACACGGGGGACTTCTGAAAGCGTTCGTGGAAGCTTTATGCCGCCCGACGCAGCCAGAAAGGTCCGTACTCAAAAGGGGATCGATCTTCAAAAGCTCGCGGAGTGGGTCATGGACGCCCTGAGAGGGTTACCAGACGATGACTATTTGGAGGGAATCATGAAGGGGTTCACTATCTGTCTGGCGGGTGCTCTCTTGTTTCCTTATACCGACAACATAGTGGAGGAAGACCAACTGAGTGCTATCTGCGGGATCTGGCATGGAAAAAGGGTGGGACATGCCGTCCTTGCCTATCTTTACAGCGGTCTTACTGCCTCGAGCATGGGTAAGCCTCCATTTGGTTGTGCACTTGTCTTGAATTGCTGGCTGGATTTGCATTTCAAATTCGACCACCGCGAGGGAATGCCAACCGCTTCGAAGCTCTTCCAACAAAGCCCTCTTCATCACATAGCCGACGTGTTAGGCTTCGGTGGTACCGTAGTGAACCGCGTTCCGTGGCTGAAGAAACGTGAAGACTGGCGGTCTCACTTCCGCACCGTGACACAAGGCTTCTTTACTTGCGCACCAGCATGTTTGCTTTCGCTAGATCTCCTCATGAGGTCTTCCCCCGAAGTTGATCTTCAACTGATCGGCGCGACCGAGTTCGTCCTTTATAGTGCGCATCGGTGCTGCCTCCAGATTGGCATCCCACGCCATTCGTTCCCACCACCGACTGGCATTGTTCCTTTGAAGAAAAGGGAGTTGGGCACTGAAGCGGATGCGAAGGAAGCGAAGGCCATTAAAGCTCCCTGGAAGACAAGTGTTGCGGGAAAGGTCTTAGCGCACGTGGTGGAGGAATGCGAGCCGTGGAGGGCTTATGTAATCGAACTGGGGAAGTTAAGGCCTAAGGTGCCTAAACCCCTGATGTAGTTCACTCTGCTTTTCTGATGGAATAAAATTTGGCATTTGGATGTTTTGGACCCCCGTCCCCTTAATTATTATCTTTTTTATGGTTTTTCTTTTCCTTTGTGTTTTTTTTATTTTGTTTGGATTATATACATAAAATATTTTTGTTGAAAATTTTTTATTATGGGGGCGTCCAGGGGCCTGGACGCCCCTAATTTTATTTTTATTATTTTATTATTTTTTTGACAATTTATTTTGGGAGCGTCCAGGGTCTTGGACGCCCCTATTTTGATTTTTTTTATTTATTTTATTTATGGGGGCGTCCAGGCGCCTGGACACCCCTATTTTTTTTGAATTTTGAAAAAAAAATAAAAAAAATAAAAAGTGTGGGGGCGTCCAGGCGCCTGGACGCCCCAATAGAAGGTCAATCTATATATAGGGGGGGCTCCCCCCTACTCACTTATACTGTTCATTCCGACCGTCTAGCCACTCCAAACGACCCATTCTTAGTCCCAATGGAGCGAGGAGGATCGAGCCAGGGTCCAGGGAAGCGAAAACGACTGGCTCGTCGTGCGAGGAGGTTGAGGGATGATGCCGAGGAGGCTGCAGCAGAGGAGATTGCGGCGGAGGAGGGGATGGAGGTGCCTCTCCTGGCCGCGGAGGCCGCTGCGGATGCTGGTGACGCAGGAGAGGACGATCACGACCCGGTAAGTACTTCAGAATTCTCACCCTGTGGTTCAATAGGCTAAAACGGGCGTGCGAGAGGCTGTGAGAGAAGGCCAGGTAGTGAGAGAAGGAGGCGTCCAGGGGCCTGGACGCCTCCACTTTTTTTTTTTATTTTTTTATTTACGTAAATAATAAAATAAAATAAAAATAAGGAGGCGTCCTAGTCCCTGGACGCCTCTATAAATATATATATATTATTAAAAAATTTTGTTTTTGGTTTTTTTCTAAAAAAGAAAAAGGTAAATTGGATGGAGGCGTCCAGGGCATTGGACGCCTCCAAAAGAAAATATAAATATTTAAAAAAGTAAAAATAAAAATAAAATAAAAAGAATAAGTACTATATATACAGTGTTATTGTTTATTATTGTTCATGATGCTGATGTGTTCTTTGTTGGTTTTGTGGTTTGCAGGGCGTGATGAAGGGCCGGATCAGCTGGTCCTTGGTGGTGGCAGCATACCGTGGGCTGCCGAATTTCCAGAGGGCGCGTGTAGACGCCATGGGCTTTGGAGCTTTCCTTAGGATCGAGCCCTTCCGGCTCGACCTTCCTCTTACCTAGGCATTGAGGGAGCGGTGGCACGCACCGAGCCGGGCGTTTCTGATGCCCTGGGGGCACATGGTGCCGACGCTGGAGGACGTGGCTCGGATCACCGGGCTACGAGTTGACGGAGAGGCAGTCAGCGGGGTCACCTACCCCGACTACCGAGAGAGTGCCCTGGGCCTGCTGTGGTTAGAGACGAGCGTGACTGATAGAGACAGCAGGGTAGTCGGCCGGGTGGAGATCATGGAGGCGCTCGGATTCGTCGACCCGCGCCAGCGGGTTAGCGAGACTGGAGCGGAGTTCTTGGCTCGACTGGAGGGGGATGCTCGTGCAGCTTTCACCCAAGATCCGAGCGAGAGGGAGCTGGTGGATCTAGACCTTCGGAGGTTCCTTTTCTTCTTCCTGGGCCACCTTCTGCTGGGGACGAAAGGGGATGGCATCCACTGCCGTTTCCTCGGGATCTTGGCGGATCTGGACAGAGTGGGACACTATGCGTGGGGGGCGGCTCTGCTTGCCCATTTGATTGCTGATCTCTCCCAGACTTCGGAGAAGGAGACGACAGTCAGTGGCTTCGCACCTTTCCTCCAGGTAAACATTTTATTTTGCATTACTACAGTTAAATATGCAATTATTGTACTAATGATGTATGATGGATGCAGGTGTGGAGCTATTACTATTTCCCGATGGGGAGGGCTAGGCATGGGAACAGGAGGGCCGTGCCTCTGGCGCGGCAGTGGAGGCCGGTCGTGGTTGCAGCACCCCACGGCTACCAGCTGGCGTCACTTCGTCGGGAGCTGAGCGAGTATCCCGAGGCCATGGTATGATGCGTATGATTTTTTCGTGTTTATGCGTGAGACTGAATGGTAACTAACATGATGTATGTATGGTGATGCAGGTGGTGTGGAGACCCTACCTGGGCATGGGCGACGCTGGCCAGCCCTGGGTTGTAGCGGGTCTTCCTTGTTTCAGGCGGGACGTGTAGGTCCATTGCCTGAACGAGATTGAGCCGCTGTGGCTTAGACTGGTCATGAGGACGTTGGGGCTGGCCCAGGAGTGGGTTGACGTAGATGCGCCGGCCCGCATTGGGCGGAAGACCAAGGGGAAGGCGAAGATCGTGGACTGGCGTACGCGCTTCCCAGCACAGTACCAGGACTGGCAGCAGGGCGGGGTCCCAGTGGTGTCCCACGTACAGGACAGCACAGACTACATGAGACGGTACCGAGCTACGTACGGGGACCGCCTCTCCTTGGGTGGTATGGCAGGGGTAAGTGAAATGAAAATGCTTCACCCTTCTATATGTATATGCATGTGGTACTGACTTATGTGCAATGCAGGATGCTCGTGACAACATGATCGCCGACCTGCGGGCCCAGCTGGCGGACGCCAGGCGGCAGTTGGTGGCCATCCGACAGGAGTTGGAGATCCTGGTGAGTCTATGCAATGCATTTTTTTTGTGACCTGGATTTTTGATGCTTAGCCTTTGACTGACGTTTGCCCCGTGTTTCAGCGGGCCCACCAGACAGCGGCAGCCGGGATGGCTGGTGGAGCGGGTTCCAGTTCGCGGGGCCCTCCTCCGGAGGTTTCTGCCCTCCAGGAGCAGCTGGCGCACGCGGTGGCTCGGGCTGAGGAGGCCGAGCGTGACCGCGAGGCTCGAGTGAGTGTTTGCTTGGCCCCGACCCTTTTCTAGCTGCTTTCCTTCTATCACTGTTCTCTTACGGTGCATGCGTGCTTTGACAGGTGGCCGAGATTCGGGAGGCCCTGGCGCGTGCTGTCCGTGCTGAGCAGGAGCGTGATGCCTGGGTGGCAGAGCGTGACGCCCGGATTGCGGAGCTAGAGGAGGAGCGTCGACGGGAGGCTGAGGAGCTCCCTCGTGACGTGCTGGATCTGCGGATCGCCCTCGAGCTGTCGAGGAGGGAGGCGGTGAGAGAGAGAGAGGAGAGGGAGAGGGATAGGGAGACCATGGAGAGAGAGAGGGAGTGGGATAGGGAGACCCTAGAGAGAGAGAGGGAGAGGGATAGGGAGACCATGGAGAAAGAGAGGGAGTACAGGATGGCAGAGCGATATCGGGATTGGGACGAGAGGAGAGCTCTGGTGGCCCAGGTGTCGGAGCTCCGGCTGAGTCTTGGCACGGCGGAGGGGAGACTCCGGGAGAGTGAGGAGTGGTATCGGAGGGCGAAGGAGCGCGGGGAGCGACTTCATCAGTCCGATTCCTTTTCTGTGGGCAGCTTTCTAGTTTCTTCAGCCGAGCAGCGTCGCCGTACCTTGGAGGCTGGCATGGTGCCGCCTGGAGAGGCGAGCACGGCTTCTCAGGGTTCACAGAGGTCGCGGAGGCCCCCTAGGGATCCCCGTCAGAGGAGGGAGGAAGGAGATGACCAGGAGGGTGACGGTGAGAGTTAGAGAGTTGCTTGTACGTCACCCTTCTCACTGTATGATGTACTTTCGGCTATTATATGAAATGGAAATGGATTTTTTGTGTTGTGTGTACCTTTCTCTCTCCCACACTTTCTTCTTTGCACTGAGTTGTCCTTTGAGGCATGCTTCGCGAGACCTTGCCCTGAACAGCGGGGAACTACGCCTTGCACGGGGGGATTTTGTTCCCTTCTCTCCCTTTTGGGCGCGTCCAGGCGCGAGGACGCGTCTTAATCCTTGATTTCAAATTTAAAGCGACGGGTGGTCCTTCTTCTCCCGTGCCTTACCCGCAAACGAGCCCGCCTTCTGCCGAAACTCGCTTGCCCCCCTTTTCGTCTTCCTCTTCTTTTGATCGATGGAGTTCGGTGGGCCCGACCATGGTGAAGGTGGAGAGGGACGAGGAACTCCTCGCCCAAGGAGGGACGCACCCGAGCACGGAACGGCGTCCATGGAGGAGGAAGGGCCGCTTCGGGCCCCCGAGGGACCCGAGGGGCCCGATGGCGTGGGAGGAGGCGAACACGGTCCGGTAGGTCCTCCGATCTCTTCCTATTTTAATTCATTTTGGGTTTTGAAGCGAGCCGCGTGAGGAGGAAAGGGTTCGGCGAGTGTTGCACTCAAATGATGGACGCGTCCTAGATAGGGGACGCGTTCCTTTTGACTGATGCGGGGCCCCTTTCTTGGTGCAGGACATGGCAAGGACCCTGGGTCTGGCCGATGAGTGGGCGAGTGCGGACGAGCCGAGCCGCGTCAGGAGGGAGAGCCGCGGCAAGGTGAGGCTCGAGGACTGGCCCGTACGTCTCCCTGGACAGCAAGGGGGTGTACTGGTGCAGGACAGTGCGGACTTCCTACGGCGGCAGAGAGAGAGTTACGCGGGGCTTCCCCAAGCTGGGGACACGTGTGGCATCGGCGGCTCGCGCGCCCAACTGTCAGAGACTAGGCGGCAGCTGGCCGTCGCTCAACATGAGTTGTCGCTCCTGGTAAGTTACGTGCCGCACTTTTAACTTCAGATTTTGGAGTTTCACTGACGGCCGTTGTTTATTTCGTTCCAGCGTGCCCAGCAGACAGCGACGGTGGGAGTGGCTGGTGGATCTTCCAGCTCCTCGGCCCCTTTTCTCGAGATTGCCTCCCTCCGGGAGCAACTTGCCGGTGCGGTGGCCCGCGCGACCCGGGCGGAAGAGGAGCGTGACGCCTGGGTGGCGACTGTAGTGGAGCTGCGGCATCGTGGTGAGGAGAGACCTTCTCCAGACATCCTGGAGTTAAGGGTTCTTCTGCAGATGATGAGGAGAGAGGCAGAGAGAGAGAAAGCCGAGAGAAGGTCCGAGCGACAGCGGGATCTGACCGAGAGGAGGGCCTTGGAGGCCCAAGTGAGGGAGCTCCAGCTGGGCCTTCAGGCCATCGTGCAGAGGCTAGGAGGGATGGAGACGCGCTACGAGAGAGCGCGAGAGTTCGGGGAGCGACTCCGCCAGTCCGGTCGCTTTGCTGCCAGTGGCTTCTTCGCCACGCCAGGGGAGGAGCAGCGAGTCACTGCTGCGGAGCAGGCGCCCAGAGGTGAAGTAGGTGCTACTGTACGGGGATCCCGGAGGCTTCTGAGGGACCCTCACCTCGGGGGAGAGGAGGAGAGTGCCCGGAGAGATGAGTGATGGTGAGGATTGGCGGGCTAGTGGGCCCGCCACCTCTCTATGATTGTAGTGCTTATGACAGCTTATATAGAATTATGAATGGAGTGATTTGATTTTCTGCTGTTTATTTACTTTTTTGTGCGTTCCTTCTTCCCTACACTTCTTCTCCTTTGCACTGTTCCCATGTGATGGGTCTGCCGAGACTCCGCTCCAAGCGGAGAATCACGTCTTGTTGTGACCATTTTTCACGGGAATATGCCGTCGAAGTCAATACTGACGGCCCTAGTTCCTTTTCCCGGATGTTGTGCCAAATTTTGCGGGCGTCCTCCAAAACATGATAGGGTATCCCTAGACAACATAGGGGCTATTCGTCCTATTCTTCGTCCAGTCAATCACCCTGTGCGAGCGGTGAAGCGACACATGGGGCCGCTTGGCCGGTGTCTCATTGCGAGGGCTATCATCGACAGGTGATGGAGGCAATCTTGGCCCGCACTCCTTCCATTTCTATAAATTCTTGTCCCTTTTATCCTCCCAGGTATATCGAGAGCTAACTCGAGGAGCACAAGTTCTTACGAGAGGGGAGGAGTTCAAAATTCTGAGAGTTGGATGGAGGGCGAATCTTCCCATTCCTCGAAGAGAAGCAGGTCCAGTGGTAGCAGTTCCAGGAGGCTTTCAGACCTTGAAGGGCACTTCAGCGAAAGGGCCCAATCACAACTCGTAAGCCAAGTTTTCTTGCCCTTTTCTCATTTTTTCTTCCTTTCTTCTGACCAAACCTCACCCCCATTCCTTGTATGTGTAGGTTGTGATGAAATCACAAATCTTATGGGAGTTGGTAGTAGCAGCGTACAGGGGCCTCCCAGATTTTCAGAAGGCGAGGCTAGACGTGATGGGATTTGGTGCCTTCCTTCGGATCGAGCCGATCCAGCTTGACCTAGTCCTGATCCAAGCCTTGTGTGAGAGATGGGACCCAGTGAGCCGGGCATTCCTGATGCCCTGGGGGCACATGGTGCCCAGCTTGGAAGATGTGGTCCGAATTACGAGTCTCAAGGTGGATGGCGAGGCAGTGACCGGAGTCACTTACGCGGACTACCGAGAAGGTGCCCAGAAGTTACTGGGTTTGGACCTAGATGGTCGGAAAAATAGGTCGGTAGCTAGGGCGTCCCTCATGGATGCATTAGGGCTCACCGACACTCGTCGGCGGGATGACGAATCCTCAGAAGAGTTCATGGAAAGGATGGAAATAGGATGCCGTGCCGTGTATTGCACAGATTTCGGCAACTGGGAAAGATGTAACATAGATTTGAGGAGATTTCTCATCTTCCTTTTGGGGGGATTGGTACTGAGCTCGAAAGGGGACGGTATCCAATGTTGCTTCCTGGAGCTGCTGTCAGACCTTGAAAGAGTAGGGTACTATGCCTGGGGAGCTGCCATGCTGGCGCACTTGTTTGCAGGCCTATTCCAAGAAACGGATCGTGAGATGACTGTGAGTGGTTTCACACCATTCATCCAGGTATTTTTGGTTTTGCTTGTTTTGTATTTTTGTTGTTGTTTTCGCAAGGTGCTGATGACCTGCGCCGAGCAGCTATGGAGCTATTATTACCTCCCCATGGAGAGAGCTCGACATTGGCGACCCGTGATGGTGCCGCTAGCCAGGCGGTGGGAACCCATCATGAGTGCGGCACCCCTAACCTACCAACTGATGGTGTTAAGGCGGGAGCTACAGGAGTTCCCTGCAGCGATGGTAAACTGGAGACCCTACTCAGACATGGTCGATGCCAACCAGCCGTGGGTTCTAGCAAGTCGTGCCCGGTTCGGACGGGAACTATGGATGCACTGCTTGAATGAAATCGAGCCGCTTCGGCTACGATTAGTTATGAGGACTTTAGGACTGGCTCAAGAATGGGTGGATTCAGCTGCGCCACCTCGTGTCGGGAGAAAGACGCGAGGACTAGCGACCTGCATTGACTGGCGCGTGCGGTTCCCTGAACAGTACGAAGACTGGCAACGGGGTGGCACGATTGTAGAATCGTAGGCGCGGGACAGCGAGGACTACTTGCGTCTATATAGGACAAAGTACGCAGAACGGTTCCAACCCCGGGGACTTGTGGAGGTAGGTTTCCCCTTTTTCTCTTCTCTTCTTTCTCCTTTTCTTGGTTTTTCTGGTGAAAATGCTGACTTGTAAGGCTGCAGGATGTCCGGGATGCCATGATAGCGAATTTACGAACTCGCTTGGCAGAGATGGAACAACAGTTGGGTGATGCCCGCGGAGCTACGAGCACCTTGGTAGGTGTATAGTACATTCCTAATTAAATCCTCAGATTCCAGATGTTGGCTGCTAATTCACATGGTCGTAGCATGCCCAGATTGGCGCGGCCTCCCCAGCGATGGGAGTAGGTGGTGCCTCTTCCAGCTTGTGGATTCCCACCTCAGAACTTGACTCGCTTCATGAGCAACTTGCTCACGCCACGCAGCGTGCTGCGGAGGCAGAAGGGATGCTCCGTATACAGGTAAAAGTTTCAGCGTTGAGTTCTCTTTGTTTACGCCTTATCGCGTATCTGAGATGGTACACTCGGCAGGAAAAGGAGACGGAAGAAGCGCTTGCCCAAGCTGCGCAGAAGGAGGCTAGGATAGCAGAACTGGAGAGGGAACTGCGGCGTCATCCTGATGACGACTCATCCAGGGATGCTATGGAACTGAGGATCACTCTCCAGTTGGAGAGGGAAGACCGTGAGAGAGAACGGGCAGAGAGGGAAAGAGACGCAGAGAGAGAAAGAGCCAACAGTTTGGCTGAAAGGGAGGAGCGAAGGGCCATGGAGGCCCAACTATTCGAACTCCGAATCGGCCTTGGTCTTGCTGAACAGTGGCTGAGAGATGGTGAGGAGCGCTACCGAAAAGCACGAGAGCGTGGCTTTCATGTTGGTAGCTTCTCTGCTGCTTCCGTGGATCAACGCCGGGATGTGGGAATAGGAAGAGGAGTACAGAGCGGCAGGAGTACCGCTTTTCGTAGTTGGGTAGCACCTTTGAGAGTGTTTTGCCCGGAGAGTAGTGGGACGAGTAATGCAGAGAGAGAGGGCGAAACTTGATGTAAATTTTTTTGGTTTTTGGAATAAAACACAAGGTTTGGTTTGTTTGTTTTTCACCTTTGCTTCAGTTACCTGAATCCCTGCACATATCACTGAAACAAACAAATCAGAATTTTTGTTCTGACTCGGCCCCTTGCTCAATAAGCAAATGGTCACTGTGACTGTCCTTGATAACTGGTCAAGGGGCCAAGCCTTTATTTAACGAAGGCAAGGGAAAGATGCGGTGATGATAAATGTGACAGGCAAGCACACGAATGCAAGCGATATTAAAAATGAGATGATGCACGTAAATGCAATCATGCAAAATTGATTTGTTTTCTTTTTTATATTTGATATTTTTTTTTGTTTTATGATAAAAAGATTTTTTTTATTTGCAAATATGTGCATTTTCTCTTTTCCATTTTTTTTGCTTTTATCATTTCGATTGTTTTTTTTTTGTTGCTAACGCCCGGCAAGCACCCAAATGGCACCTAACCTACGTGAGACAGGGGTTTCTTACTAACCTCCCGGGTATCCTAAGTGCACATCTAGGTTGATTTGGGCCTCTAGACCCCTCGAATGACGATCCCGTCGGCTAAGACTTACCCTGATGACAATACCGTCATGCCATGCTTAGGCTCCCAGTTGCTTCCGACCACAGGGATTCACCCAAAAGGTGTTTGAGGTAAAAGATTTGCCCGACCCGGGTCTATTTCCTCACAACTCTAGACGATATGTAATGGAACACCCTGGAACCCAAATGACCAACCGTGCGACGCTGACCCGGAATCAGACGCCGTCGCACCCATAGGTGACGCGCTTGCATTGGTCTAAGCCCGAGGTTAAACAAGAAGACATCAAGGTGGTAAACAGGGGTCTTGACCAGCCAGAAACACAGAGACTCCTTCGCAGCGATAGCTTTTACTTTTCAAAGTAGGCAACCAAAATGTGTATATTAAAATAAGGTCGCAGACCCTGGGCAGTTTTCACCTTTCATAAACTCTATCGAACCTTCATCTTTAGAGGGAGAAGGAAGAGTGTAGGGGATAAACCTCCTGAGAGGACCGACAAAGCAGTTAACCCGGCGAGCGAATAAGGGCCCATTAACTCTTTCCTTTCGGATAACTTCGGACCAAATCTCGAGCATTTACATTCCACGGCCCCCCTTTGTGGATTCAGACTTTTGCTTTGAGGGGTTTCGTTTATTGCACCAGGCACGGTCACGACCAGGCTTTTCTCTTGATTTTGACTTTGTATTTTTTTTGTGGGGGAGATATAGTCGTTTGACGTTTGTGGGCTCCCTTTTTGTATGCCTGCGGGGACACTGCCCTCTTCTCGTGCTCTGATCGATGCTCGAGGAAATGGGTCCTACTCTTGCCTTTGGGGTTTGAGTTTCGGTTTCTCATGCTCAGCGTTTTAAGGGCGCCGACTGTCTCATTTGATCGAAGAGAAAAGAATAAAGATTACAACTTCTGGAGATCTTCTAGGTGTGGTCCTACCGTAGGTGATGCTACCAACTTTTTTTCGAATAAAATACATAAGTGAACAGATGTTAGCTTCCTTCGAGCGAGCATAGGCCGACGTGGCCGGACAGGGGTCTCCACGGTTCTGGCAAACCAAGACCCGGTGCCTACCAAGCCTTAATGTGCCCTATCCTAACATGAAGGTTAAATGCAGGGACTTAACTATATGGTGACTGCCGGGCATCGGTATTTTGAATTTTCCATATTTTTAGTGGTTTTCAATATTTCTTTGTTTTTGATATTTTTTATCTTTTCATCATTTTTTGTTTTGTGCTAAGGGTAGTATTTCTTAAGATAAAGCCCATTCCAAGGGTGGGATAACTCGGTCCCTTCGGTGTTGATTAGTTTGTAGGCGTTGCCAGGGTACACGGCTTGAATTACAAATGGTCCTTCCCAATTGGGTTGGAGCTTAGAACGCGGCCCTCCAGGTTTGACAAAAATTCTTTTTACGATCATCTCACCGACTTTGAATTTTCTCTCAACGACTTTCTTTTGGTAAAAGCGAGCGAGTCTATTTTGATACACACGCGCGTGTTCGACAGCGGCCAGTTCTTCTTCGGCCTTTGCCAACATGATTTCCCTCTTCTCAAGGATATCTTCCTGCAGGATCTTCCTTGCTATCCTGTCTTTGATATTTACGTAGGAAGCATCATCGATTGCAGGGGCGTGAAGTTTATAGATGGAAATGGACTTAAACCATCTTCCTAGAGGGAACCTTATGGATGATGCCAACGAGGCGAGGGCATCGGCGAGAATGTTCTGATGACGAGGGACATGAACAAAGATCAGTTTGGCGAACAGTTTGACAAAGGCAGCAGTGAGTTCTTGGTATGGCTTGAGTTTGGGATCGCGAGTGCGATACTTAGTGAGCACCTGGCGAAGGATGAGTTGACTATCACCTACGACTCGCAACTCAGTGATACGAAAAGAATGGGCGAGTTCTAGGCCAGCTAGAAGAGCTTCATATTCAGCTATATTGTTGGTGACTGAAAATTTGAGCTGATATGCCAACGGGAATGTGAGACCTTCAGGCGACAGGAGGGCGACGCCGATTACTCTCCCTTGAGAATTCAGAGCTCCATCAAAATATAGTGTCCACATTGGCTCATCTGATTGGTTGACGGACATTAGTTCCTCATCTGGAAACTCTGATTGGACGGGATCGAACTTTGGAAGAGGATGGTGAGCGAGGTGCTCGGCTATGGCATAGCCTTTAATCACCTTTTGCTGGATGTAGGTGATGTCGAACTGAGAGAGAAAACTTTGCCAGCGTGCTAGCCTATCCGTAAGGACGGATTTCTCCAGAAGGAATTTGATAGGATTCATTCGAGCAATCAAGTGGACCTCGTGAGCCAAGAAGTAGTGCTTCAATTTCTGCACCACCCAAACGAGGGCAGCACAGGTTTTCTCCATGACGGTGTACTTCTGCTCACAGGGATTGAGAAGTTTAGACAAGTAATAGGTTGCCCGTTCCTTGCCTTCTTCATCAGCTTGTGCGAGGACGGCTCCCACGGAGTCATCCAAGACTGAGACGTAAAGGATCAGAGGTTTTTCTGGTTTGGGTGGAATGAGAACGGGTGGACTAGCCAGATATTCCTTCAACCCTTCAAAAGCTTTCTGACATTTAGAATTCCAGTGGAATTCTACTCCTGGCTTGGTCAACTCGTAGAGAGGTCTACACCTTTGTGAATGTTGAGACACAAACCGGCGAATAAACTGCAACCTCCCGATTAAACCTCGGACTTCCCTCAAATTCTTGGGAGGCGGCATATCCCTGATGGCCTTAGCTTTGTCGGGATCAATCTCGATCCCTCTTTTACTCACAATGAACCCCCAGCAATTTTCCCGACGACACACCAAACACACACTTTTTCGGGTTCATTTTCAATTGGAACTCTCTTGACCTTTGCAAGACCTTAGCCAAAACTTCTGGATGTTCCATCCTGGTCCTTGATTTCACCAATAAGTCATCCACATACACTTCCAGATATATGTGCATCATGTCATGAAATATGGCCATCATCGCTCTTTGGTAAGTAGCTCCAGCATTCTTTAATCCGAATGGCATGACCACGTAACAATATGTTCCCCAAGGGGTAGTGAATGACGTCTTTTCCTGATCCTCTTCTGCCAAACGAATTTGATTGTATCCTGAAAATCCATCCATGAAAGAGAGGGTTTCGTAGCCTGCCGTGTTATCAATCAGCACATCAATGTGAGGTAAGGGAAAATCATCCTTTGGACACGCGCGGTTAAGGTCCCGGAAGTCGATGCAAATCCTGACTTTCCCATCTTTTTTCATGACCGGGATAATGTTTGCCACCCATTGAGGATAAAGAACGACTCTAATGAACCTGGCTTTGTGGAGCTTATCGACCTCTTCTTTCATTTTCAAAGCCATCTGAGGGTGGAAACGCCTTAACCTTTGTTTTACCGAGATGGACCCTGGTTTTAGGGTTAAACGGTGTTCGACCAAGGTTGAATCCAGACCCGGTATATCCTCGTAGCTCCATGCAAACGTGTCCTTATATTCCTTGAGAACCTCAATTAATGCCTCTTCTTCAGAGGGTGGTAGGTTGTCACTTATGAGGATGATCCTAGGGTCTTTCTCAGTTCCCAAGTTGACTTCTTTGGTGGATTCTTCTACGGCGGTTGACGGCTCGTCGAATCTCCTCATTCCACTAGCGTATGCGCCCGCCGCATCCTCATATTCTTCACCCTCATCTTCAGTGGGGCATTCTTCATCCGTGATCTCGTAGACTCCATACCCTTCATCAGATGCACAGTCGCCCTCGCATTCTATTTCGGGTAGCTGGATGGGATTTTCTAACAACTGGGGGATGACAAGAAGGGCCTGACACCTGGCGGCCAAATCCAGAAGGAATCGACGAGGGATCTGCCTACCCTTGGATTTCTTCCTAGGTATTACCCTTGGCCTATCATTCCTAGATTGACTGACAATATTTACAGAAGAAGAGGAAGACGAAGAGGATGGTGTAGAATGTACAGGAGAAGACCCCTCAGAGGAGGGGTAGAAAAGGTCGCTCATCGGACCTTGGACGGGTGGTCCGCAAGGCGGTACGCACCCGTGGGAGATGTAGGAGGTTTCCTCAACGAAGATGTGTTGTTGGAGAGTTTGAAAATTGACGTTTTTTTTTCGTTTTCATTTTTAATGACGAAGCAGTGAAAAGAGATTGGAGGAGAGAGAAAAGGGGTTATGGCTAGAGGATTGTGAGGCTCATAGAGCAGATCATGGTTGAAGACCTGGCGCGGGTTGAAAAGCCCACGCAGGTATGTAAGCAAAGAAGGGGACCTGGGAAGATCATCAGACAATTGTCTGGCCCAGGAAGAAGATATCAGCAAAGGCTGAGACGAGTGGATGGAGAGGATGGCGGCTAATGAGCCGTCGACGGTAATGTTGAGGACGGATGAAGATCCGTCGATGACAGAGTCCTTCTGGCGAGGACGAGGATAGTTTGGAACCTTGGCAAGAGTGGTAATATTCTCTGGTATTTCGGAGATCAATGGTGGTCCTTCAAGCTGCGGAGACGAGAACATCCTTTCCAGTGCAACGGAAATGTCCCGTATGTCGAACCATTTGTCCCACTCGCATTCGGGATCTTTGATCTTGCCTCGTTTGGTGATCCTTGGACATTTTTCAGCCAAATATACAGCATGTGATCCCCCATGTGCTTCTCGTGGGTGATCTCCCATCTGAACAACGGGTCCTCTGTTGAAGTGGTTTGATAGAGTCCACGTGAGGGGCTTCCAATCTGCCTTGAACGGTCCTTTGAAGCCTAGGCCAAACCTGCGGTTCGGCCTAATTTCCTTTGGCGGTTTGAGCATACCCTGTAACTGTGCGCCCAGACCCTTTCCTTGTTGATAGCCGATGTTCCTCATAATCTCCCAACCTTTGGAGTGAGAAGGGAGACATGATGTTGCGGTTGCCCTGACCCGCTCCTTTGGTGCTAGTGGAATGTGAGATGGATCACGCACGTCCAACAGTGATAATATGGGCCGATGAGATGGCCAAACGGAGGGCAGAGAGGTGTTGATAGCATCCACTGTGTGAAGGACCGGTGTACTGACCACTTTAAAAATTCTCCCATTGTAAGGAAACTTCATGCACTGATGGTTGGTGGAAGGCACAGCGTCCATGGCTTTGATGTAAGGGCGACCCAGTATAGCCTTGAATGTGGGGTCCATGTCGAGGACATGGAATTCCGTAGGAATTGACATGGGGCCTAGTTCTGCCTTCAGAATAATCATCCCCTGTGGCGGCCTTTTGCTATTGTCATAAGCCGTGACCGTGATCGAGGAAGGTCTTATTTGTTCCTCGTTGACCCCACACAACTGAAGAGTGCTCATGGAGATCACATTTATGGATGCACCCGTGTCCACAAGACACGGGTTTATGGATACCCCATTAATTTTTATTGAAATGCACAATGCATATTTCCGAGCTTCCTTGGGAGCGAGCTCGTAGTTGTGGAACATGATGGCCGGTTGTGTGTCTGTTGGGGTCAGGACTGTCGAAATCTTCTCCACGGGGAGGTCTTCATTAACCATGACTCTTTGAAGGTATTCCATTAAGGCTGCCTGGTGGGATGTGGATCTTTGAAGAAGCTCCAGGATGGAGATCCGGGCAGGTGTCTTATCCAGGTGTTTCAATAGATCATACTGTGTTCCAGGGATAGCTCTTTCTGGTTGTTCTGCATCATCCTTCTCTAGCTGAGATTGCTCGGGATTCTGACTGTTGTGGGGGAAAATCCTGTGGAAAATCCTTCCACTCCGGAGCACCATTGCCTGCGGCTTTTGTACCTCTGTGGGGGTAGCGGTGGATCTTAACAGGGGTTTGAGGGGTAGTAGTGGAGGAATGGTTGATGAAGCAGGGGTGATGACGGGAGCAGGGATTCTGATGAGGGGTTTGTTAGGTGGAGGCATGGCGGAGGTAGAGGGGATATTGCGCGGATTATGAAGGATAAGGGGTTTAGAAGGTGGCGGCGGAGGCAAAGTGGAAGTGGGTAAGGTTTGAAACGGGTGATGGTTTTGAGGTGGATGGTGGTTGATGAGTGGTTTTGAAGGCATTAGTGGTGATGTGGTGGAGAAAGACGGGGTTATGTATGGTTGACGGATGACAAGGGGTTTAGAAGGCGTAGGGGTAAATGTGGTAGAGGTGGGTGGTAAAGTGGGGGAGTGAGAGAAGATGAGAGGGTGTGAAGGCGTAGTGGAGAGTGTCGGTTGATAGGAGGTCGGGGTGCGGATGAGAGGGCGTAATGGTAGTGGAAATGGTGATGGTGATACTGACGCGGGTTGATGAGAGAGAGGTGCTACCCGGGCAAGGTGAGGGGGGTGCATGACGATAGGGTTGGAGGTAGAAAGAATGGAGGTACTTTCCTGGTGCCACACCTGCTCTCTCCCGACTTCCGGGAAGGAGGAGATGGGGTTAACCTGATGATTGGGCTGTTGGTGCTCCGGTAATGGATTCTGGATTATTCCCATGTCGGGCTGTTGTTGTGGGGCCTGCTGAGGCTGTTGTTGTTGTTGTGGTTGCTGCTGCTGCTGCTGTTGTAACTGCTGCTGTGGCCTCTGAGGAGGTCTCCTAGCCTTGAGAGCCGCGACGTACCGTCTCATCTCATCCCAATCTATTTGATGTTCATCATTCATATCATGGATGTAATCTTTGAAATGGAAGCAGTAATCTACTGTGTGTCCCGGCTGCCTGTGGTAGACGCAGTATTTGGAGGTATCAACATTGGGGGGCCATGCGGGCCTTTCTCTGGGTAGGGCGAGTTGGTTTGATGCCACGAGGGCATTAAAAATGTCTGCTAAGGTTTCCGGTAATGGCGGATAGTAGGCTCTCTTGGGACCGAGCGGCCTCCTTTGTTGCTGTTGGGGACCATAGTTCCCCGGGGGTGGAACTTGGTTGTACTGAAGCGGTGGTTGTTGTTGCTGAAGTTGTGGTTGTTGTTGCTGGGGTTGGCGTAATGGAGGCATATTATCTTGGGGTGGATTATTTTGGGGTGGAGGACGAAGAGGGAAAGGACCTGGTTGAAGGGGAAGTCGGGGCATTTGTGGAGGCCTTGGGTTGACTGCGTAATTGGCATTGTTGACCGCACTGACTTGCTCATTTGTCACGACCCCTTCTGTGGCTCCGCCCAGGACACCAGCGCCTATCTTTCTGACCACTTTGGGCTTCGGCGACTCAAACATGTTCATGATGGGGGAGTCTTTTAGCTGGGTTTGGATGTATCGGGCCCTCTCATAGAGTTCCTCCATTGTAGTAAGTTTATTCATGGCCAGGACATGTCTGAACTGTGGGGTTGCATTAGACACAATCATCTTCACTTGTTCGGGCTCGGAGAGGGTATCCCTTATTCTTTCCGCCAGAGACCTCCATCTATCAGCATATCGGACAAAATCCTCGTCGGGTTTCATCTTTTCGGCCACTAGGTCGGTAATGGAGAGTGAGGGACCGACCCTATCCCTATATTTCTGCAAGAACCTTCTCTGCACTATTTCAAAATTCTCGGCCTCGCGGGGCTCCAGAGAATAGAACCACTCAAGCGCGGGACCATCCAATGATCTCCGAAAGAGGTATGCCAGGGACCTCTGATCGTTTTGCCAGTAGGAGGACTCATACATGAAGTCCTTGAGGTGAATGAAGGGGTTGCCGGTACCATTGTACCTACGGTACGTGGGCATTTCGGAGGGAGGAAGATGAATGACGGGAAGGATTGGCAAAGCAACCTCCGGGGTGGCTTTCACGTCCACCATCCTTCTCAGATTTTGAAACTGCTCGTCCATGCGGTTGAACCTATTGAGGAGCGATTGGGCGAGCTCCTCTGGGGGTGAAGGTGGCACTTGCCACTGGGGGAGAAACTGTCTCCCGGAGACTTGAGGGGGGAACCCAGAATGAGAGGGAGCTGTCGGACCACCGACAGTTGGCCCTGGCTGAAGCGGTGTGTGGGGAACAACGGGAGTTTGAGATTGTGACGGGAACTGGAATGAGAGTGGTTGTTGGCTCGCTTGTCCTTGAAGCGAGGGAGACTGGATGGCTTGCGCCAATGAGGGAGATGGAATGGCCTGCACGGACTCTTGGAGAGGTGCGATGGCCAGAGTTGATTCCTGGGGCGTGGGGGAAACAGATTTCCCTTTTAGAATGGCCTGGAAGGCCCGGAGCTGTTCAGAGGTAAGCTCCGTGTTGGCGAGGACGCCCAGTAAGGAAGTGATATCCTGTGGCGGGGACGTGTCCCCGGCAATAACCTGCACCTCATGCGAGGGGTCATGAGAAGGACCCGAGTCCATAGCATAGACTCGCGGGTCGGCTGTCAAACCACGACTAGGGTGGTTTTCCTCAGAAGACTCGTGAGACATGCTCACAGTTTTCCCAGAACGCAAAAACATACACTAGCAAGTAGGTAGCAGAGATTATCAAACAAGTGGATGCCTTTACGCCCTTTTTTATGTTTTGATTTTGATGATTTTTTTGTATTTTTAGCGAGATCCGAAGTTCACACAAAGTGGGGACCCTAGTTTGTTTTTTTTTTGTTTCACCGCCGTGTCAGCTAGGGTCTCTCGTCTCACCACGAATGAAATGACTAACTCCGGGGAACTTCAATGGTACAACCAGCCCAGTGAACGAAGAGGAGATTCTTCGATGTCGGGGACTTACGGAGGTCCCAGTGTAGGAGATTCTAGTCCGTTAAGAGGAATTCCCAAACGGAGAGTCCTTCCTTCACCGGGAAAGGGTGATCCTCAAAGAAATAAAAAAAGGATAGAAAAGAGGAATGGATGTATGCAATGGAATGCTGACAGATATATAGAGTAAGAAAACAACAGAAATAACAGACATATAAGAAACAAACAACGAATCACAACTGATAGTGCTGCCGTGAGCACAACGGGGGCGCGCGCGGGCGCGAAGGTAGAGAGGCACGGGTGGTGCCGAACTTGCAAGGGTAGCCGAAAGGAAGCAGTAGTGGTCCCACCGTGATCGCCAATCTGTGAGCGACGTCACGCGGTTCGGGGAAGAGCGGGGAAGAGGACGCGGAGCGCGCGCGGGCTCCTTCTTTTTTTTTTGTTTTTGTTGTTTGTTTGCTGCAACACAGAAATAAGATAAGGGGGAGAAGGGGCCACCACGGGAGATTGCTCCGGCGGGGCGAGCAGGACAAGTGTGATATAGCAAAATATGGGGGTTAAACGGCCATAGCGGGAAGTGACTCGCCGCGGCCTCGGGGGGACGGGAATGGTGCAAAATTTAAATAACAAGAATTGAAACGGCCATTGGGGAAGTGACTCGCCGCGGCCTCGAGAATATGAGCAGATAATAAGATGACAGAATATGAAGAGAATACAAAGAGCGGGAATTTAAACGGCCATTGGGGAAGTGACTCGCCGCGGCCTCGATGATAAGAGCAGAATATAACAGAATATAAAGAGAATGTAAGAACGGAAATTTAAACGGCCATTGGGGATGTGACTCGCCGCGGCCTCGATGATATAAGCAGAATATAACAAAACATAAAGAGATTATAGGAATAGAAATTTAAACGGCCATTGGGGAAGTGACTCGCCGCGGCCTCGATGATATAAGCAGAATTTAACAAAATATAAAGAGAATATAGGAAACAGAAATTTAAACGGCCATTGGGGAAGTGACTCGCCGCGGCCTCGATGACAAGATGTGATCGCCAGGGGCCAAAAGACCCCAAAATAAGAAAGTGATCGCGCCTACCTCGAGAGCGGGAGATGACGGGTTGCTTCTTCCTCTCCCTTCGGCCGGCCGACGGAGAGGGCTTTCCTCGGCTACCCTTGCAAAACAACGACAAACAAATGACAAGTGGATTAGAAAGATGGAGGTGTAGTATTCAAATCCTTGCGATAAAAATAACGAAATGATGGCAAGACACACACCTGGTTGGTGTTATCTTTTAAACCCCTCTCGGACTCGAGTGGGAGAAAAATGAGATGATGGATGCAAGAAGTATAAGAGAAGAGGCGCCCTTGTGAAGGGGGATAGAGGATGCAGTATGATGAATGTAAAGAACTATGAAGAAGAAGGGGAAGAAAAGGCTTATTGGATGAGCCGAGGGTGAAATCCGGCGGAGCTCCGGCAGCGTGGGGACGACGTGGAAGCGCGGTGGATGAAGACAACCTTCCTCTCGCGAGCGTGGGCACCCGAGAAGCCGGCAGAACCTCCACCTACAAAAGACCCGACGGGTTAGAAAATGACTCCGTAGCCTCTGGGCTCCGGCAGCCTATCGGATCACTGCTTAGCTCCTCCAGAACTGAGGGGGTGGGGCTCTATTTATAGAGCTCCGGAGGGTGGAGGCGTCCAGGACCCTGGACACCTCCATCAGGGCCGAAATAATATTTTATTCTATTTTTATATATTTTTTTAGAATACTTTTGTGGAGGCGTCCAGGGTCCCGGACGCTTCAAGCAGGTCCACCGAAAGCCGACGACGGCCGCACGCGGTTTGGCACAATGCGTGGTTTTGTGAGCGGCACCTCGTGATTCAGAAATGGGCGCGTCCAGCTGACCGGACGTCTCTATATTTTGGATTTTTTCACACACGACAAACCGTCGTTCGGTGGCCGGCGCCCGTGAGGGAGTTGATGGAGGCGTCCAGGGGCCTGGACGCCTCCAAAATTATATTATTTTATTATTTTTCTTTTGTCTTTTATACCAGGCTTGGCATTATATATATTTTTTATATGTTTTTATGGAGGCGTCCAGGGGCCTGGACGCCTCCATTAATATATATATATATATTTATTATTTTTTTGTGTTTTTATGCCAACTGGCATCTTACAAATATTTTTTATTATTATTGTTTATGGAGGCGTCCAGGGGCCTGGACGCCTCCATCAATATATATATTTTTTATTTTGTTTAGGGCCCTGAGAAAATAATAAAAGAAATTAAAAAGATGGGGGCGTCCAGGGGCCTGGATGCCCCCATTAAAATCGACCCGGGTCCTCGGATCAGGCGTCGGCGGCCGCCCGGTAGACCCCCTTCTTGATTCCGGAACCTCCTGATGCGTCCGACTGGTGTTGATGTCGTCCGAATGCCGTGACGAGATGATTCCGGATGCCGAAAAAGGCAGAAGAAGACCCAAGAAAAGGAAGCACTCGAGCGATTCAAAATGCGTAAGCCGTTGCGGGGCGTTGTATAGTAATATAAGACTTTCTCAAGAGACGTCAGGAATGGCGTGTCTACACAAGGGTCCTTTTGTTCATGGAACCAGACGAAAGGTCCGGGCCACTGGTTTGTTCATCGATGCCGACAGGAAGTCGGAGACCGACGTGATTCGTTTGTCTCTTGGTATTTTCGTTGGTGCGGGGGCTGGTGCCAACGCAAGGAGCAAAGGTTTATTCCCCAACCCTGGACGGAAGGTTCAAGTGGGGTGTTCTTCGTCAGTGCCGACAGGATGTCAAGAGCTGACATGGCTGATTCGTCTATTGAAATATTCGTTGGTACGGGCTAGTGCCAACGCAAGGAGAAAATGTTGATTCCCCGATCTCGAACGAAAGGTTCGGGTGGGGTGTTCTTCGTCAGTGCCGACAGGATGTCAGAGGCTGACATGGTTGATTCGTCTATTGAAATATTCTTGGAGATAAGAGTGAGTGTTAATAAAGGGAGACCGATTCCTCCCCCTCTTTTTCCTCTTTCTTTTTTTTTCTTCTTTCTTTTTTTTCTTTTTTTCTTATTTCTTCTTTTTTTTTCTCTCTTTTTTTTTGACATGCAAGATAAATAGTGCCCAATCCATCTGGACAATAGTAATGCAAATTCGCCCGGGGCAGGGCAGAGAAAAGTATTATTCCTCGAATGGGGGAATCGGAGCATGGTACAACCTCAGATGCCTACCATTGAGGGGCAAAAATTGAACCTCCCCCTGATGGTCGACGATTACATACGCTCCGCCCTCGTAGACTTTCTGGATCACATAGGGTCCAAGCCAATTCTTATTCAGCTTGCCCTTGGGGTTGGAAGCCATGACTTCTCTTCTCTTCACCATAACGAGGTCACCCTTCTTAAATTCGTGTTCCTTGACGAGCTTGTCAAAGGCGCGAGCTATTCGGGCCTGATAGACCTGGATGTTCTGCTGGGCTTGGAGCCGTTTCCCCTCCAAGTTGGAGAGCTCTTCGAGCCTTTGCTCGACATTTGTCTGCTCTTCCCCGACCAACCTGTGTTGGACTGCGACTCGGAGGGAGGGTATTTCCAGCTCGATAGGGACAATTGCCTCTGAGCCATATACCAGGGAAAAGGGTGAACAACCCGTTGGAGTTTTGTACACAGTTCGATACACCCACAGGGCCTCGTACATTTTCACTTCCCAGTCCCTCTTGTTAGAACTAACAATTTTGGACAGGAGAGTGCAAAGAGTCTTATTGAAAGCTTCAGCCAAGCCATTGGCCTGTGGGTTGTAGGGGGTCGACATCCTCCAGTCGATCTTGTACTTTTCTGCCAGCCGGTAGACCTTCTGGTTGCGGAAGTGACTTCCATTGTCTGAGATAATTCGGTTCGGAGTGCCAAACTGGAATATGATGTTGCGACGGACAAATCTGGTGACGATCTCCCCAGTCACTTCTTTCAAAGCAATAGCCTCCGCCCAGCGGGAGAAGTAATCAGTTGCGGCCAAGATGTACTTGCACCCAGCTGATGATGCGGGTAGTGGACCCACAACGTCTGTTCCCCATTGGGCAAAGGGCCAGCTGGGCAATGTTGGATGCAAGGGCATGGGCGGTCTCCTGGGTACCGTCGCGTGCTCCTGGCATTTTTGACAAGACTTTGCATACTTGCAGCAGTCGTCGAACATTATCGGCCAATAGTAGCCGAGCTTCTTTATTTCAATTTTCATTTTCGGTCCTGCCTGATGTGCACCAGCTGTTCCGGCGTGAACCTCTTTCATGACCTTCCAAGCTTCTTTAGTGGATAAACATCGGAGGAGCAACTTCCGTTTGGCGTCTGCCATAATTCAGAATAGGATCCCGTTTCAGACCTCGTAAGAGTCCTTTGTTCTGATTAACTTGATATTCTCTTCCCTTTGCCTGGGCAGTTGCTGATATTTAAACCACTGCAAAAGGGGGTCTCTCCAGTCGGGTGGGCTAATGGCTTTCGCTGTGATGACCTCAAGTTCTTCTTCTCCTGGCCCTTCTATCATGCTAGGCACTTGGCGTTGATTCACCACCCGGATGCTGAGGGATCCATCTGGCGGGACTGCCAATGAACTCGCCAATTTTGCCAGTGCATCAGCTTGTGCATTCTCTCCTCTGGCAACATGGCCTATCTCAATGAGGTAGAACTACTGCATGAGCCGTTTCACCTTAGTGTGGTAAGGGAGTAACTCAGGTTTTCGGACGTCAAACTGTCCCTGGACCTACTTGATGACCAGCAATGAATCGTCAAACACATGTAATATTTTAATCTCCATCTGTAAAGTGACTTGGAGACCAATGATTAGAGCTTCATATTCTGCCTCATTATTTATGCAGGGCTTGCTAATGGAGCAGGATGTGTGCAATACTTCTCCCTCAGGGGATTTAAGGACGATGCCGGCCCCGGCCCGTACTTTTATGTGCCCAGACGGGGTTGTTTCTGTTCTCGAAGCTCCATCAAAGTGCAGCTGCCAGGCGATCAGTTGGGCTTGGTCCACCTCCAGTGTTTCATCTTCAGGCAACTCCGTGGCCAGTGGGGAATCTTCAGGCACAGGGTGTGCTACAAAGAAATCAGCCATGGCTTGACCCTTAACGGCCTTCTGAGGCACGTAGATGATGTCAAATTCCATTAACAGTACGGCCCACTTGCCGAGACGTCCCTTCAGGACTGGCTGGGAGAGAATGTGCTTGACTGGGTCAACCTTAGAGATTAAGCTCACTTCATGCGAGAGCATGTAATGGCTCAACTTCTTGACTGCGAAGACCAAGGCGAGACAAACCTTCTCAATCGAGGTGTATTTTGCTTCTGCCCCCATTAGTCTTCGGCTAAGGTAATAAAGAGCTTGCTCCTTCCCCTCATCATTGTTCTGGGCGAGCATTGCCCCCAGTGAACATTCAGTGGCAGCTATATATAGAATAAGTGGCCTCCCCTTGACCGGTGCCCCCAGCACAGGCGGGGTCTTTAAGTAATCCTTCAGCTGATCAAAGGCCTTCTGACATTCCTGGTTCCAGTTGAAAGCTGCATTCTTCATCATTAATTTGTGGAATGGTTGACAGCGCCCCGACAAATTAGAGATAAATATTCGGATGTAGGCTAGCCGACCTTGCAGGGACCTTAACTCTCCCAAATTCTCCGGAGGAGGTAGCTCCTGAATGGCTTTTATTTTAAAGGGGTCGATCTCGATCCCCCTATATCGGACAATGAAGCCGAGAAACTTTCCACTAGAGACGTCGAAGGCACACTTCATTGGGTTCATTTTCAGCTCGTACTGCCGGAGTCTCTCAAAGATGACTCTAAGGTCATTCAGGTGATCCCCCCTTTTCTTTGTCTTGACGACCAGATCATCGATGTAGCATTCGACTTTGCTATATAACAGTTCGTCGAATATCTTGGTCATCGCCCGCTGGTAAGTGGCGCCAGCGTTCTTGAGGCCGAAGGGCATCCTTTTGTAGTGGAGTATCCCTTTAGGTGACCGGAAGGCCGTATGAATTCGGTCATGTTCAGGTATCCATATCTGATTATAGCCGGACGATCCGTCCATGAAAGACAAGGCCTCATGGCCGGTAGTTGCATCAATCATCACTTCAGTGACGGGCACCGGAAAGTCATCTTTTGGGCAAGCTTTATTCAGGTTGCGGAAGTCCACGCAGATCCTGATCTGTCCATTCTTCTTCTTCACCGGCACAATGTTGGCCAACCAAGTAGTGTATTGGTTTTTAGCTACAAAATCGACATCTATGAGCTTGTCGACTTCTTTACAAATCAGTTTTATCAGCTCCGGCCTCATACGCCTGGGGGGCTGCTTCATCGGCTCCACCTTGGGATCAATAGCCAGAATATGTTGAGTCACGCCGGGGCTCAGACCGGGCATCTCTTTGTAGTTCCAGGTGAAACAGTCCCGGAATTCTTGCAGCAACTTGACATATTATCCTTTCTCCTGTGGAGGAAGAAGGGCACTCAGAAAGGTCGGCCTGGGCTCACTTTCTGTGCCTAGATTAATTTCAATGAGCTCATCCACTGTGGCCTGGCCGCCATCTTCAAATTATGGAGGCGCTGGTAGCAGGTCAATGAAATCCTTGTCTTCACCATCTTCTGCTTCAAGGACACCATAGGTGTTTTTTTGCTCTGCCTCATTAGGTAACGAGGCTTTGCTTGTTTCCCCCTCTATTAGGCTTGCTGTGTGCGGCTCTGGGGGGCTCTCTTGTGTGGAGAAGTAAAGGACTTCTTCGGGATCTTCTTTGTAATTGTCATAGATGGCTCTTGCAGGGGCTAAGGTGATTGATTGCCATACTGGGGGCTGTTGCTCTGCTGGTGGCTGGGGTTGCCCATTCTCAGCTGCATCTTCAAAAATCTGGTGCTGAACTGACACCATGTAAACACTTCTTTCATGGCAGCCTGCCACATGGGGGCGTGGCGGAGCGACCACATAATCTCCCATTCTGAGCTCATCTCTCTTAATCAGGTCTTGAGCAATGTCCTTGAAGACGTAGCAGTCTTCGATGCAGTGGTCCAATATTTGGTGATAGGGGCAGAACGAGGGGTCACCGCTTTTGCGAGCATCTTGCGGCCTCTTTGACCTTGGGAGGGAGACCTTGCCATAGTAGCAGGCCCATTCAAAAATTCCTCGGGTTTTATTCCTTGGGAAAGAGTAGGGCCTTTGCATCTTCTCTCGCAGCGTGGGGCTTAGCTCGACTGATCGCCTGACCAGGGAAGCAGCTACATCCCTAGCCTCCCTTTTCAGGTGCCCGTGGGCATTTGGGACGGTGTTCGGGGACCAGTGCGCACCGATGCTTTGTCGACAGAGGATGCCTCTAATGAATACATTCATTTCGGCCAAGCGAACATTCAGTATTTCGATCTCTCGTTGTTGCCTATAGTATAGGGCGAGTAGGGTAGAGTCGCACCGATTGAGGTTCGGGGCTCGGCCCGCTTCCCCATCCTTTGGGTCAGTGTCAGACGAGGGCAATGGCACCCCGCTGCTATGGTCATTCGAGATTGGTCCCCCGGAGGAGGACGGGGTCTTCCCCTTATTCCTGCAGGGAAGTGGATTCCATAGGAATATTTCTTCATCTTGTTCTTCGTTGGCCAAAGGCATAAGATGCTGACGGCCTTCAACCTGCCATGGGCCTGTAGTGCCTGCGTGGCTATTGTCGCCTAGAGCCGAGACTGATATCACATCAGCTTCATAGGAATCTTCTAGTGAAAAGCCCAATCCTGGATGCCGGGTGATTTGCAACAACCGCCGGTCCAGGTTTGGCGGGTTCCACATTTTCTTGAACATTTCTTTCCGACTGGAGAGCTGGCAGAAGGGGATCCCTTGCTTTCTGGCCATCTTGACCACAGGACCGGCTGTGTCAGGAAGTCCCATTATTGGGACGAGTGGGTCGTGCAGCTCATCGGAGAGTCTACAATCATCATCCCCCTTGACCGGGTGCTCCTTGGCCACATAAAAGATGGTAGGCAGACCCTCGGGGTTGGGCACCTCGAAGGTCCTTAACGGTTCAGCCACCTGGCAGTCAGCTTCTGCAAGAGGCTTGATGATCCCGGGAGGGACCCTGATGTCTTCCAGCAAGTCTTCAAGGTATGGTGTTCCCGGTGTAGGGTAGATGGGAAGGTAGGTGGCCCGAAATACCCCTTCTGCTTCAGAAACGAATGACACCTGAGGGGGAGCCACATAGCCAGGCGGTGGTGGAGGGAACCAGTTGTCAAGCTCTGCCTTTTTCTTTCCTTTGTCTTGAGTAGCTTGGGAGGCTTGCTTTGGCTTTTCCAAATAAAGATTAGCATCCGACAAGTGACATTCGAACACTTTGAAAGGATGGAGGTCGATGAAGATTCTCTCCTCTTTCCCGTTGCCGGGGTACTTGATGCATTGGTGCAGAGTGGATGGTACCACCCCATTTTGATGTAGCCAAGGTCGACCGAGCAACACCTTGTAAGAGGTGTTGGAGTTGATCACATGGAATTGGACCTTGGTGGTGAAGTCACCGAGGGAGAGGTTGAACTCTGCGACCCCCATACGGACTTCGCACTTCTGGTTGAAGCCGGCAATCTTAACGTTCCTGACCTCGACCAGGTGTACGTCAAAGTAATGCTTCTGATACACCCGATAGGGGAGTATGTTCACTGCTGCCCCAGGGTCGATCAAGACTCTGTTGATGGGATGCCCATTCAGCTGCCCCTTCATGTAGAGTGGCCTGTTGTGGTTGTAGGTAGGTAGAAGCATATCCTATTCTGTGAAGGCCACAGCTACTTCAGGTGACATTTCTGCGAGGCAGGCTTCAACATATGCTGGCGTCTGGAGCGCAGCAATGACGGCTTGCCGTGTTTCTTCATCTAGGGATAAAATCTCCCAGACGGTAAACTTGGCTGGGATCTTCTTCAGGTGTTTGACTATTCTGTTGCCAGCTCAGACTTCGAGCAACTTCATTTCTTCAGCTCTACTGCGCCTGCCCCCAGTCTGGGCCTGGGGAGTCGGCTCAACGGGTGCCTCCTCCACTAGGTCGGATGCCGCTTGAGCTTGTGGGGCCTGTTGGGTCACTTCCTTTTCTTGCAAGAACTCGACAAGATTTGGGATGTTGTCGGGCTCTTCCCTTGGCCGAGGAGGGATTGCTACAGACGGAGCCGAGGGGCTGCCTGCCCCTTGGGTCTACCGGGACTCGCGGGGGCATGACTGTCCTCCCCTCTGAGTTGTAAGAAATTCAATGAATGACGGGGCACTCTGGCCACTTGGTTCTCCGGGGTAGAGGCCCGATGGAGGGGGGATCTCCATGCCTTGGACCCTAGGCTCGGGGATGTGATATGGTTGTTCTCCCCTAAGCAGGATGTTGTAGTTGGCCTGAGGAGGGCGTCCCCACTTCCTTCCCGACCTGGTGGCATGTTGGGAGGTGGATGCTTCAGCTTGATTCACCTCTGACGGCTCGACGGGCACTTCTTGCTCTTCCTCTCTCAGGGAGAGGGCTGTGTCAAATAATGTTGAGAGGGTGTTGCAAGAAAGGACCACCCCACTCTTCTTCTTGTTTCTAGGTCTTCTCTTCTTCTTTTTCTTTTTCTCTTCAGTGGCTGGCAACTGCTCTTGGGGAAGCTCACCCCATAAGAGAGGCTCTTCTTTCGTCTCGGCTTCCGCTTCTGGAGCTAGTTCGAGTGACTCGAACTCCTCCCAAGGGACATACTCCTTCAACTCCACAGGCTGGATCTCGGGCTGCTCATAATCTTCAAGCCCATCAATAATAGCCTGGAGTCTTCCAACCGCAGGGCTGGCTTCCTTGTGCACCCGCATCGGGATGTGTTTCTTCTTGTTGTGAGTGGGCCGTCTCATAACGAGCCGGGGGGCTGTGTCATGCAAAACAGGTGTCACTGGTGGTGGTGCTGGTCGGGGTGTAACACCCCTTATGCGAACCTCTGGAGTGGGCCGAGGAGCTTGTCTTCTTCTTCTGTTCTTCGTTGGCGTGGCTTGCCAACCTCCTTGATCATGAGCTGGCGCCATGACGAAGGCCTGATAAGTGGCCTGCGTACTGGACTCCGCCCATTCTTCAGGCAACTGTTGGTGTAAAGATACCATGTTGACAGTGGTGCCAAGGCTCGGCATCTCGTGCGGCTGCGGAGGATCCACTCTGAGCTCCCCCATGTCCAGCTCTCCCTTCTTGATCAAGGACTCAATGACATCCTTGAAGATGTAACAATCCTCAATGGTATGCCCAAGCATCTGATGGTATGGGGAAAAACGAGGTTCATCCTTCTTCTACAAGTCACCAGGCCTCTTTGGATCTGGTAATGTGATCTTGTTGTACCTGGTGGCCCATTCAAATAGGACCCGGGCTTTGTCTCGAGGAAAGGAATATAATTTGTTCCTCATCTTCTCCCGCAGGGAGGGACCTTCCCGCCATTCAGTGGAGGTGTTGGCCATCTCTTTGGCTTTCTCTTTCTGTTTCTCGAAAGCTTCGAAGTCTAGTGTATGAACTTCTGGCGGTGTTGGCCTCCTCTCGGCCTGCCGGACCCTCTGACTTGATGCAGCTGGAGCAGAAGAGTATCGAGCAAGGAATGCTTCGATCTCTGCCACTATGTTGTTCAGACGGTCGAACGACCTCACCTCAGCACCGATCATCCTCTCAAGGATCTCCTTCTTCAGATTCTGTTTACAGATATGCTCTGCGTCCTCCTGATGCGGGGGACGTTTGCACCTCATGCTGAGGTTCCTCCATCTCTTTATGTAGTCGAGTGCCGACTCATCATTTCTCTGTCTCGTGGCGTAAAGCTTTGCCACGGTCACCTCCCGCTCAGCTATGTTGAATCTTTCCTTGAATTTCTTCTGCATATCAGGCCAGTCTGCAATGGACCCGGTGAGCAAGCTCGAATACCACTCGAAAGCGAGCCCGGTAAGTGTCGAGCCAAAGAACTTGAGTGATGTGACACAACTTCGGACCTAATGCAAGCAAGCACATTCACATTCAAAATGGGCCTAGTTGGGCCACCGCTCTATCGTCACTCACCCAAGCCCGGGGTGACTTGGCAATGCCAAGGGGAGGATGTGGGGTTGGGCCCTTGCTGGTAGAGGGCCAGCAAGGCCAAGAATTGATTCCCAATGGGTGGGGATGCCCAAGTCAAGGGGGCCGACAAAGTGCCAACGGCACCGGTTACAATATTCCCACGGTGATCACTCAAGTTTATGGGGCTTGAGGATCGGGCTCTCACTCGCATAACCAGCGGAATTAAGAACTAATATTAAAAGACAAGCACTAATTGGAGTGAAGGTTTGAGCACTTACTCGACCGGTTTGAAGAAACCGGTCCCGGTCAGAGACGAGGGCGAGCGGGGAGGCGAGTGGATCCCCACATGCCGCGGCGGTGTCGCTTGACCTGCCCCAAACAAATTACACCACTACACCTCTCGCAGGAGGGGGAACTTGGGGTGGGGGTTAATGATATTACATCAATACTACCTCCACGCAGGGAGGGGCCTTCAGCCGGCCAAGCGGGGTGGGGAAACCAAAGAAAAGAACGAGGAACAAGGGTGGACGCCGAATCTGCCTACTATCTACGAACCAGAATAGAGGGTCGGTGTTGCTGTTATAGATCTTGATCAGAAATTTCTCTGATGGCGAGACTGGTGGCGAAATCTTCGTAACAGGAAGGGGAATGCCTCAGAATTTTCGTAAATTCTTCTGGAGTCTCTGCAGGTCGGGGCAGGAGCTTGAACAAGGCCTCTATTTCTCGGACTAGCAGGGGCAGGTCACAAACAGTAGGATGCAGAGACTGTCCTGGCCGGTCCCGTACTCCAAATTTGATGCCGTCAGCGCCGTTAGAACCGTGGGTGAGTCCTCTTTGCAGCAAAAGAAACAGGGATGCCAGAAGAGAATGGAGACGATCTGTGGAGCCAGAAGAGTGAGAGGTGTCGATACAGACTGGGGAAGGCAGAGCCGAGCGACCGTGGAAGAAAATTGGTAACTTCTGTTCCCGGATGCTGAATGGGCTTCCGCTTCTTGATTCTGAAAGTAGACAGGCCGGTGAAGAGCTTTGAAGAAGAACTTGAGGACTGATTCCTTCGGGGTTCATCGTGGCAGAGCTTCTAATCTGGCTCAGGTCCTCAGCCGAGGCAGAACAGCGCAGCTGTGGGAGAATGGACCTCCTGGACGACTCGGAGATCGGAAGAAGACGAAACAACTTCGGTTGCGAAGGCGACTGGCAGACGCTTCCGACGATGGCTCTTGGGTCTTCAAACTCGTCTAGAGGAGGTCGTGGTGGCCGCTGCAAGTTGCTGGTCTGCTATAGATCTTCAGTTGAGAGCTGTAGGTTGATGATGATGGGGGGGAATGGGGTATATGGGAGGGGAAATGGGGGTGGATGAGTGTGGGGAAAGCCCGGGCTGTGAGGGGGTCTAGGAAGGGGTGTTCTAAGGTGGGGGAAGGGAAGAATGGGGTCTGGATGGGGGTCTAATAGGTGGTGGGAGGAGGAGCTACGAATTTGGGAAGGTGGGTGAGAGGAGAAAGTGAGGGGGGGGCACAAGTGAGTGGAGGGAAGGGTGGATTTCAAATTTGAAATGGCCTTGGAAGTTGTGGGGTTGTGTGGGGAAGGGGTTGATTGTGTTGGAATGGGGAAAGTGGTGTTGGAATGTGGAAGATGGTGTTGGAATGGTGAGGGATCTTCTTGGGACTAGGGGGGTGGAGTAATGGAGGCCATGGGGGAAGTGGAGGGCTTTAATGATGGTAGGTGGGGGTTGAGGTGGTTGGGAAGGGAGGAGAGAGAAGAAAATTCGAAATTGGGTGTTGAGGAGAGAGAAAGTGGAGTAAAAAAAGAGGGATTAAGAGAGGGAAGGGTGGGGAATCTCTCCCCTAGGGTTTCTCACTCAAAGAATGTTGGAATCACTCCACTAAACTAAGCTTTGGACTCTCAAATGATATTTTTTTCATTGATTGATTCATTAAGTTGAAATGGGGGGAATGTGGTCCTATATATAGGAAACCCGTATTTCTACAAAAGTCCCTTACAAAAGACTCAATAACAAATAACCGAAGGGGTAGGGGGGCTCATGGGCCAAGCCCGAAGAATTGGGCCCAATAGCACATTACACAATCTAATGACACTGAAACTTAGGAAAATAAATGCAAGACCAAGGAACATGACTCAAATAAAAGGGAAAATACATCAAATGACTCAAATAAAATTACATAGGACTCAAAATTAAATGACTAAACCATGCCGGATGCAACCGGGGTGAGGAGACGAATGGTAAACGTGAGCATGGGAGGTGATGTCCCCATCATACTCCCGGGGTGCGGAGAACTCGACTCCGTCGAGTAAGTGTCCTTCCCTCCTTGGAGGGTGTAGAAGTGGTACAGCCATCAAGTCTTCCGAACGAGACTGATCCATCCACCTGCCGAGATAGCGCTCGTATACCTTGCTCCGAGTGGTAGTGACTTGTTCATCCAATATTTGTTCAATTTGTTCACGCTGGGCTCTCTTGGCTGGTGGTCTCTCCTCACGGGTGGGTGCTCTCTCAAGGGAAGACGTAGGCTCAATCTCCTCACTAGGTACAACCGTGGGTCCCTTATATGACACTAGGTCGGCAACATTGAATGTGGGACTTATTCCATACTCCTCAGGGAGATCTAACTCGTAGGCATTTGCACCAATGCGCCTCAAGACCTGGAAGGGACCAGCCCCACGTGGCCTCAGTTTAGAGTTGGCTCCCGGGGAGAGCCTCTCCGTCCTTACCATCACAAAGTCACCCTCATAGAATTCTTGGTGACGCCGATGAGAGTCGGCCCGCCTCTTATAAGCCTCATTCTTTTTGCTTATGTGCTTGCAAAGGCTTTCATGTCATTTTTTGAATGTTGACATTCTAGGGGTGATGGGTGGACCTGGGCAACCAAAAGTAGACCAATCATGCTTTGATGCCAAGAAGACTTTGATGGATTTTGGAGGGCCGGGGCAACCATATGTGGACTTATCATGCAATGTTGTCACGTAGACTTTGGTGGGCCTAGTTGGGCCGGGGCACCCGTAGGTGAACCTATCATGTAAAGTGGTGATGAATGTAGGGGGACCTGGACATCCGTAGATGTTGTTGACATGCTTAAGACCCATGATGCATGAAGGTGGACCATGACATCCAAATATGGACCACTCATACTTTCTACTTGACATGTGGGTGATATGAATGAATGGACCCAATATAGTGTTCATGCCAAGGGGTATGGTAAGCCTAGACACATGCATGCTTTTCCCAAAGGTGACTTCCATGTGTATAGGTGTGGGACAAACCTTGTACTCCCATTGGAAAGGATCGAATGGATCTAAGAAGGTGGTCATCATGGGGTGGGGCAAAACTTTATTACCTAGGGATATGTGGCCCAAGGTCATGGCTCCCAAGGAGTAACCCGGGTCTAAGATGGAGTGAATTGGGTCAAACATTGTGAGTTGGTTTAGGGAAAGGTGGGTGGTGGATAAAGTGTTTGGGTCACACGAGTCTCTTGACTCCCATTGGAATGGATCATATTGATCATAAAATGGGTTACCTAGGGGGAGGAACTCCATGTCCTCAAGATCCTCAAAAGGTGCTAAGTCATCCTTCTCCATGATAGTTGGGCCAATGTTCTTGGCAAGTGGGTCAACCATGAGTGGAGGGCTTGACTTTCTACCCGAGATAAGAAGCTCTAAATCGAGGAGAAGGTTGGGCTCATCGGGTGTAGGTAGGAATAGAAGGAGGTCGCTAGTGTAGCAACCAATGGTGCAAACCGAGGTGATAGACTCTATGCATAGGTGTAGGAGGCTAAGGCTCCTAGGTTGTTCTACCATAGGGGTCAACATGCTAGTCATCTCTAATTGCCATGCTATGCCCTTGAGAAGGTCCTCTAAGGTCTCCACTTGATAGGATGCTTGGATTGTGGTGTGATAGGAGAAGAAGGGCACTAAGGGAAGGTCTTGTTCTATGGGAGGGAAAACATGGGCCCGGATCTCTCTAATTGGGCTCTCCTTTAGCCAACTAACAATGGGTTCTCCTAAGATGAGCTTGGTCCCAACTAGAGAGGGTGATGTAAGGTGAGGACCATCGTGTGATGTTTCTTTCTCAACTTGGACTTGGGTTTCCTCCAAGGTGGGGAGTGGGTTTGGAGTGTCCTCAACTATTGAATTGGGTATGAGTTCTTCTACCAAGGAGGTGAGAGGGTCTTTTGGGGTGATGAGGGTTGGTGTGTGGTGCTCCCGGGGTGGAGGGTAAAGGGAAACTTGGTTTGGGATTGGTAGTGTGGGGTTTGGGAGTGGAAGTATTGGAGGCTTAGGTTGGGATAGGATTAGGGTAGGGAGAGGAAGATGGGTGGGTTGAAGGGGTTTGGGTTGATTGGTTTTGGGAGGAGTGTCCCCTTTTGGGGGTGATGGAGAGGTAGTGGTGAGGGTTACCATGGGCCTAGGTGGAGAGTTGGTCATGGGGCCCAATTGGGTATGGGGACCTATGGTTGTGGTGTGGACTACTTCTTCCAAAGCTAATGGAGCGGGAAGGTTCTTTGATGGTGGGGTGATGATGGCCGGAGTATGGTGCACCCGGGGTGGTGAACAAGGGCGGGATTCCCGCGGGTGGGAGAATATAAGGTTGTTAAATTTAAAGGTTCCCGAAAGGTGTGGCGGATGCACTAGGCAAGTCCGACGTGTTGGGTCGATGTTGGCATTCCTTTCATCTAACCATTTCTTACCTAGGATTATACATGGACCTGCCAATGTTCCCTTTTGACACCAAGCCCCATCCAAATACTTAATCTTCCCGAACCATTTATGGAATTCAATAAAAACTTGGTCTCTATTGTGCACAATTTGTCCGGTCCTACTAAGAGAGGTAACGATATCGGGGGACACCCAATTTTCAGATTCTAGGTCAATGAAATCAATTTCTACGGGCTTTCCATTAGGTAAGCATGCATGGGATATGATTGGGAGAGGAGCCATGTGACCCAAGACTCAATGTTAACAATGATGGGTTGACAATGCACGGTTCGGACAAGAATGCAAGCATGCCCTAGGACTTGACTTGTAGAGACAAGTCAAAGACTTGCTCTGATACCACTTGATGTGACACAACTTCGGACCTAATGCAAGCAAGCACATTCACATTCAAAATGGGCCTAGTTGGGCCACCGCTCTATCGTCACTCACCCAAGCCCGGGGTGACTTGGCAATGCCAAGGGGAGGATGTGGGGTTGGGCCCTTGCTGGTAGAGGGCCAGTAAGGCCAAGAATTGATTCCCAATGGGTGGGGATGCCCAAGTCAAGGGGGTCGACAAAGTGCCAACGGCACCGGTTACAATATTCCCACGGTGATCACTCAAGTTTATGGGGCTTGAGGATTGGGCTCTCACTCGCATAACCAGCGAAATTAAGAACTAATATTAAAAGACAAGCACTAATTGGAGTGAAGGTTTGAGCACTTACTCGACCGGTTTGAAGAAACCGGTCCCGGTCAGAGATGAGGGCGAGCTGGGAGGCGAGTGGATCCCCACACGCCGCGGCGGTGTCGCTTGACCTGCCCCAAACAAATTACACCACTACACCTCTCGTAGGAGGGGGAACTTGGGGTGGGGGTTAATGATATTACATCAATACTATCTCCACGCAGGGAGGGGCCTTCAGCCGGCCAAGCGGGGTGGGGAAACCAAAGCAAAGAACGAGGAACAAGGGTGGACACCGAATCTGCCTGCTATCTATGAACCAGAATAGAGGGTCGGTGTTGCTATTGTAGATCTTGCTCAGAAATTTCTCTGATGGCGAGACTGGCGGCGAAATCTTCGTAACAGGAAGGGGAATGCCTCAGAATTCTCGTAAATTCTTCTGGAGTCGCTGCAGGTCGGGGCAGGAGCTTGAACAGGGCCTCTATTTCTTGGACTAGCAGGGGCAGGTCACCAATAGTAGGATGCAGAGGCTGTCCTGGCCGATCCCGAACTCCAAATTTGATGCCGTCAGCTCCGTTAGAACCGTGGGTGAGTCCTCTTTGCAGCAAAAGAAACGGGGACACCAGAAAAGAACAGAGACGATCTGTGGAGCTAGAAGAGTGAGGAGCTATCGATGCAGACTGGGGAAGGCAGAGCCGAGCGACCGTGGAAGAAAATTGGTAACTTCTGTTCCCGGATGCTGAATGGGCTTCCGCTTCTTGATTCTGAAAGTAGATAGGCCGATGAAGAACTTTGAAGAAGAACATGAGGACTGATTCCTTGGGGGTTCGTCATGGTAGAGCTTCTAATCTGTCTTAGGTCCTCAGCCGAGGTAGAACCGCACAGCTGTGGGAGAATGGATCTCCTGGACGACTCGGAGATCAGAAGAAGACGAAACAACTTCGGTTGCAAAGGCGACTGGCAGACGCTTCCGACGATGGCTCTTGGGTCTTCAAACTCTTCTAGAGGAGGTCGTGGTGGCCACTGCAAGTTGCTGGTCTGCTGTAGATCTTCAGTTGAGAGCTGTAGGTTGATGATGATGGGGGGGAATGGGGTATATGGGAGGGGAAATGGGGGTGGATGAGTGTGGGGAAAGCCCGGGCTGTGAGGGGGTCTAGGAAGGGGTGTTCTAAGGTGGGGGAAGGGAAGAATGGGGTCTGGAAGGGGGTCTAACAGGTGGTGGGAGGAGGAGCTACGAATTTGGGAAGGTGGGTGAGAGGAGAAAGCGAGGGGGGGGGGCACAAGTGAGTGGAGGGAAGGGTGGATTTCAAATTTGAAATGGCCTTGGAAGTTGTGGGGTTGTGTGGGGAAGGGGTTGATTGTGTTGGAATGGGAAAAGTGGTGTTGGAATGTGGAAGATGGTGTTGGAATGGTGAGGGATCTTCTTGGGACTAGGGGGGTGGAGTAATGGAGGCCATGGGAGAAGTGGAGGGCTTTAATGATGGTAGGTGGGGGTTGAGGTGGTTGGGAAGGGAGGAGAGAGAAGAAAATTCGAAATTGGGTGTTGAGGAGAGAGAAAGTGGAGTAAAAAAAGAGGGATTAAGAGAGGGAAGGGTGGAGAATATCTCCCCTAGGGTTTCTCACCCAAAGAATGTTGGAATCACTCCACTAAACTAAGCTTTGGACTCTCAAATGGCATTTTTTTCATTAATTGATTCATTAAGTTGAAATGGGGGGAATGTGGTCCTATATATAGGAAACCTGCATTTCTACAAAAGTCCCTTACAAAAGACTCAATAACAAATAACCGAAGGGGTAGGGGGGGCTCATGGGCCAAGCCCGAAGAATTGGGCCCAATAGCACATTACACAATCTAATGACACTCAAACTTAGGAAAATAAATGCAAGACCTAGGAACATGACTCAAATAAAAGGGAAAATACATCAAATGACTCAAATAAAATTACATAGGACTCAAAATTAAATGACTAAACCATGCCGGATGCAACCGGGGTGAGGAGACGAACGGTAAACGTGGGCATGGGAGGTGATGTCCCCATCATTGAGGAGATAAGCTTCATCCGCCGCTAGATCCCCCATAACATTCACATAATAAGCAATGTGCTCCCTGGGAGACCCTTGCCTATTTAATTTCTCAAACTTTGGCGGCTTGGTGATGCCGGCTGGTAGCCTTTTGGCAGCATAGTGTGCCGGGTAAGGTACCCGGTATATGTCGAATGGCGTGTGATCACCATCGCTCCTCTCTGCCAACTTCATATCTATCATTTGTTCGAGCATTAGTCTGCTTACTGTTGCCGGGTCAACCGGGTTTGGATAGAAATGGGCCGGTTGTGCCAGTGGCGTTGTTAACACTGTCGCCTGAGGTGCAATAGTGGACCCCTGGAATGGCAAGTTCGGTGGCGGGGCCGGTGTGATATGCTGTGGCTGATGCAGGGGTACGCCGCCAGTGTAGGTAGGTATTGGGGGAGACACCGTCGCCTGTGGAGAAGCTTTCGAGGCCTGACCGTTGCCCCCAGGGGTCTCTGGTAATGCTTCAGTCTACCCGGATGTTGAGGGCTGAGCGACTCTTTCAGTCCGTTGTTTCTTTAACAATTCGATCTCCCGTTGATATTGTTGCATCATGTGCAATACCGCGGGGTCGCTCATGGGAAGGCTAGGGGTGCCCCCCCTTTCTTCGATCGGCACCTCTTCGGATGAAGTGGATGGTCCTCCCGCCATGCCTTCTGTAATAACATTGGCGGCCAAGGATGTTGAAGGTTCCTCATGGTTAGCTCCTCCAGTGTAGACTTGTGTCTTTTCAGCTGCCGCTTTCCCTCTTCTGGTAAGAGGTCCTGGCCTTGTGGCAAGCCTGGCTACTTCCTCGGGCTCGGTTGGTAGAGCCCCGTACCGGCCAGATACCCCTGCCATATTGCAGGTATAAACTCTTAGGTCTCTGCCTCTTCTTGTTGTTCTTCTCGATGGCCTACCCGGAAAGACCAATCTGTGAAAGATCGATCTCCGCGGCTTCACTTCTTCCCTCGGCGGGGACTGATAATGCTCCTGAGAGTAGTTTCTTGACTCGGCACTGGGCACCGGCCGGGTCTCTTCTTCTTCAAAGGCGGAGGCTACTGCCCCCAGTAATCTCTGGCGACCCAGGGGAGTGCTCCCCGGGCCCTGCAAGTAGTTCTTCATGGCTTGCTCCACTCCTTCCCAGTCCTGGTCAGAAGGAGAAGCTGATGATGTCGCCCTGTTGGCAGCAACGGGCATATGGGTTGCAGGCTCCACACGGGCAGCCTGATAGTGACATCGGTAGTGTCGATGGTGGATGTTCTCCGGTGGGGCCGGTATAGTTAATGTCATATGGTAGACGGGGGCCGATGTCTTGACCTGATCTCCTTGTTGTGCCCTTGCCGGGCGGAAGGTGCTGGGCCTCGCCTGGGCTGGTGAGGTGAACCGGGCCCCCTTGGGAACCCAAACTTTCTTAGCTTTGGTGGGCCTGGAGGCTGACTGATGTTGTGGCGCTGGGGCCTGAATGGCGGGCGTCATCATGCCCTTCATCTTCTCCAGTGCCTGAAAAGAGTTGTGCACTGGTACGGCGGGTACAATGCGATCCGGGATCACCTCGGAACGCTGTCCGTTAAGATGCACCCGGAAAGTCCCGATGACAGCCGACTTGCCGGTGCTGGAGAACCGGCCTCGATATGATGTTGTGGCATGGCTCCTTCGGAGCCTCCTTTGGTGAGAGGCCGACCCTAGGTGAGAAGGGCCGGCAGTTTGGTGCACGTGGTGCACGTTGCAGCTCAGCGTCCCAGTCGGGACGGTCTTGGAAGTCTCGGCCATCGATCGGCCGACAGCAGCTTTGGCGGCCCCCTGGATGGGAGCGTTGCTTTCAGTCCTGTCAGACGCTTCCACGTCCAGCAGGTTCGTGACGGCTACCCCAAGGAAGTTGGGGAAGCCTACCGCGGGAGGGAAGCTCCCGAAGCTGAGGGGGACGGCCGAGTAGCCGTTCCGAACATGGCTCTCGACGGCCTGTTGGCCGAATGTGGGGGCCATCCTGGTGTCCGAAATGCAACCTGCATTTGCAAATCAAACAATTAGCATTACATGAAAGGGGCCGTAGGGCCCTTAGTCCCGGCAAAGAGATGAAGGGTGATTTCTGTCCCACCGGGCGTGCCAGACTTGTGGACGCACTAAAATTCGAGGGGGAATCTGTTCGTTTGTTGGTCGGGGTTAATTTGTTTATTTAGTGTGAGGGCGTGCCATTCACAAAGTGACGATTTATTCGGGCTTCATGGAAGCCCATGGTGCGCTCGATCTGACTAATCAGACAATTGTGTGGTTCGTGTCGGTACCGAAACCCGCCGCGCCATAAAGGTCACGGCGTTATTTACATCCCCCATACGGGGGAACACCCTTGATTGATCGCCAGGAATAAGGGCCCTACGGCCTAGAGAGAATACTAATCATGCAGGAGGATAGTGAAAGATGAACTATGCTAGAAACCCGTATTGGGACGTGAATGTTCAGATTATGTCGGCCACTCATGGGCCACTTCATGTTCGGACGAAGCTCCATGCTTGTAGTATAAAAGACGGTGACAAAACCGCGTGAATGTCTGCCACGAACAAGGCAAGTTTAATGAGAATACGGGATTGGATCCCGGTAGAGACGGGTCAAGTTGATAGACTGTTGGCCGGAGATGATTTCGGACTATGGCCATGTCAGAAATTCCGTAAACCACGTCCGATACCATAAGGCGTCGTCGATTTTCTCTTTGCACCCAGTCCGAGGGAGTGAATTATTAAGTGCATAGCCCAAGCTCACTAACGTGAGCCCTCACATGCGGATCGACCTGCGCGGTCAGGTCGCGGGGTTCGACCTGCCCGGTCAGGTCGCGGGGGTCAAGGGGGTAGCGCCCCTTGCGGGGGTTTCCGGGGGCAGCACCCCCGGAACAAAATTTTAATTGAAGCACGAGTAATAGAGTTCCTTTAATTTTTTATTTGGCATTGATCTTTGCATTTTTTTTTTGTTTGAACCTTTCTCCCTTTTATTATCATTATCTACCTCCCCCTTTTTATATAAAAGAGGCGCGTCGGTTTAACATGATGCAAGGGAGGCGCGCCGGCTATGGAGGTGTAAAGGGGGCGCGCCGGGTTAAGTTAATGCCAAGGAGGGAGAGGGGTCGCGCCGGAATAGCCTAAGAAGAGTGGGGCGCGCCGGTTTGAGCTCCGGAAATCCGAAGTGGGTTTGAGTGTGGAGCTAATCCGGCACGGGGGGGGGGGGGGGTAGCGCGCCGGATTAGCCCACGTCGGATTAAGGGGGCGCCGGGTTAAGCCTTATTTCATTCTGTTTGTGCTCTGTTTATTCTTTCTGTTTTCGTTCTTGTTTCTTCAACCTGTAGATTGACATTTCGATTGGTTTATTCACTTGATTGATGGGTTAAGTTGATAGAGAAGGTGGTTAAAGCTTTTTAATCATTTATTAATATGAACGAGCATGAAGATTGAAGGAACTCAGAAGTTCAGGCTGAAAGCTATTCTTTCCCCCACAGAGCTAAGTCTATTCGTCTGCTCTCGTGTTCGGAGAACTCATCCTGTTCGTCTGTTCTTGAGTGTTCTTATTCTGGCGAAGATTGGGCAGCACCTCCCCCGGACTGGGAGTTGCCAGAGCAAAATAAGGGGCACCAAACGGATAACTCCGGGGTACACCTCAAATCTAGACCTCATGGCGGTCCAAAAACCCAAATGTGAGTGTTGGAGAGCTCGAGGACTAGCCTTCAAGAGCTCTCACAACTCACGGGTGATGAATTCGTGGAACGGGACGGATGTAGGCCGTAGGTGGCCATGACTGTTCACCCTTCGAACGGGTTCCCTCAGAGTTCATGCCACAGAAGGGCAAGCTTCCGAGGACCCCAAGTGATTCAGAGAACCAGAGAAATGAAACGAAAGAAAAGGGGGGAAAGGATCAGAGCCATAGAATACTGCGCATGCTTACAAAGTCATTCTTTTATTCATCCTCAAGATAAAGGAATGGAAGAATACAATGGAGAAGATAAAAGAGAAGCTAAGTGTTAAGGTGGGAAAAGAAGATACATCGGTGGGGGAGAAAGAGGAACAGAGCACAAGTTCTTCCCCCTCTCTCCCCTCTCTCTTTCTCACCCTCTCTCTTTTTCTTCTTCACCTTGCAGATGGGGATGGATGTAGCTTCCTCTTCTCTTCGGACGTTAGGGACCTTAGCTGAACCAGCAGCCTTCCCTTTTGCCTCTCCCTTCTTCATCTTCTCTCTTCTTCTGTTCCCTTCTATTGGTGCCTCCTCGCCTTGGAGCTTCTTCTTCTCTTCTTTTTATAGAACGGCCTGCCTGGGAGCATTCCTGCCACTTCCACCTCGTCCGCAACGAAGTCAGGAGTTGACTCGCTGTGCTGGACGCTGTTAATTTGTCCCATACACTGCTGCTCGTCCGAGGATGGAACGCTTAGAGATCTGCCGGAGCTTGCCTTGCTGCTACTACTTGTGTGCTGTCGAACGAAGGTAGAAGCAGAGTCATGGGCATTGAATGTCCTCTGCACGCCATAATGATGCAAAATAGAGCATCGGAATGTGGATGGGACGGCTTGTTTTCGCGCCGGATTAACGTGAGATGCAAGGGAAAGGGTGCGCGCCGGTTTAACCCATATGAAGGGGAAAAGGGGCGCGCCGGTTTAGCCCAAGATGAAGGGGCCGCGCCGGTTTAACCCAAGATGAAGGCCGCGCCGGTTTAGATGAAGGCCACGCCAGTTTAACCCAAAATGCAAGGAATAGAGGAAAGGGGCGCGCCGGTCTTAGTGGCGCTGTTTTAAGTGCATATCACGCGGGTTTAAGTGCCGAACGGATTCTTTTCAAGGTTGAGGCCGTTTGTATGAATGTTGGCATTCCTGACATGTTCTGGTTGCGATGTATGGCCTCCGTAATATTCTGTTCGCAGCCTCCGGGACTCGGTCCCAGACTTTGCGTGACTCTCGGTGTATGCCGAGACTATGCCGGAGTTCCCGACTTTTCTCTGATTCAACTCTCGGCATGGCCGGTCGGAGCGTTGTAGCTGTATCTTCTACTTAGGGGGCTTCCTGAGCGGGTAGCGGACCACCAAGTGAGTTCTCGTCCTGATCGGGCGAGGCATGAGGTTTATTCGGCAGTTCTATCTTCGACTCGCGCTCTAATGTGTAGATGCGAATGTCGCCATGATCATCATCGTCATTTTTTGGCGTCCGCACCTGCTCGAAGATCTTGAGTGGCCTATGGATAGTGGAAGCAATAGAGTAGGGGAGTTGCCTTCACGGGATTGGCTGACGGTGACCGACGGAGAAGCGACGTTCGGTGCGGAGCTTGAAGCCCTCCATTCTTGGGAGCTGGAGGGGCTTAGGCGGTTGCATGTCGGTCAGGAGCAGGCTGCTCACCCACTTTAGGTAAGTTCCTTCTGTTTACACCCGAAAACCGGGGATCGGATGTAGGATGGGATGCCTCGGAGGTAAAACGGCGCGGGGGAATAGTGGTCGCGCCGAGTTAATAACCTTTAAAGGGCCACGCCGTATAAGTGTTTGAAGAACAAAGCTTTAAAAATGGCATGACGGGTAATGTAGCGCGCCGTATCAACTTTTTGGCCTTCAAAATGGCCATGCCGTAATAGCTTTGCACATGGGCTTCGTTTTAACGCAACACAAGTGGCGCAGTTTTAACGGAATTACAAGGGGAGCATCCTTCAATGAGCGCGCCGTATTTGGGCAAAGGTGGCGCCGGATAAGCATTTGGAGGAAAAGCTTTTAACATGGAGGCACATTGGTGCGCCGGTTTAGCAATGCAAGGGGGGCGTGCCGTTTTAAGGCGTGCCGGTTTAAGGCGCGCCGATTTAAGGCCCTTCCGCGCCGTTTTAAGCATCGAATGTACTCTTTTCGAAGTCGCGGCCATTTATATGAATGTTGGCATTCCCGGAATATTCTAGTTGCGATGTGTGGCCTCCATAATATTCCGTTTGCAGCCTCTGGGGCTCGGTCCCAGACTTTGCGTGACTTTCGGTGCATGTCGAGACTGTGCCAGAGTTCCCGACCTTTCTCTGATTCAGCTCTCGGCATGGCCGGTTGGAGAGTTGTAGTCGTATCTTCCGCCTGGGGGGGCTTCCTTAACGGGTAGCGGACCACTAAGCGAATTCTCATCCCGATCAGACGAGACATGAGGTTTATTCGACATTTCCATCTTCGGCTTGCTCTCGAGTGTCGAGAAGTGCATGCCGTATGATCCTCATCGACATTTTTCGACATCCACATCTGCCGACTAACCTTATGCCCTTCACAAGGGATACCTTCACGACCTTTCATTCCCAACTCAGATTGACGCACGTAGTCATCCCAACTGACTGCAACTCTTTCATCGGCTCCACGCCACTTGCATTCTTACTCTGCGAGCTGAAACACCACCAAACGTCACTGGACCGGCCCTGGTCCCGACACCATTCTCTTATAGATCTCGATCTGCTCAACCGGGACACAACATAATCAACCACCCGAGGCCTCACAATTCACAACACCTCTCCTACTGATCTCGTTGGGTAACAATCTGGCTATTACTAACCTCTTCTAAATTTCAACAACTCTTCTTGTAGCTCCAACACCTACCATTCTTATTTATAGTGCCGCACTCCATCCGAACACCATCCCTGATACCAATCTAATTCTCATGCTAACTCTACCCTCTCAAGGGGAGTACGACATGACCTTCTCAACAAAACTACACAATGTCCTATACCATAGCAACTCCGAACCCAGAGCCTTAGGGGATTTTTCCCAAACCAGAAACCGATTGGGGCCTTCACCGAACAACATTTCGTTCAGAGTTCCATGCCAAGGAACTGCTAACTTGACAACTTCTCAACTTCCTTCTTAGCTAATCAACCAACATTCCAGCGCCCACACACCTCACAGAATCGCAAGGACCAGAAAGCAACACACAACGTCATTGCCCCAAAGCATAATCTCCCGAGTGGATGAGTGCCTTCCTTCCTCTATAATACTATGATCAATGGCACCACTATCTATACTAAACCTCAACCTTCTCGATCTTTGATGAAACTAGTTCTTTCCTACAATCATCATTGTCTCACCTTTATTGGGTCCCCAATGCCTTTACCGTTGTATGCCCGGCGCACCACTCAAAAGAATTATCAGGATGCTAGTTAACCCAATCAGCTTTACCAACTACTCTCAGCATCCATATCAGGACCCAAACACCACTTCCTTAACATGGACCAATCTCGAATCAACCTCGAGAATGACAACCTTGACCAGAGCCAGTCAAACAACTCTCCCATCCAGGACAACGCATCCACACTCTTCCTTATGATTGATCCGACTTCCCACAATCTGTACACAATCCAGCCACCAACCTACTCCATTGTGAGCTACACCGAGCACTTCACGGAAAAGACTAGCACGAACATAGTCCTTATCCAATAGCTCTCGCATATGTGCCGTCGAGTCCTCGACGCTGTCTGTGCTATACAACGTAATACCTCAGATGATGGCACGACAATCGATGCCACTCGCATGGCTAACACAATCTTTCATCGAGGGACCATTCTCCATAATTGATCAGAAACCTCCAAAACTTTACTCACCTCCAGAATATTCTCCGATCTCTACTACTATTTTGATCTTGGAGCCCGTGGGTTATGGGCCACCATGCTTCCGCTTCGCAACTCTGTACAATCTACACCACCGAAGCGAGAGAGTTCTAGTATCTACCCTGAAATGACCTCTAACTGTGCTGACCGAATTAAGAAAAATAGGGTAAGGGAACCTCAAACACCTTGAGTTTGGGGCACATACCCTTTATCTTGGTCTAGAAATCCACCTACAATGCCGTAGGTCTCAGCCCGACACACATCGAGAATCACAACACCAGCTCTATAATACGACATATATGATATGGTTGGTAATCTCATTTGCTTTCTACCACATAGACACACCCTTCACAATGGGAAAAAGTATAAAACTCCTGCAGGCAGGTCCACTGTCAACACACAAGACACTCTTGCAGACTCCCCGATATGCTCGAGGAGATTCACAGACTTAAATAAAATGAGAAACATCGAAACTCAATGAAACATAATTTGCACCATTAAATAAAATACACTTCTACCTTCCACGAGGTAGGATACCACCAAGTACACCCAATCATGTGCCTTGCGCACCTCGGGATCCATGTCTCGCCAGATAGATAGACTGCTGTTGTGATTGCTGAGACTAGGGCGGCCTCAAAGGGCACTTTCACCCAATATGCTCGATCTGACTGCACTTGAAGCATTCCAACTCTCCTATATCTGCTGTACATGACCTGTAAGGATTCACATAGACTGGTTCGTGTAGCACGGCGGATAATAAAATTAATTCTTGAACCCAGGCCCTTTTGGAATCCAAGAACCGTACCCTAATCGATGCAATAAAATTACCCAACCCCAAAATAGGGTTGTAGATCTTTACCTAGTGCAGAACGATGCTGTCCGTAGTGCCCGATGTAGATTTTATCAATAGCAGAGCCGCACAGATGTTCAGCCTCTAGAGTAGATCCACACCGATTCTCGTGTAATGACGGTGCCCACCAGTTCTTCCCCCTCCCCCCCTCCGCGCACGAACCATGGATTCTCAAAACTCCCCTTGTTCTTCCTTCATCCTTTCTCCCTTGAGAGGAAGAGAGAGAGATCAACTAGGGAGAGAGAGGGGAGGGGAGGAGAAAAGAATGGTGGTGTGTCCTCTCCCTTGATGCTTGGTTGTGGACAAAACACTCTTACGTAGGATATATATATGGTGGGATGGGTCCTTTCCAAAAGAACCCTTAATCACTAATATTGTATATGTATCCTCCATATTATTGTACATATATATCTTAAGCCCTTCTTTATATTCCTTTCCCAAGGAATTCAAGGCTTTTAATATATATATCTTTACAATAATATCCCGTCACCTGAGAATCTTATGTGTATGATCCTCTAGGCCCATAGTCACTCAGGTTTAAGGCCCATAAACTTCTAATTCCCAATTAGAAGTAAATTAAACTTATTATTCATTTCTACAAGAGTCAAATAATAGTTTAATTCATATCGGACCTATGATCACGTTGGGTCAAGCAAATCTGCGTGATCCCAAAGGACGCCGGGTTAAAACCACACTGTCTGGTACCTATATGTCTACAGTTGCCGCATCGCTATAATCCCTCGCTCTTTCTATGAGTATGGTTCGATCGAGGGTATGGTAACTGTCAAACCCCATGATCGCACCATTCGACCATGACCTCTTAAAAGTGTATGACGTCTGCTCCAAATGAACTCACATGACCCTGGCCAGGGCTTTAGTGGAGCGTCAGTGTCTTGACCCATTAACTGTCTGAAATATACCCGACATTGAGCGATCCCTTCTTGACCTTTGATGATCTTCACAGGTATCTTGATATGGTTAATGACTTGGTAATTCATGACTTATCGTTAAAGTAACTTAGCCAAGTATCAAACCATTCCAGTCCTCGTATAAGATCCAATCAATGTCTCAGGTCAAAGGACCAATGATGCGGCTGAGACAATTGGATCTTCAGTTGACATTAGCCATAATCAACCATCTGAAGATCCAATGGCAGATCCATCCAGTGTAGATCCTTCCAGGAGGTACACCTATACATATGTATTGGTTCCCCGCACCAGTGATCATGAGACTGCTCACCCACACATCATGTGTACTGGTTTAATAGGTAATCAAAGTCCCTGTTGACACCCGTTTTATGACCAATGAGTTGGGTCATCTCCTTATCTATTTTTAATGATGTCCCAAGTTGTTCACCGGTTATTGGGCCATTTTTGGTCACTTTTGGACTTATTTTTATGGGTCACTCTCCCTGGTTGGGCTTGGTTCCTTTTATCTTTCGACATTTGGACTTATTGGGCCTGGATGAGGGCTAATAAGGGTTTTATTGTAGATTTATACGAAGATTTGTTGGCCTTTATCTCTTTTGCCATGCCTATCAGCCTTGCGGTCTATCGTACGACCGTTTAGTCAGGGTTGGCGGTCCTTTGCTAGACCGTTAGGCAGCAAAGAGTTCTATTGGATTTCTTTGATCTTATCTCTTTCTGGACGACTGAGCCATGCGGTCTATCGGTCGACCATTTTTTGGAGCCTTGCAGTCTATCGCAAGACCGTTAGGCAAGACAGAGAGTCCTGCTCTGTCTGTTCTTCCTCTCTTCGGCCGTGGTCGAACTAGAGTCCATGATTTATTGATTTCTCTCTGGATAGAGACTCTCAGAACCTTCTGTTTGTTTCTATGGACTCTTGGGAGTATTATCTTTGAGATTTATCTAAGTTCAGGTCTATTTCCGTGTCATTATCTCTCCAACTCGACCAGAGAGTTTGGGGGTCTATAAATAGAACCCTTGACTTCATGGCTCGAAGGAGGAGATTTCTGGAGTTTGCGTCGAAGTGCTGCTACATCCTGGAGTGAGTACCAACCAGAGAGAAGTCCTTTCTACGTCGTTAAGGCTTCTGGTCTAGGGAGTATTGAGTTCCATTGGTTTAGTTTGTGTCTTTTCCTATTAGTTTTCCCCCTTTCCTTTACATCATTATAGCATATTACCTCTTCCTCTTCCATGTTCTCTGCACTCACATCACGTTTCAAACATCCTCCCACACTTTTCCACGCCCCTCAGGGGTTAAAAAACCACCAACACCCCAGGTATTCACCCTTCCTTTTATACATCTTAGCTTAATTGCATTATAGATACAACACTAGTCCAAGGGCTTATTGGGTTATTTTTCTTCGTGTCTACATTCTCTTGCAGGTTTACAGAGCTTATTGTACGAGGCCCAGCTCTCCTGGCCGGCCAGGAGCGGTGGAGATACAAGTTCCACGTTGCTGTTCTAGGTGCTCTTGCGACCGTTTGGAAGACCGTTTGCTGATCTCAGGCGGTCTATTACAGGACCATTTGCTTTCGCTTTGCGGTCGTCTGAAGATCATTTTCTGTCGCAACGCTTGTGATGCGGGACGGACACGGGAGACGACACTACTAGGTGCCACCCTCGGACTCTAGATGAAGACGCGACCAGCAGCACACACCAGGGAGACACTAAGCCCGACACTACGAGCTCCTAGTGGCAAAACGTCGCTAACAGAAGTGCAAGCTCACTCGTCGTCCCAAGCGAGGGAAAGCGCGGACCGTGCGCGGTTAAGGAACCGACGGAGGTCAAGGGTAGTCTGACTCAACTTCCAGACTCGGATCGAGTCACGGGACGGGTCACACTCACTCTCACAGCGGTGACATGGACACACGGGCTAGTACCTATCACTCTCGGCAGCGGCCTAAGACCGTATACTAGCTAAGCAATGTAATGCCAAGGAGTTAAGACCTTTACCTCCACGCACCCGGCGTGGCAAAGACAACCCCGGCTGAATTACGGACTCCCGGTTAAACAATATCACAGCAATACAAAGATTTGACCCACTCCACGCAGGGAGGTAAAAGGTCACATGTGGAGCCCGGGAATCACGCAACTCGGGTTGACGGGCAGCATCTTGATGTCGCCCGGCGGCGCCGAACTCCGCGTTTTCGTGCTTTCCGAACGGTGGGTTCTGCGGGCCCGCGGGGCCCACGGATGGCGCTGTCCTCCGGATCTGCGGGGGTGGGACCCACTGTGATGGGGACCCCTGGTGGCGCGCCTCCACGGACGGCGGTCGGCCGGGAACACCGATCGGGGGTCGATCGGCCCCGATTCCCAATTGATGAACTAGCTGTCCACGGATTTTGGTTGCTATCTTCCGGCGCGCGCTCCGGCGAAAACGGCCGCTGCGAGCAATCCTGACGTCGGATCGGGACGCATGAGCTATCGTTGGAAAGCTATCTTCAAATGCTTCGATCTAGACCCAGATAGATCTGCTGGATCTGGTCAGATCAGAACTTTATTGAATTTACAAGCCCCTATTGTACAGTAACCAAAATCTCAGGTCTGCAGGGCACTTGTCTGAGAACCACCGTTGACCGCCTAGTAAACCTCTGATTCAGCTCTTGAGCCCTTCTTCAAAGTTGTAGGTTATCAAACCACGGAGCTGGGACTATTTTTGGAATTTGATTTCGAGGTGGTGGTGATTTACTATTATTTTTGGGGTGACTAGTGGTCGGATCTGGGAACAGGTAGACAGAACTGTAGATGGGTCTGAGAATGATTTTTAGAAAATATGAAATGGGCGAATCAAAAATTGAGAAAAATTGTGGATGAAGGGATCGATGGGTGGAATCCCCAATAAAATTGGGCGAACCAAAATAAATCAAAAAGTGGGCCTAAGACATGAAACTCAGAGCGGGGATGAATCTAGACAGAACTCTGGTAGAACCGAAATGGAAGAGTGGACGAAAATCAAAAAATATGAAACGAGATCTGAATGGCAAACCAAAATTTTTGGGATGTCCTTGACTCCTCGGGAACATCCACTAAAATTCCCAGATCTATCTGAGCTCGTGGCTGAGACAAGAAATTCGTGGAAGCTTCTGTGATACTGCGCGGGCAGAACTCCATCGATGGCGGTGGCGGTGCGGTGGCGGCTCGTGGCGGCGGCGGCGATCGTCGGAACCGATACACGAGGCGTCACACCTCAGAATGGAAGCCTTCACAGCTTCAAGGGGGAGAGGGAGGAGAGAGGAGGGGGGCGCACCAGCCCTTGCTCTTGAATTTTTTTGAATCAAATGGCATTAATTCATGAAAATGGGAAATTACAAGTATTTATGTGTTACATCTCAAATCCATTGGCAACCGTTGGATCTAGGGGATGGGAATGAGTGGCCTGGATTGAGTGTGACACACACACATAAAAATAATATAATAAAACTACAAGGAGGGGGGCGGCCCTTGGACCAAGGAGAGTGGCTTGACTTGGTAGGTGGGGTGGGTGGCCAAAATGTGGACTTTCCAAGCCACTTGTCCCCCACTTGGCCCACCCATCTAGAAGCCTCCATTTGACATGTTGACTGACCCCACATGGGGCCCATGGGTGAGGTGGCTCAATGGGATGGGGCCTAGGGGGCCCGTGGGGCCCACGGGGTCCAAATTGCACATAAGCCCCTCTTACAATCAAAATAGCAAACCGAATACAAGGAAATAAACACAAATTACACACACATAAATGCTAACTAAATATGATAAATGGGGAGACTCAAGGTGGCGTCTCCAGACTGTCTCCGAGCCAGGTGGATGCTGAGGTGGCTCGTGTTGTGCTCCGTGTGCGATACCGATGGCTCGGCGTATCGTGCCGATCAACTGCTCGGGTGTCCGCACCAATTCTCCCCGGGTGGGAGAAACTCGACCCTGTCGAGTAAGGGTCTGCATCGCTCCTGTATCGCTCCAGAAGGTCCGGATCGGTCCCCTGCAACTCGCCATGTGTGATCCATGTGTCCTCAGTAGCGGGCCGTCCTCTCCATCGCACTAGGTAGCGCGGGTAAGATCCACTCCTGGTAACTATCACTTGCTCGTCCAGTATACGATCTATATGCTCACGCTGCCGTGAAACAGGGGCTGGAGGTGGAAGTGGACACTCAGGTGTGGGATCACTCTCAAGGGGAGGAGAGGGCTCAAAAGGCTCACTAGGGATCACCGCTGGGTCCCTATATGCAACAAGATCTGATACATTGAAGGTAGAGCTTATACCATATTCCTCGGGCAGGTCCACAACATACGCATTGGATCCAACACGTTTCAACACTCTAAAGGGACCGGCTCCTCGAGCTTGCAACTTCTTAACGGTTCCAGAGGGAAACCGTTTAGGTCTTACCCTGATCATGACGTATTCGCCCTCTTGGAACTCTCGGTGGTGTCTATGGGCACCGGCTAACTCCTTGTACCGTGCATTGCTGGCCTTACTGTGACGACGGACGTCGTCATGCAGACTCCTAACATGCTTAACAAAAAGAAAAACACACAGATGCACACACGACCCTACACAAACCTAATGCTAGTACGACCCAATCATATGCAAGGTGGTCCAGGACATCCGAATGTGTGCCATGCATGCATTTGACATAACCGGAGGTTAATGGCAAGGTGGATTCCTAGACATCCTACGATGCACCAATCATGGACATTGGGTTTGGATGTGGGAAGTCCGGGAGTTTTGGGTGGTTTAGGTGGGCCGGGGAAACCAAAGTCTTCATTACCCCCAAATGACGGTTCAGACCTATTACCATGTGAAGGTTGCCAGGCCCGAGTAGGAGGGGTGTGATAGTGGACTTCCTTAAAGAGGTGGAGTGGAGGTTGTGGGCCAAAGGGCCCATGAAGAAAGGGATTGAAGGGATCAAAGAATGTGTGACTCCTCGATATGGATTCCCTCATCTCAAGATCCCATGTGTGGAAGTCTAGAAGGTGCTGTTGATCTCCTTCATTCATGAAGGGAGATGAGACGGTGGGGGTATGATGGTGGACCCTCTGAAAAAGGTGGAGTAAATATGGTGGGTCACGGGGTCCACAAGAGAATGGGTCGAAGGGATCATAGAAGGTATGACCCCTCGGACTAGGCTTCCACAATTCACTGTCCCACATTTGGAAATCTTGTAGGTGTAAATGATCACCTTCATTCATTGTGAGAGGTGGGACGGCAGTCATAGGTAGAAAGTAAGATTCCTCCCTTGGGCAAATGGGAATGAAATCGGGCTCGGCCGGCATAGGGAGGAGTAGAAGAACCTCCGTGGTAACATGACCCACGGTGTACACGGAGGTGATGGACCCTAAAGCGGGATGAGTGAAACTACGACCTGTGGGTCAGTCGAAGCCTGGAGCCAACAAGTGCGTAAATGTCCACTGCCGGTCTAACCCTTTAAGAAGGTCATCCAATGTATCCACATAGTGACTAGACAGGAAAGTGGTGTGAAATGAATTGATTGGCATCAGAGGTAGGATAGGGTCCATAGATGGGAGGGGAGATGGGGCCAGGCCATTCTTAAGCCAGCTAAGGAGTGGCTCGGCTATAAGTAGCTTTCCCGTTAGAAACACGGGTAGCTGTGGCTGGGGTGGCTCCGAATAAAGATCGGAGAGTGAGGTTTCTCCAACCCCTTTATCCCCTAGGGCTAGAGATGTCCGAGTGGGACACTGTCTGGCAAAGTGGCCAAACCCCTAGCAGCGATAACACTGTTGTCGTGACCTTCCACGCTCCTTGATAAGTGGACCCTTACCCTTATCCTCTTGACGGACAGGGGGTGTAGGCAATGGAGCTCTCATGGGTGGGGGAAGAGGATCCACCAAGATGGGGAGAGGACCTCGGAATGGCACTCTAGATGACACTGGATTGGGACTACCGGTTGCTACCTCCTTAGGGTCATGCTTGGTTCTATCTCGGCTAGGAGGTAGGCAAGGGGGAAGCAGGGACTCAATATAATCACACTTCCTATCCACCTTATCCAAAATGATTTGGAAGAGTTCGGCAATGGTGGGGTTTGGAGTAGGAGCGATGTGATGGACTCCCCCATATGAAGTCGGCTTAGTCGTGGACCTAGGCTCTTCTACATGCGCGGCGCGTTGCCTCCGATTATGGCCCACTTGGGTGGAGGTGATTGGGTGGGGTTGGTTGGAGGTGACCGGGCCGGGTAGGTAGACCTTCCTAAGTTCGTCCTTCATCTCATGCCACGACTCAATGGGCCTTTGCCTCCTAACCTCTCTCATGCGCTCAATGCTATCCCATTTCCAGGCGGCTTTGTTGACAAGCCTCTCTCGGGCAAAACTAACTTGCATGGCATCGGACATGGTGTAACATTCAAGATATTTGTCCATGGCGGCCTCCCAATTGAGGTAGTCGCCCGGATCATCAGAGCCATAAAAATCAGAGGCTTCGGGCCTACGAAAGGGGAGAGGATGGTTGCCAAGCCCATGAGTAGACCAACGGCCATATGGCCCGGGTGATTGGGAATCCATGGGAAATTTGGGGGGGGGGAGTATATGTTGGACATGCCGACACTTGGACACTACACTAGACCGGCTATGCAAGGTTGGAATGCACTAACTAATGCAAACACCGACTAATGCACCTAGACCTAAACCGATATCCGGTACATGGCGGAGTTAATCGATCCGAAGATCACTCGCGCAAGTGTGCGGTCTTCCCGATAGGCGTAACCTAACGTTCGGACAACACCTTTTGATATACCGAGTTATCGGAATGAAAATGTAATTTTAAAACACATTTTTTTTTGTCTTGAAAATGATGATGATCCTAGACTCGACTTAGACCATGATGCATGCAAGACTTATGCAAAGACTACCCTAGACTCAACCTGGCTCTGATACCAAACTGATGCGGGACGGACACGGGAGACGACACTACTAGGTGCCACCCTCGGACTCTAGATGAAGACGCGACCAGCAGCACACACCAGGTAGACACTAAGCCTGACACTACGAGCTCCTAGTGGCAAAACGTCGCTAACAGAAGTGGAAGCTCACTCGTCGTCCCAAGCGAGGGAAAGCGCAGACCGTGCGCGGTTAAGGAACCGGCGGAGGTCAAGGGTAGTCCGACTCAACTTCCAGACTCGGATCGAGTCACGGGACGGGTCACACTCACTCTCACAGCGGTGACATGGACACACGGGCTAGTACCTATCGCTCTCGGCAGCGGCCTAAGACCGTATACTAGCTAAGCAATGTAATGCCAAGAGTTAAGACCTTTACCTCCACGCACCCGGCGTGGCGAAGACAACCCCGGCCGAATTACGGACTCCCGGTTAAACAATATCACAGCAATACAAAGATTTGACCCACTCCACGCAGGGTGGTAAAAGGTCACATGTGGAGCCCGAGAATCACGCAACTCGGGTTGACGGGCAGCATCTTGATGTCGCCTGGCAGTGCCGAACTCCGCGTTTTCGTGCTTTCCGAACGGCGGGTTCTGCCGGCCCGCGGGGCCCACGGACGGCGCTGTCCTCCGGATCTGCAGGGGTGGGACCCACTGTGATGGGGACCCCTGGTGGCGCGCCTCCATGGATGGCGGTCGGCCGGGAACACCGATCGGGGGTCGATCGGCCCCGATTCCCAATTGATGAACTAGCTGTCCACGGATTTTGGTTGCTGTCTTCCGGCGTGCGCTCCGGCGAAAACGGCCGCTGCGAGCAATCCCGACGTCGGATCGGGACGCATGAGCTATCGTTGGAAAGCTCTCTTCAAATGCTTTGATCTAGATCCAGAGAGATCTGCTGGATCTGGTCGGATCAGAACTTTATTGATTTTACAAGCCCCTGTTGTACAGTAACCGAAATCTCAGGTCTGCAGGGCACTTGTCTGAGAACTACCATTGACCGCCTAGTAAACCTCCGATTCAGCTCTTGAGCTCTTCTTCAAAGTTATAGGGTATCAAACCACGGAGCTGTGACTATTTTTGGACTTTGATTTGGAGGTGGTGGTGAGTTACTATGATTTTTGGGGTGACTGGTGGTCGGATCTGGGAACAGGTGGACAGAACTGTAGATGGGTCTGAGAACGATTTTTAGAAAATATGAAATGGGCGAATCAAAAATTGAGAAACATTGTGGATGAAGGGATGGATGGGTGGAATCCCCAATAAAATTGGGCGAACCAAAATAAATCAAAAAGTGGGCCTAAGATATGAAACTCAGAGTGGGGATGAATCTGGACAGAACTCTGGCAGAACCGAAATGGAAGAGTGGACGAAAATCAAAAATATGAAACGAGATCTGAATGGCAAACCAAAATTTTTGGGATGTCCTTGACACCTCTGGAACATCCACTAAAATTCCCAGATCTATCTGAGCTCGTGGCTGAGACAAGAAATTCGTGGAAGCTTCTGTGGTACTGCCCGGGCAGAACTCCGTTGATGGCGGTGGCGGTGCGGTGGCGGCTCGTGGCGGCGGCGGTGATCGTCGGAACCGATACACGAGGCGTCACACCTCAGAATGGAAGCCTTCACAGCTTCAAGGGGGAGAGGGAGGAGAGAGGAGGGGGGCGCACCAGCCCTTGCTCTTGAATTTTTTTGAATCAAATGGCATTAATTCATGAAAATGGGAAATTACAAGTATTTATGTGTTACATCTCAAATCTATTGGCAACCGTTGGATCTAGGGGATGGGAATGAGTGGCCTGGATTGAGTGTGACACACACACACAAAAATAATATAATAAAACTACAAGGAGGGGGGCGGCCCTTGGACCAAGGAGAGTGGCTTGACTTGGTAGGTGGGGTGGGTGGCCAAAATGTGGACTTTCCAAGCCACTTGTCCCCCACTTGGCCCACCCATCTAGAAGCCTCCATTTGACATGTTGACTGACCCCACATGGGGCCCATGGGTGAGGTGGCTCAATGGGATGGGGCCTGGGGGGCCCGTGGGGCCCACGGGGTCCAAATTGCACATAAGCCCCTCTTACAATCAAAATAGCAAACCGAATACAACGAAATAAACACAAATTACACACACATAAAGGCTAACTAAATATGATAAATGGGGAGACTCAAGGCGGCGTCTCCAGACTGTCTCCGAGCCAGATGGATGCTGAGGTGGCTCGTGTCGTGCTCCGTGTGCGGTACCGATGGCTCGGCGTATCGTGCCGATCAACTGCTCGAGTGTCCGCACCAGCCTGGTTTCTCTCTCCCGTGGGCGGGTGGCTTCACTCGACTCTTTCCAAGGTACATAGTGTGGCTTTACTGCATTGTTTACCTTGGTGGCGATCACATCTGTCTTCCTTCTTTGGGTATTTGTCATCTAGTTCATCATTTCTTCTATCTCTTTGTTACTTTTAGTTGTTCCACACCCACGGTGTGTGTTTTTGATGCGGGACGGACCACGGACTCGACTCCAATTGAAATGCGATCTTGGACTCTATGCAAACTCGCGACCGTCCCTTAGCGAGGGAAGCGTCGGACGTGCACGGTTGAGAAACCAGCAGTGAGCTAGGGTGGTCGGCTCTCTCTTGTGCCTGGATCGGGTCACGGGACGGTAACGCTCTCTCTCGCAGCAGCGGTAATGTAATAATATGAAGCAAGCTAATTAACCTATCATGCTCTCTAGCAGTGGCATATGAAATATATACGAATAAAGCAAGTTGCCGAGCAAGGGAGAGAACACGATACCTCCATGCTCCCGGCGTGGGGAAGATGATCCCGGCCGAATTCGGTAGCTCCCAGTAACAGTAATGAATTAAATTACAGTAATGAAATATCACCCACTCCACGTAGGGAGGTAAAGGGCTACACAAGTGGGCCCGGGAGGACCGATCTCGGGTTGACGGGCTGCACTTGATCACCCCGTCGGCGCGGTTCGGACGGTGGATGCTGCTGGTTGTGGGGCCCACGCGCTGGTCGATGGGGCCGAGGGGGACCGGGGTGGCACCACTGTGGTGGGGATGCCTGGGTAAGTGCTTCCTGAGATGGCGGTGCGCTGGTTCACCAGCCGGGGGCCGGGCGGCTCCGATCGGCACCGGTCGGAAAGAGTGCCCACGGATCTGCTGCTTCTATTTTCAGGCGCGCGATCCGGCGAGATCTGTCACTGCAATCACTCCCGACATCGGATCGACGCACAAGAGGTATCGTTGGAAAGCTCTCTCGAAGTCCTTCGACCCTGTAGGACTCAGAAAAATTCACCAGAGCTGTATTTCGGATGGCCGATTTTTGAAGCTTGCTGTACTCAGTCTAAGATCTGATCAGGAAAACTGAGATCTGACTGAGAACCATCGTTGACCATAAAGGAGACTTTCGATTCAGGTCTTGAACTCTTCTTCAAAGTTGTAGAGAATTGAACAAGGAAGACGGGAATATATTTTATGAAGGGTTTTGTGGAGAATTGAATTTTCTGGAGATTTTATACTGGACTGTGGTCGGATCAGGACTGATGAAGATAGAACTATTTTGGATCTGAAGGGGATTTTTAGAAAATAGGTGGAGGTTCTTAGAAATTCCACTAAAATTTGTGGATGGAGGGGATGGTGGAAAGAACCTCTAGTAAATTTGGTGATTCAAGCAAAAATCATTCAGAGGGTCGAAGTTGATGAACTCAGGCTTGCTGTCACAGTGAACAGAAAGCTGACAGATCTGGGAGGACTTAAAGACCGAAAATGAAAAAATAGAAAAAGAAAGATTTTGGACGTGAATTTTTGTGTGGAGATGGGGAATCAAGATAAGAACCAACCCTGAACATTTCAACTCCAGAAGATGTTGGAGTTGAGAGCTGAAATTCTCGTAGTGGATCTCTGTCCAGCAGGACAGAACCTTGGACAGCACCTCGAAGATGGCTTCGCGGCGACTCGATGGCGGCACGGACGGCGGCACCAGAGATGAATTCCAGAGGTAGAGATGAGGTGATAGAAGGGATAAACACTCTAGAATTGCAGAGGGAAGAGGGAGAACTAGAGGAGAGAGGGAGGGGGCACAGGTTGCTTGCTCTTGGCACAATAGATTTTTCTTCTCATTAATTTTTCACATAATAGAAATACAAGGCTTATATAATAAATGGAAAAAGACCATGAATACCCTCAGATCTAGGATCTAGAGGAGCACATAAGGGACATCACATTTGATTCAAACAAAATAAAAAAAGAAAATCCTAATTAATTCTAAAGGGGGGGCGCCCCCTTGACCAAGGGGGAGGGTAGGTGGCCTACCCTTGACCTTTTAACTCCTTTGTCTCCCATGTGTCTAATTAGCATTCAAACCTTCTAGATGGCCACCTAGGATGGTTGACCAGCCCCACATGGCCTAGGTGGACCAATTCGGAAGGACTGGGGCCCCCCTAGCAGGTCTTACTGGTATTTTACATATAAACCCACTAAGACTTACAATTGCGTACCCATATAACACAAGGGTATACATATAAATATAAAAGGACATAAATGTAAACATAATATGAGCGGTCTTGCTTCGATGTCCCCATCAATTTTCCTTTTATCCCTTTGCTCCATGCCCCGGCGTGTGTTTTCCTTTATTTCTGCACTGTTAAGATGACATGCCCACGAATTTCATGCTTGGTATTGATTGCTTGAGTTAGTGCATCACTTGCTTACACCATATTCACATATCACTACACACATCACATCATCAACCATCATCACCATCATAAAGAAATATCAACAACCTCTATTTTTTTGGCGATCACGGTGGGACATCTAGTGCCAATCGTGCTGAGTTACTGTTTAACCTGCTGTTCTTTGTTGATCTCAATTGCCCATGTGTTTTTCTCAATTTTCCCATTTATTCCCTGTTATTTTCTACTCTCTGGTTCCCTGGCGGTCTCCTCCCTGGTTGTTTCTGGCCTAAAAGCGGTCTAGCGATAGACCATCTTATCTGTTAGCGGTCTCCCATAAGACCGTTTCTCTAGATATAGGTACGCATCCCGAGGTTACTATTATTTCTACAATTTTTGACTGTGTTTATTACTCCTGGGTGCTATCTGGTCTCCTCCTTTTTGTGGCATATATTCACATCATTCTTTGCATATTATTTGCTAGTTTCTAAGTTAGAAGTTGCATGCACTCCGGTACACATAGGATCATTCATCTTTCATATCATAGTTGCATTCCCACCTTGCAGTGTGATCCTCTCACCTCCATATTCCTTGGGGTCGACTAGGTGATCACATCAGGGACCTCCATAAGTCCTCGCGAGCCGTGGATTCCCACACGGACGTCGGGCCGGTTGTAACTTTGCCACCCCGTGTCTAGGTTGCATAAGTGAGGGAGAGTTTACACCTAGAGTTACCCAAGTTCCCAATATCCTTCCCATTAAGAACCTATTGTTGGAGAGAATATTTTAATTGAAATTACTAAGGTTCTAAAGGAAGAGATAAATAAAATTTATGCATCATTATAACTTGGTTGACTTTGGTTGCCTACATCCCTTTCTTATTTACATAAGTTTGGAGTCATCATTGTCTAGTTACTCATTTGTGGTTGTTTATGTTTTGATTTTAAGGTGTCACATTGCATGTGGAGTTGCTTTCGATCATTAGATACATCTCCTAGGTGCAATTCCTCTTTCACTTCTTACTCTAATCCTTTGTTCGAGTCCAACATGTCTACTGTTGTACCCTGGCGTGTTTTGACGAAGACATATCATTCTATTTTGTTAAATTTCACTGAATATTTGTTGCTATAAATGTTTTGCTAGTTGAATGGCTATGAGAAAAGTTATGAAGCTAGAGTGTTAAAACTTTCATATGGTTGCAGTTCATACTTTTAATATGCAGGTTCTATATGGTTTTACTTTGATAGAATGCATGAAGGATTTTTGTGTGTATTGACATGATGTTGAGGTTTTTAAGCATGCAGGGTCAAATGTTTCTCAATCTTTGAAATCCACGGTAAGAATCCCTAGTAGAATGTGTTTCACACTGAATATTTTATTTTATTTTATTTTATTTTGCTAAGTCCATGCGCCAGGGTCGACCCCAAGGGTCGACCCCTGGGTGTTGATTTTTCAAACCCGCACATTTTTCTCTCTGGCAGTCGCAAGGGTCGACCCAGGAGATGATGTTTTTCTCGCCAATACTTGCACATACATGTTTCGGTTGTTTCTTAATGTGTTTAGACTTTGCTTCATGTGCATAGACTTGGTTTCCAAAATGTGCACGGACCTTAGGGGTCACATGCACAGACCTTGTGCATACATATGCTTAGACCTGTCCATCTTTGCACCGACTGTCATTTTGGAAAGTTTCAAAACTTGCACCGACTTGCATTTGCATTGTGCACGCACCATTGTTTGCACCGACCCATCCTTCTTACAAAAAACTTGCACCAACCCATCCTTCTTACGAAAATCCTTGATGAGAATCTGCACCGACCCCATCCTTACACAGACCCTATCTTTGCACCGACCTTGTTAATGCCTTGCATAGACCTCGTCCATATCCTCTACATCATGTGCACAGACTTTGGCCATATATGCATAGACCATGGGATAATTTGCACAGACCTTAGCCTGTGTATTGTTTTTTCTATGTGTTGGTAGGCTTCTGAGCAGTTCGGATCGTGCTTTTCAGATTGGTTTCGAAAGACCCATTTGTAGATCCGATTGAGTTAATGTTTTACCATATTACCCTTAGGGTTTCTCCCATCTATTGGGTGTGTTTTTAAAGGGTTTTTTGAGAAGGGTTTTGTGGTCTTTAATAATGATTCTCCTTGCTATATATATTCTGCGATCCCCATTCGTAGAAGATTCATTCGTGTAGGCTAAGCTTGTTCTATCTTTGTAGGAAGAAGGAGGAGAGGACCGGTGCTTCTGCTGTGAAAGGAAGAACCCGCCGCCAAGCTTGCATCCTTCATCCCCAAGCTCGAAGTTGGAAGGGAGCGACTGCTGCTCTCCACCATCTCCTTGCCTGGACGGACTTCATCAAGGGGGCCGACTTCTTTCTCTCTTATGCTTCCATTCTATAGCACCCTTCCATTTAATCTCCTAGTTGCGTGAATATCAAAGGGGAAGATCTTGTCTATCCATCTTCGTAGTTACCTTGGAGCATAGATTGTTAATCTTAAAATGGGCTTTGTATTTTCATATCCTTTTCTTCTTAAACGCTTTTGGAGCTTGCTCCGTGTGTGTGCGATTTCTCGTCGTCGTGCGAGAACCCACGTGTGTGAGCCGTCGAGCCCGTGTGTGGTGGTTGCTGTCGTCGTGCAGCGTGTTTTAGCGAAATCCTCTCGAGGTGAGAGGGGTGGACGTTGGACGGCACTTGGTGCGTCCGAACCACCTAAAAATCACTGTGCCGTGTTTGCCTTTTATGTGGTTGATGATATTTCCTATATGTTAGTACCACGAGTGTGAGTCGGTGAGATGAGCGTTTGATAAACTGTCCGCTCATACATTGTTCTCCGAGTGATTATATTTCTGTGCTGGGAAGTTGTGAGGGCTTACTTGCTTTTCATTCATACACTCTAATCAAGCTTTATCTAAGGTTTATTTACCATATATGTGGTTTGATTTATTTAAGTCTAAATTTGTCAAGAAGGGTGGGCAATCAATTCACACCCTCTCAATTGCCTCCTAACCGGGCCAACAATTGGTATCAGAGCCTCGGCTATATTTTCATCTAGAAACCAAGCAATTTAGAGAGATATGTTAGGAATGGCCAATAATCTCAACAAGGGGTTAATGCCCGAAGGGCATTCTATTCAAAGGCCACCTTTCTTTGATGGTAGGAACTACCCTTACTGGAAGAATAGGATGACCGTCTTTTTACGTGCTCAAAGTCATGAAATATGGACTGTCATTAGGAATGGTCCGTATGTTTTACATCCTGATAAGGATATGTGGGATGATTATAATATTAAGAAAGCCACTGTGAACTTTAATGCTTTAAATATTATTTAGTGCGTTATTTAACGAGTATGCTCGTGTTTGCATGTGCAGCATCGCAAAGGAAATGTGGGACAAGCTCAAGCTTATCTACGAAGGTACCACAGAAGTCAAGGAGACGAAGGCGAATATGTTGATCCGTGACTACGATCTATTTCACATGAAAGAGGAATAAAGTATCTTTGAGATGTTCGCACGTCTCATGGAGATTACAAATGGATTGAAATCACTCGGAAGAGAGTTCAAGGACACCGATTTGGTAAGGAAAGTGCTGAGATCCCTATCGCCAAGCTGGCACACCAAGGCAACGGTGATAGAGAACTCTAAAGATTTGTCTACCCTCACCGTGGATGCACTTATAGGGTCATTGATGGCCTATGAGATTAACATTAAGAGAACAGAAGAGAACACAAAGAAGAAAAAGTCCGTTGCATTGAAAGCTTACCCGAAAATAATTTCAAGCCAAGAGGATTCTATGGGAACCACCGATGACGAAGAGGTTGCCATGCTAACAAGAAGAGTACGACAGTTCTTGCGCCAAAGAAGATGATTTGGCGGGAAATTCAAGAAAGGAAAGAGGCAGCCGAAGCAAAGAAATGAACCATCAAAAGTGGCTGAAGTGATGTGCTACGAATGTAAGAAGATGGGGCACATGTGAGGTGAATGTCCCGAGCTGCAGAAGAAGAAAGGAAAGATAGTGAAGGGCAAGAAGCCCAAAGCGATGAAGGCCACGTAGAGCGACGAGGACGAGGATGAGTCCACGTCCGATGATGAACAAGATATTGAGGAGCTGGTGAAGGACATGTGCCTTATGGCCAGGAGCAATCAAGAACAGGTAATCTCTGACTCAGAGCTTATCACTAATGAACAATGGGAGCTTGCCTATGAAGAATTGGATGAAAAATACAAGAGAATGAAAAATGAAAATAGAACTCTAAAGAAGAAAATCCATGAAATCTTACATTCATCTAATTCATGTGAGAAATGTAGTTTGCTTGACATGCAAGTTAAAAACTCCAAAAATGCAAATGATGTTTTGGAATCTAAATTGGTTTTGTTTGAAGATGAAATTACATGCCTAGAAGTAGAAAAGAACAATGCTTCTAAACTCCAAAATAAAATTTAAGAAAGGCATGACTTGTTGAAAAAGGAATTGGAAGAATTAAATGTTAAGCTGATTGAATGTGAGAAAGTGAAAGAAAGATTGAACAGCGAAAATGAAGGTCTCATTAGTGAAATTGAAAAAGTGAAGAATGCTAGTGAGAACATGTTGAAAGGAAAAGAAAAACAAAGTGTGAAGAGTTCAAAATTTGTGCATGGCAACAAGAATGGTTTTCACTATGTTGTTAAAAATTCATTTCATCATGGAGAATGTTCACACACACACCACGATACATCAACTGTTAATTCTAGTTTCACCTTCACTTGTAGGAATGTAAATAACAGAAGAAATTTTGGTAGGAAGAGACCCACTTATTTTTATTGTGGGAAGATAGGGCATGACATGTATATATGCCAGTTAATGCAATATGATGATGACATATTTTTCAGTAAATATAATCAATCGTTTGGAAATGCTAACATCACGGGACCCAAGCTCGCTTGGGTACCCAAATCAAAATGAGCATGGTTGCTTATTGGTGCAGGTCTGCATGAAGGCTGGAGAGAATAAATGGTACCTGGACAGCGGATGCTCCAGGCACATGACGGGAAATAAACAACTTTTTGCAGACCTTACAGAGAAAAATGGCGTTACGATAATTTTTGGTGGACAGGACAGAGGTAAGATAATCGGAATTGGGAGAATTGGTAAGGATCTCAACCATTGTATTGAAGATGTTTCACTTGTTAGAGGTCTTCACCATAACTTGCTTAGTATAAGTCAACTCTGTGACAAGGGTCACAAGGTTATTTTTGAGCCTTCTCACTGCACTATTGTTGATGCTAAGTCACTTGAAGTCAAATTCATAGGAGTGAGGAGTAACAATAATTACCAGGTTGACTTCAATGAAATTGCTTCTGAAAATTATGTTTAGTTGCTAACAAGAGTGAAGATGCTTGGCTGTGGCATCACCGTCTTAAGCATGCCAGTTTTAATGTCATTAGGAAGCTAAATGATGGGGGCATCTCTTGCCCCTCCACTTTTTTTGAGGCTCGGATCGTCGTCGACTTATGCCATTATGTCCGTCATGTGTTCGTGAGTCTAGTCATGTAATTTTTATATTTTATTTGAGTCTTAAACCATGTAATTTTCCTATTATTTGAGTCATGTACCTAGGTTAGTAGGTTATCTACCAAAGTCTTGTGTCATTATGTTGGTTTGTTATGCTATTGGGCCCAACTACTGGGCTAGGCCCAGGGGCACCCCTCCCTTGGACTGCTTTGGTCATTAGTTAGTTTGTCAGGGTCATTATGGTCATATGAAAGTATGGAGCCTATAAATAGGCCTCCCTCCCTCTCATTGTAACAACTTTTGATGAATCCATTTGAATAGCAATATTTCCCACATCTCTTCCCTCCACTAAATTTCTCATCTCTTACTCTCTCATTACCTCTCTCTCTCTCTCTATCTCTCCTTCTCTCTCCCACCAGGAAAGGGGTGAACTCCTCCTCTCTCCTCCCCCTCCCAACCACTTCCAACCCCCACCTACCTCCACTAACTCCACACAACTTCCAATAGCCCATCTTTACTCCACTTCTAGTCCCAAGAGCCTCTCCTCCAATCCTCTCCCCACCTTCCAACCCCCAACTACCCCACTCTCCTTCCCTAGGCACCCCACCACCTTCCCAAGGCTGAATTAACCTCTCCCAAAGCCCAAATTCGAAATTCCCTCCCCTCTCCCATCCCTCCCACACCCTAGGTCGACCCAAACCAGACTCCCCTTGGTCTGGTCGCCCTCCTCCTCCTCCTCTCCATCTCACCCTCTCCCTAGTGCACCTCCACCCCTATCACCACCTCCACCAGCTGCAGCCCCCTTCACCCACCTCCTCCCTGATTCTCCAGCCATCCCAACAGCCATCCATAAACCCCTAAACACCTCACATTCTCGTCCCATAGCCATTAGACACAACCTCCACCTCTTACCTTCTTGGCTATCCCCTTCCCCACACCTTCTTCTTCCCCTCATTCTGTCTCTGTTTCAGGCAGCATAGTTGAAGTGACTTTCAGAGGCAGCCACGACCGTCTCTCAAAGATTCAGGTGGCAAGGCCTACATTTATGGAATCGTCTACGAGTTATCTTTCCAACCGTGGTGGTCTCGCCGGCTTCCGAGGTCGGAGCTGTTCGTAGGAGCAGATCTCGTCCGACTGCGTCTGCTGTCCCTGTCTGAGGACCTGAAGCTGAAAGCTGGAGCCACCACGACCAGCTCGGGACAGGTTTGGGTGCCATTTTTGGAGGGCAGGAACTACATCCCGTTAGCTTTCATCTCCAAGAAGAAGGACCTCAATCGGCCACCGGAGCTATTAGTTACCATTTTCTTCGCCGGAGTGTGCAGTCTGCCACCTGTGGGTCCAGGTTTGACCTGTCTTCACTTATCTGGCCACCATTCTCCTCTCCGACCTCGGATTGTGCCCCCGTCAACTTCTGCTCGAAGCTACTCCGACCAAGATCGCGTCACCGCCAGTTTCGTTTGATTTGGAGTTCGGGAGCGACCGCAGTGCCTTCTGCAATTCACTGCATCAGTTCTGCATTAGTCAGAGGCAGAGTGTTGCTGTCCTGCTCCAGTCGCCGGTCCGATCAGCCCCGAGTTCCAGAGCTTCCCCAAAAATTCAGACATCATCCTCGGCCAGTTGGGGAACTTTTGGCACCACTTTCATCAAATTTGGAGCTCGGTTGAGGCCGTGGCGGCATCTTCATCGACAACCTGTTCAGCAAAACTGAAGAGTGGCAGAACCGGCGAAGCTTGGAGAGTCGGCTTTCTCTTCATAGTTTCCCCACCCCGCTTGGCCGGCTGAAGGCCCCTCCCTGCGTAGAGGTAATTTTGGTTGTAATAAGTCTAACCCCCACCCCAAGAGCCCCCCTCTTGCGAGAGGCGTAGTTTTGTAATTCATTAAAATTTCAGGTCAAGCACTATCGCCGCAGCGTTCGGGTTCATACCCACGCTTCCCGGCGCGCCCACGTCTTCGAACGGGATCGGTGTTTTCACACCGATCAGGTGAGTGACTTATACAACCCTTGCTGGACTATATTTTTCAAGTTTAGTATCGCCTTTAATGCTCGTCGGACGGTGAGAGAGTGGCCAATTCCGCATATACTCAATTGTGTGCCCACCGCGGCTCGTGAGTGAGAGCTACCCAATCCCACGCCCCGGGCGTGCCGGCCTCCCACAAAGTTGGGAATCCCAGACCCTTTGGGGGTTAGCCTAATCCGACTTAGCCACTTAGAATCATTGGGTCCCGCCTCGGACCCTCGCCATCATCCCCGGTGCCTTCGGGAGATTGCATGTGTCGTACGAGTGAGCCGCTAGTGTAAGTCCGTTGCTCAATCTTGAATGCTTGTGGGTCTAGGTCCGAGGTCCATCAAGTCAACCGTAGTCAAACTTGGGCTGTGCCACATCAAGTGGTATCAGAGCGGTCATAGGCTTATCCTCACAAGTCTAGTCTTGGGTCATCATACTAGGTCAAAGGTGCATCCGCACACCCGTGCATAGCCCACCCAACCTTGCATGACCACTCGTAGTGGTACTCACTATCAACCCAATACTTCATCTTCCAATCCCACTATGAATCCAAAACCCCAAGGGATACCTACCACTAACACCCATGACTTCCCTGGCCACGTCAGTTACCTCATGAAAATCTTGACCCATGCCAATGGCAAGCTTGATAACCTATCTAGACGACTTGACCAACTAGAAGAAAATTGGCCCGCCCCAAGGATGAATGATAGTAGGGCTCCTCCCTCACCTCTCACCTTTGATGGGACTCATCATAATGAGTATTTAGAATGGGAGGCTTCCATGGACCATTATTTCACTTGGTATCCAATGATCGAAGAAGAGAAGGCCCAATTTGCCAAAATGCAACTTTCTAAACGCGCCCAAACTCAATGGGGATAAGGGTGCTTAGAAGGGAACGTTCCATCACCACTTGGGGGGACATGAAAGAACAACTTAGGGCTAGATATGTTTCCCCCTCCTACTCAAAACACCAAAGCCTAAGGAGCACTTCAACTCCTTCACCCCCTCCTGGCCAACCCATGACCCTAATCTCCCATCCCCCACCACTTCCCACCTATCCTACCCCGACCACCACATCTACAACCTACCTACCAGTCCTCACCACAGCCATAGTTCCACAAACCCAATTGAGCCCCATGTCCACCTCTTCACCAAAACCCGTAATGTCCACCACTCCCCAACCCAAAACCCCTCACCAAATTCATACCCTACAAAATCCCTTGGAATCCACCACTACCCCTCCATCATCCCCCAAAAAAGTCACACCTCTTAAGACCAACACTTCTCACCCAACCCATCTCCCACTCCCAACCCCAACCCCACCATATCCTAGGCCCCCACTACTTCCCCTACCTATCCCAACCCCAGTCCACCCTTACTCACTTCCCCAGGCGCGCACATTGCCGGCTATCACCGACCCACTTACCATAAACCTTCATACTCCACTGTCCTTGAGAATTGTGACCCCCGCACCCACCCAAGTGAGGGTGGTTGCCAATCCGGATCCACCTCCTACCATAGGCGAAATTCAAGAGCCACATGTCTCACCCACCCCTCCTCCTCCAAGTACACTAGAGCCACACACCCTCATCATGGATGAAACCATACTCCAATGGCTAAAACAAAACCCCACCCTCCATGACTTGAACCCATACCTCCTAGCCATGAGACACCAAACCCAACTAGTGCCCCTCCGGCCTCCCCATATCACCTATCAAACCTCCTATCTTGTAGAACACTTGGGAGACTTAGTGGATTGCCTATACTGGCAAGTCCACTTGACCGGTCTGCTAGCTAGGGAGTCGCCAAGGCCTAGCACCATTAACTTCACTTGCCCTACCTTTGGCTCATCACTACTATCTACACGAGAGGCCACTGCACTAGTGAGATCATCCTCCTTCTCCCCATGAAGGAAGAACCCATCACAATCCACTCCCCTACCATTGAGATCCCAAGGACATTGGCCAACCCACCCACTCACTACACCGGCCCAATCATCCTAATAGATGAGGAAAACCCACCTTGTGAAGACCTTGAGAACATAGGGCACTTCTCCCTAGGAAGCCTATTCCACGACCCCTTCGATCCCTTCCAAAGGGAGCCTAGTTACCCATATGGCCCACCCACCTTACCCACAACCCACCTTTCCTGACCCACCATGTTGGACCGTGCCCACCTCTTCCAAGACTCGAGCCACACAAAGGGAACCATCGCCATAGGCGACATATACCTAGGAAGCAAGGAAGAGCTCCTCTCCATAATGTCCACCTTCCTAGATTCCTTTGACCCTTTCACATGGAAGTTCAAAGGCCATTCCCCACCCATACACATCAAAGACATCTTTGGGATAGGAGTACATAAGTCTTGGCACAACACACCACTTCGCATGATTTGAAAGTTGGGTCCATTCATTCACATCACCCACATGTCAAGTCGGAAGCATGAGTGGTCCCTATTTGGGTGTAATGGTCCTCCCCAACTCAACATTGGTCTTATGAATGATAGGAGCATCCTTGGATGTCATGGTCCCCCAACATTGTTCACACTTATGCATGATAGGTTCACTTGTGGGTGCTCAGGGCCTCTCTCGTCTAGCAAGCTTGATTGTTACCACTTACGTGATAGATCCACATATGGATGCCCAGGTCCTCCCATTCTAATCAAGTATAGGCATGATAAGTCCACTTTTGAGAGTTCGGAATCTTGGAAATCTTCATTCACAAAGTCCATTATGCACCACCCTTCAAAGTTTCCTGATGTCATCCACAAGCATATAGGAAAGAGCAATGAGACTTACAAAAGATAGGCAGATGCTCGGCAGTGCCACTGTGAGTACCACGTGGGAAACTCGGTGATGGTGAGAACGGAGCGGCTCCTTTCGGGGCTTGCCTCCAAGTTGAGGGTACGGGGTTCGGAATCTTCTCGAGTTCTGAGTCGACTTGGTAATAATGCTTATGAGCTGGACCTACTTAAGGGTTTTGGGAGACACCCTACCTTCATTGTGGCAGACTTGGTACCCTACAAGGGCCCCGCGGTGGGACCCAGTGAGGAGCTCGAGCCTTTACCCCCCCCCTCGAGAGAGACACCCACGGTGGGACTCCACTTCCTAGCCTGAGAGGCCGACAAAAGCAGATAGAGGCAATACTGGATGAGCAAAGTACCATCACCAGGCACAGGGTGTATCAGCACTACTTGGTTAGGTGGAAGAACCGTCGCCCAATTGAGGATACTTAGGCGAGTCGGGAGGACCTGCTGCGACTTGACCTCGACATTCTGGAGCTGGTACTACAGCCAAGCGGACACATACTCAACGGGGTCGAGTTCTCCCCACCCCGGGGGTATGATGGGGGCATCCCTTGCCCCTCCACTTTTTTTGAGGCTCGGATCATCGTCGACTTATGCCATTATGTCCGTCATGTGTTCGTGAGTCTAGTCATGTAATTTTTATATTTTATTTGAGTCTTAAACCATGTAATTTTCCTATTATTTGAGTCATGTACCTAGGTTAGTAGGATATCTACCAAAGTCTTGTGTCATTATGTTGGTTTGTTAAGCTATTGGGCCCAACTAGTGGGCTAGGCCCAGGGGCACCCCTCCCTTGGACTGCTTTGGTCATTAGTTAGTTTGACAGGGTCATTATGGTCATATGAAAGTATGGAGCCTATAAATAGGCCTCCCCTCCCTCTCATTGTAATAACTTTTGATGAATCCATTTGAATAGCAATATTTCCCACATCTCTTCCCTCCACTAAATTTCTCTTCTCTTACTCTCTCATTACCTCTCTCTCTCTCTATCTCTCCTTCTCTCTCCCACCAGGAAAGGGGCGAACTCCTCCTCTCTCCTCCCCCTCCCAACCACTTCCAACCCCCACCTACCTCCACTAACTCCACACAACTTCCAATAGCCCATCTTTACTCCACTTCTAGTCCCAAGAGCCTCTCCTCCAATCCTCTCCCCACCTTCCAACCCCCAACTACCCCACTCTCCTTCCCTAGGCACCCCACCACCTTCCCAAGGCTAAATTAACCTCTCCCAAAGCCCAAATTCGAAATTCCCTCCCCTCTCCCATCCCTCCCACACCCTAGGTCGACCCAAACCAGACTCCCCTTGGTCTGGTCGCCCTCCTCCTCCTCCTCTCCATCTCACCCTCTCCCTAGTGCACCTCCACCCCTATCACCACCTCCACCAGCTGCAGCCCCCTTCACCCACCTCCTCCCTGCTTCTCCAGCCATCCCAACAGCCATCCATAAACCCCTAAACACCTCACATTCCCCTCCCATAGCCATTAGACACACCCTCCACCTCTTACCTTCTTGGCTATCCCCTTCCCCACACCTTCTTCTTCCCCTCATTCTGTCTCTATTTCAGGCAGCATAGTTGCAGTGACTTTCAGAGGCAGCCACGACCGTATCTCAAAGATTCAGGTGGCAAGGCCTACATTTATGGAATCGTCTGCGAGTTAGCTTTCCAACCGTGGTGGTCTCGCCGGCTTCCGAGGTCGGAGCTGTTCGTAGGAGCAGATCTCGTCCGACTGCGTCTGCTGTCCCTGTCTGAGGACCTGAAGCTGAAAGCTGAAAGCTGGAGCCACCACGACCAGCTCGGGACAGGTTTGGGCGCCATTTTTGGAGGGCAGGAACTACGTCCCGTTAGCTTTCATCTCCAAGAAGAAGGACCTCAATCGGCCACCGGAGCTATTAGTTACCATTTTCTTCGCCGGAGTGTGCAGTCTGCCACCTGTGGGTCCAGGTTTGACCTGTCTTCACTTATCTGGCCACCATTCTCCTCTCCGACCTCGGATTGTGCCCCCGTCAACTTCTTCTCGAAGCTACTCCGACCAAGATCGCGTCACCGCCAGTTTCGTTTGATTTGGAGTTCGGGAGAGACCGCAGTGCCTTCTGCAATTCACTGCATCAGTTCTGCATTAGTTAGAGGCAGAGTGTTGCTGTCCTGCTCCAGTCGCCGGTCTGATCAGCCCCGAGTTCCAGAGCTTCCCCAAAACTTCAGACATCATCCTCGGACAGTTGGGGAACTTTTGGCGCCAGTTTCATCAAATTTGGAGCTCGGTTGAGGCCGTGGCGGCATCTTCATCGACAACCTGTTCAGCAAAACTGAAGAGAGGCAGAACCGGCGAAGCTTGGAGAGTCGGCTTTCTCTTCATAGTTTCCCCACCCTGCTTGGCCGGCTGAAGGCCCCTCCCTGCGTGGAGGTAATTTTGGTTGTAATAAGTCTAACCCCCACCCCAAGAGCCCCCCTCTTGTGAGAGGCGTAGTTTTGTAATTCATTAAAATTTCAGGTCAAGCACTATCGCCGCAGCGTTCGGGTTCATACCCACGCTTCCCGGCGCATTCGAACGGGATCGGAGGTTTCACACCGATCAGGTGAGTGACTGATACAACCCTTTCTGGCCTATATTTTGCAAGTTTAGTATCGCCTTTAATGCTCGTCGGACGGTGAGAGAGTGGCCAATTCCGCATATACTCAATTGTGTGCCCACCGCGGCTCGTGAGTGAGAGCTACCCAATCCCATGCCCCGGGCGTGCTGGCCTCCCACAAAGTTTTGAATCCCAGACCCTTTGGGGGTTAGCCTAAGCCGACTTAGCCACTTAGAATCATTGGGTCCCGCCTCAGACCCTCGCCATCATCCCCGGTGCCTTCGGGAGATTGCATGTGTCGTACGAGTGAGCCGCTAGTGTGAGTCCGTTGCTCAATCTTGAATGCTTGTCGGTCTAGGTCCGAGGTCCATCAAGTCAACCGTAGTCAAACTTGGGCTGTGCCACATCACTAAATCGTCATGATTTAGTTAGAGGTCTTCCTAAATTGAATTTTGAAACTTCAAGAGTATGTGAAGCATGTAATAAAGAAAATAAACCATAACTTCTTTTAAATGCAAAAATATTGTTTCAACAGAAAAACCCCTTCAATTGTTGCATCTGGATTTGTTTGGTCCCACCAGGACTCACAGTCTTGGAGGGAAGCTTTATGGTTTCGTGATTGTCGATGATTTCTCGCAATATGCATGGGTTTTATGTTTAGCTAACAAGAGTGATGCATGTATTGAATTCATTGATTTTTGTGCTAGAATTCAGAATGAGAAAGGATATTCAATTCAGAAAATTCAAAGTGACCATAGAAAGGAATTTGAAAATCATGAGTTTGATGCATTTTGCAGGAAGCAGGGGTACGAGCATCAATTCTCATCACCTAGAACCCCGCAACAGAATGGTGTGGTCGAAAGGAAAAACAGGACGCTCGTGAAGATGACGCGTAGCATGCTTGCGGAGAACGGTCTTCCAAGGTACTTGTGGGCAGAGGCAGTGAACACTGCCTGCTACATCACAAATCGAGCAATAGTAAGACCTATCCTTAAGAAAACTCCTTACGAGCTTTACAAAGGTAAGAAACCCAATATATCACATTTTAAGCCATTTGGATCTATTTGTTATATTTTGAACAATGGTAAAGACAATCTTGAAAAATTTGATGTAAAAAGTGATCAAGGGATTTTCCTCGGGTATTCTCTAACTTCTAGAGCTTACCGTGTTTATAACACTAGAACTCTTGTTGTCAAGGAGAGTCCACATGTTGTTGTTGATGGATACACTATGAGGAAGTCGAATGATAATGATCATTTTATTGTTATAGGTGAGAATGAAATTGAAAAGGGAGAGTCGAGCAAACAATGTGAGGTAGTAAATCAAGATGAAGAAAAGGAGAAAGAAAAGGAACGAGATGAGGTAGCAGAACAAGAGCTACATCCGAACCTTCCACACCAATGGACCACGCACAAGCACCATCCATTGAAGAATGTGATCGGCGGTGTGGATGAAGGAATTTGAACACGGGCTTCAATGAGGGAAGTTAAAATTCACGATAACTTAGCTTTACTTTCTAGCATTGAGCCCAAGTCTTTAGATGATGCTTTGAATGACAATTCTTGGGTTCTCGCCATGCAAGAAGAACTACACCAATTCCAAAGGAATCGGGTGTGGTTCCTCGTGCCCCGGCCTGATAACCATCCTATAATCGGAACTAAGTGAGTTTTCCGAAACAAACTTAGTGAAGATGGGGTGGTTGTGAGGAATAAGGCAAGGTTAGTAGCCAAGGGCTACTCTCAAGAATTCGGTATTGATTTCGATGAATCTTTCGCTCCTGTGGCTAGATTAGAAGCCGTAAGAATCTTACTTGCTTATGCTTGTCACATGAACATCAAGCTATTTCAAATGGACGTGAAGAGTGCCTTCCTCAACGGGATTATCAAGGAAGAAGTGTACGTGGAACAATCACCGGGCTTCGAGGATGAAACATTTCCGGACCACGTGTACAGATTGGATAAGGCATTGTATGGTTTAAAATAGGCTCCTCGGACATGGTATGATCGTTTAAGTTCATTTCTTATTGATAATGGTTTCAAACGAGGTAATATAAATCATGCGTTGTTTACAAAAACTTGTGATGAACATTCTTTAATTGTTCAAGTTTATGTAGATGACATAATTTTTGGAGCCTCTAATTTGAAGATGAATGATGAATTTGCTCAACTCATGCAGGGAGAGTTCGAGATGAGCTTGATGGGAGAGCTCAACTTCTTCTTGGGATTGCAAATAAAATAACTCGACGATGGTATCTTCATCAACTAGAAGAAGTACACACAAGAAATCATGAAGAAATTCTAACTTGAGACTGCCAAACCCTTTGCAACACCTATGTTCACCTCACAGAAAATGGAAGAAGAAAAAGGTAACAAAGTCGATCAAAAACTATTTAGGGGTATGATTGGTTCATTGCTATATCTGACTGCTAGTAGGCCTGACATCCATTTTAGTGTCTGTCTCTGTGCAAATATCAATCTTGTCCCAGGGATTCTCATTTGTCGGCTGTGAAAAGGATTTTTAGGTATTTGAATGGTACACCTGACCTTGGTTTGTGGTATCCAAAGAATAATTCATTTGATTTACATGCTTTCACTGACTCTAATTATGCTGGATGTAAAATGGATCGTAAAATCACAAGCGGTCACTGTGAGTTTCTAGGGGGCTACATGGTCTCATGGGCCTCAAAGAAACAACATTGTGTGACTTTATCAACTGTCGAAGTCGAATACGTGGCGCCGGTACTTGTGCGGCTCAGGTACTATGGATCCAACATCAATTGCTTGATTTTGGTTTTTGTTTGAAAAACACTCCCATAATGTGTGACAACACATCATGAATAAATCTATCCAAAAACTTTGTCCAACATTCTCGTACCAAACACATAGAAGTTAGGCATCATTTCATACGAGATCATATAAACAAAGGTGATTTTGAGCTTATTTTTGTTGATACAAAAAACCAACTTGCAGATATCTTTACTAAACCTTTAAATTCTGATCAGTTTTGTTTTCTTAGGAGAGAATTAGGAGTGTGCAGGTTAGATACTTAAATCTTTTGAGCTGAATTGTACATACACACTTTTCACCTTTTCATAAAGAAATTGTTCATACTGCTTATCTTTTGCACATAAGAAGTCCTTTCATGGCCTTCACATTTCAAACTTTGCTTTTTGTGCATATCACAGTGAATAACAATTTGGTTCTTATACATGCTTTTATCTTTTCGCATCCACATGTACATAAATGCATATACTTCATATACGTGTGCATGAATGCCATGATTGACCGGTATATAAAATGACGTCAGTGGAAAGGTGGATTAAATCCACCTGGAAGTTTTCATTATGCGTGAGTATGGTCTTCGGACCTATGTTCTCCGCCACGTACCGGTAATTAACTTGCTTGAAAATACCATTTTGACATGCTTGAGTGTATATAGATTACACACCTTTCAGTTTTGATATCTCCTATGGCCTTACACCCTTGCTAAATAAAAATGCTCTGACTATGACATATTTTTACATGGCACATATTAAGGGGGAGGTTTTTGTTATAACAGTGCATACACTTAGGGGGAGATATCACAATGAATAGGCTAATTCATCTCTTACATTCTATGCAATCTCTCACACAATTTGCACGTTTGAGTTAATGATTCTAACTAATAAGGATTTCACTTATTCCACTCAACACATTTAAGGGCTCTAGATCCCCTACATAGAAATCACGTGACTTGTAAGGAAAAAGCTGTCAGCCCCGTCAAAAATTTTAATAAGCGATTTGACATCAAGTAAATCGGGAATCCCCCCTGAAACAAAGGAGGAAACTCGCTTTGAAAAGTATCTCATCCACATTCTCATAAGTGATGATACCGAGTAACTGGGAAATGCCCCTGAAACAAAGGGCATGACTCGTGTCAAAAGGTTAGTCATCTTCGTTGAATAATGAAAAATAATCTTGGGGTTGTGCGAAACTACTAAAAGTCGAGCACATTGTTTGGAAATGTAGGGAGGAAAAGTTCCTACTTGTGTTCTTTAGGAAAATCTATAAATCCATACTGTTTAGATTTCATTGCTCATACTTCACATATACATCTAGGGAGTGATTGTACGAATATACATCTTGAATCAGTCATATTTCATGAGTCTTGCAATACCACTTCTTGTAAGCACTACCCTTTTACTATTGCTCATGAAACTCATGTTCTCGGTCTATAGCATATTTCTTAACCTCTTCATATAGAACATGCTTGACACTATATACAATAATGAATGCATCTGTGCTTGAATGTTCATTCCTTGCTTTTCATATGCATTTCATTGAGTTAACTATGCATATCCGGTTTTGCTTCCCTGCTTTTAATAATCCCCTATTTGACTCTGACAAAAAGGGGGAGTAATAAAGTTTGCATATATTGAGCTGTTGATTTCATTTATTTTAACGATTGATGAAAGTTGCCTTGATGAAAGTTGCCATGTTTTGACAAAGGGGGAGTTAGATTTGTTCTGCACAATTTTCTCAACATTTTCTCAATCTATCTCTTGGCTGTTTCATTGGATGATGGCTGTGTTGGTTCTTTCATGCAAATCTTTGTGACTTTTCAAAAGGGTTTTATCTTCGTCAAAAAGGGGGAGATTGTTGTGCCCCGGCGTGTTTTGACGAAGACATATCATCCTATTTTGTTGAATTGCACTGAATATTTGTTGCTATAAATGTTTTGCTGGTTGAATGGCTATAAGAAAAGTTATGAAGCTAGAGTGTTAAAACTTTCATATGGTTGCAGTTCATACTTTTAATATGCAGGTTCTATATGGTTTTACTTTGATAGAATGCATGAAGGATTTTTGTGTGTATTGACATGATGTTGAGGTTTTTAAGCATGCAGGGTCAAATGTTTCTCAATCTTTGAAATCCACGGTAAGAATCCCTGGTAGAATGTGTTTCACACTGAATATTTTATTTTATTTTATTTTATTTTGCTAAGTCCATGAGCAAGGGTCGACCCCAAGGGTCGACCCCTTGGTGTTGATTTTTCAAACCCGCACGTTTTTCTCTCTGGCACCCTGGGAGATGATGTTTTTCTCGTCAATACTTGCACACACCTGTTTCGGTTGTTTCTTAATGTGTTTAGACTTTGCTTCATGTGCACTGACTTGGTTTCCAAAATGTGCACGGACCTTAGGGGTCACATGCATAGACCTTGTGCATACATATGCTTAGACCTGTCCATCTTTGCACCGACTGTCATTTTGGCAAGTTTCAAAACTTGCACCGACTTGCATTTGCATTGTGCACGCACCATTGTAACTTGCACTGACCCATCCTTCTTACAAAAAACTTGCACTGACCCATCCTTCTTACAAAAATCCTTGATGAGAATATGCACCGACCCCATCCTTGCACAGACCCTATCTTTGCACCGACCTTGTCAATGCCTTGCACAGACCTCGTCCATATCCTCTACATCATGTTCATAGACTTTGGCCCTATATGCATAGACCATGGGATAATTTGCACAGACCTTAGCCTGTGTATTATTTTTTTTATGTGTTGGTAGGCTTCTGGGCAGTTCGGATCGTGCTTTTCAGATTGGTTTCGAAAGACCCATTTGTAGATCCGATTGAGTTAATGTTTTACCATATTACCCTTAGGGTTTCTCCTATCTATTGGGTGTGTTTTTAAAGGGTTTTTTGAGAAGGGTTTTACGGTCTTTAATAATGCTTCTCCTTGCTATATATATTCTGCGATCCTTATTCGTAGAAGATTCATTCGTGTGGGCTAAGCTTGTTCTATCTTTGCAGGAAGAAGGAGGAGAGGACCGGTGCTTCTGCTGTGGAAGGAAGAACCCGCCGCCAAGCTTGCATCCTTCGTCCCCAAGCTCGAAGTTGGAAGGGAGCTGCTGCTGCTCTCCACCATCTCCTTGCCTGGACGGACTTCATCAAGGGGGCCGACTTCTTTCTCTCTTATGCATCCATTCTATAGCACCCTTCCATTTGATCTCCTAGTTGCGTGAATATCAAAGGGGAAGATCTTGTCTATCCATCTTCTTAGTTACCTTGGAGCATAGATTGTTAATCTTAAACTGGGCTTTGTATTTTCATATCCTTTTCTTCTTAAACGCTTTCAGAGCTTGCTCCGTGTGTGTGCGGTTTCTCGTCGTCGTGCGAGAACCCACGTGTGTGGGCCGTCGAGCCTGTGTGTGGTGGTTGCTGCCATCGTGCAGCGTGTTTTGGTGAAATCCTCTCGATGTGAGAGGAGTGGACGTAGAACGGCACTTGGTGCGTCCGAACCACCTAAAAATCACTGTGCCGTGGTTTGCCTTTTATGTGGTTGATGATATTTCCTATCCATTCGTACTACAAGTGTGAGTCGGCGAGACGAGAGTTTGATCAACTGTCCGCTCATACATTGTTCTCCGAGTGATTATATTTCTGTGCTGGGAAGTTGTGAGGGCTTGCTTGCTTTTCATTCATGCACTCCAATCAAACTTTATCTAAGGTTTATTTACCATACTGTGATTTGATTTATTTAAGTCTAAATTTGTCAAGAAGGGTGGGCAATCAATTCACCCCCCTCTCAATTGCCTCCTAACCGGGCCAGCAATTGGTATCAGAGCCTCGGCTCTGTTGTCATCTAGAAACCTATCAGTTTAGAGAGATATGTTAGGAATGGCCAATAATCTCAACAAGGGGTTAATGCCCGAAGGGCATTCTATTCAAAGGCCACCTTTCTTTGATGGTAGTAACTACCCTTACTGGAAGAATAGGATGACCATTTTTTACGTGCTCGAAGTCATGAAATATGGACTATCATTAGGAATGGTCCGTATGTTTTACATCCTGATGAGGATATGTGGGATGATGATAGTATTAAGAAAGCCACTGTGAACTTTAATGCTTTAAATATTATTCAGTGCGCTATTCACCCTAACGAGTATGCTCGTGTCTGCATGTGCAGCAGCACAAAGGAAATGGGGGACAAGCTCAAGCTTATCTACGAAGGTACCACAGAAGTCAAGGAGACGAAGGCGAATATGTTGATCCGTGACTACGAGCTATTTCACATGAAAGAGGAAGAAAGTATCTCCGAGATGTTTGCACGTCTCATGGAGATTACAAATGAATTGAAATCACTCGGAAGAGAGTTCAAGGACACCGATTTGGTAAGGAAAGTGCTGAGGTCCCTATCGCCAAGCTGTCACACCAAGGCGACGGTGATAGAGGACGCTAAAGATTTGTCTACCCTCACCGTGGATGCACTCATAGGGTCATTGATGGCCTATGAGATTAACATCAAGAGAATAGAAGAGGGCACAAAGAAGAAAAAGTTCGTTGCATTGAAAGCTTACTTGGAAACAATTTCAAGCCAAGAGGATTCTATGGGAACCACCGATGATGAAGAGGTTGCCAATGCTAACAAGAAGAGTACGACAATTCTTGCACCAAAGAAGATGATTTGGCGGGAAATTCAAGAAAGGAAAGAGGCAGCCGAATCAAAGAAATGAACCATCAAAAGCGGCTGAAGTGATGTGCTATGAATGTAAGAAGATGGGGCACATGCGAGGTGAATGTCCCGAGCTGCAGAAGAAGAAAGGAAAGATAGTGAAGGGCAAGAAGCCCAAAGTGATGAAGGCCACGTGGAGCGACGAGGATGAGGATGAGTCCACGTCCAATGATGAACAAGATATTGGGGAGCTGGTGAAGGACATGTGCCTTATGGTCAGGAGCGATCAAGAACAGGTAATCTCTGACTCAGAGCTTATCACTAATGAACAATGGGAGCTTGCCTATGAAGAATTGGATGAAAAATACAAGAGAATGAAAAATAAAAATAGAACTCTAAAGAAGAAAATCCATGAAATCTTACATTCATCTAATTCATGTGAGAAATGTAGTTTGCTTGACATGCAAGTTAAAAACTCAAAAAATGCAAATGATGTTTTGGAATCTAAATTGGTTTTGTTTGAAGATGAAATTGCATACGTAGAAGTAGAAAAGAATAATGCTTTTAAACTCAAAAATGAAATTCAAGAAAGGCATGACTTGTTGAAAAAGGAATTGGAAGAATTAAATGTTAAGCTGATTGAATGTGAGAAAGTGAAAGAAAGATTGAACAGCGAAAATGAAGGTCTCATTAGTGAAATTGAAAAAGTGAAGAATGCAAATGATGCGATCAAGCCTCAAAGACAAATGATGCGGCCCACTGAAGCAGAGAAGCCGAAGAAGATCAATACACTAAAGCCTTTTCGAGCTGCCAGAACCTCAGGTCACCTAGTATGAGCGCCGGGGACTTCACCTCAGGAGGATCGAGAAGAATACACCATAAGCCGGCAGTGTCATCAAGCCTGCCCGATGAACCGTTATCGACTCGGTCATACTGCGTAGACAATATGCGTCGTCCAACCAAGGACGTGGATGTACCCGTCATCTGACCAAGGATGAGCGTGTACCCATCGTCTGACAAAGGATGAGAATGCATCCATCGTCCGACCAAGGACAAGGATGTACCCATCGTCCGACCAAGGATGAGAATGCATCCGTCGTCCGACCAAGTACAAGGATGTACCTGTCATCCGACCAAGGATGAGAATGTATCCATCGTCTGACGAAGGATGAGCGTGCATCCGTTGTCTGACCAAGGACAAGGGTATACCTGGTGGCCCGCCACCTGAATGAAAGATCCTCCCGAGGTGAAAGAATGCCCTTGGCCCTTCAGAACAAGGGACCGAAGGCTCTGTCAGTAGAAGACCCCGATCACCCGGCATGGGTGCGGCTTCTCCGCATATTGGGTCCGTTGGTGACTAAATGATCGCCCAGTCAGGGCGAAAGCATCCTAGGTGGCATTCCTCCCCTCAAGAGAGCTTCGAGCACAAGTCAGGCCGAGCCAGCAGCACGAACCACAGTGTCGAGGGCTGTGTCAGCAGAAAACCCACGTGTTCAAGCCGAAGATACACGAGGTTCCAAAGAAGGTTGTACGTCGACCCGAGAACTTCGTCAGGACTTCTCGCCAAGGTTTTGCAAGACCGCGGCCAGATGAATGGTCACAGTGACCCCCGAAGCCAGTCTGGGACCCACTGTCTGACACACGTCAAATGAATGGAGCTTATTCGGTGCGCCCCTCTTTCCGACGCCCTCCTACCCGACGGGCCAAAAGCAAAAGGCCTCTCCCCGTCGTGCATTCTCCACGCCGTGATAGCCCCATCTATATATACACTTGGTTCGACCAAGTGCAAATATGACGAAGAAGAAAGAAAAAAAGACAGAAGGGGAGATAATAGAGAGAAATCAAAGAAGAGAGAGGGGAGGCTTGGGATACAAGCAGGGTTTTTTGAGAGTGAGCCAGAGAGCCACCCTCGCCCTGTCCGTCTCCCTGAAGAAGCTCCGGAGTCAGAGAAGAAGCGCCGATCCGATACTTTATTTTTTGTGGCGAAACTTAGGTGGGTTCCGGTGGCTTTTCTCCCGACGATCCTTTTTTTTTGTTTTCCCCCTGATATAGTGTTAGTGTGAGGGGGGAAGGGGTGATGATATGAGCCCATCTTCCCCTCCGCACCATCTCCCTATCTCTTCCTCCTCTGTAATCCCATCGTTGTAACGGATGGAGCAGCTTCCGAGCGACAACGCCGGGCCACGCCGAATGCTTATGATGTTCTGTGGTTTTCCTTTCCCGTTGATGGAATGAATAACATTCACTACTGTATATGCTTCCCCTACTCTCCCCTCAATCCATATGTTCAACCGCCTCGTGTGTGAATGTCGAGTTTCATTTCGTGATATCGAGCACGCCCTGGTTCTCCTCAGGGCTACATTGATGTCACCCCCCCCATCCCCGGGGCTTTCTTATGTTGAGACGCTCATACCAAGCTTCCTCATGCCCATTAGGGATATATGATACCAGAAGCATATACAAATGTGCCTCTCTAGTCAAACCCGAGACCGGTTCCTCTTTACCTCCTCTCTCCTAACCATGGACTGGAGGAAACGGGGCCGTCCCTACAAGCTGGGCAAAGGTCTCTTTGGCATCATCGCCTTCTTTATATACTGCATGTTGATTGTTCGAGCATTTGCCCCCCCCCCCTCAATCTACATAGGTCGTATGCTAACTTGCTGGTTCCGGAGGCCAGCCTGTCGACCCATGCTAACCTGCTAATCATCTAGCTTCCCTTGATCTGTGACTAAGCGTAGAGAATGTAACCACTGAACGACCTTCTTATCCTGTGCATTGATTGCATTGCTGGGCTTTATTTTCTGAGAATGACAATATGTAACCGGGGAGGGGGGGGGGCATTCCCCATCGGCATCTCTGAATCACCACGGGTCAAAGGGTCGTGTCTATTCATGATACGAATTCCCTACGGGCCAGGAGGTGAACATTGACAGGGGTTCTAACCCGATATCAAATCCACCATCCTTAGGGATGTTGTGGTGACTATGGGATGTGTGCCCCTCGTAGGCTAGCCCTCAGGGTCCTCACCTCCCTCATTGGTCACCTTATCGAATTGTGTTCAACCCACGGAATGATGGTGCCCCTGGTAGGCTAGTCCTCGGGTTTCCTATCCATTTGGGTCTGTCGGCCGCCGTTGTGCCACCCGGCATTAAGGAGTTTACCCCATGCGTGGGTATGTGATGCGAGACGGACACGCTACTTGACTCCAATTTGATATGCCAACCTTGGACTCTAGACAAGCTCACGATCGTCCCTAAGCGAGGGATGCGTGGGACCGTGCGTGGTTGAGAAACTGGCAGTGAGCTAGGGTGGTCGGCTCTCTCTTGTGCCCGGATCGGGTAACGGGATGGGTTTCGCTCTTTCGCTCACAGCGGTGAATAACAATTTTTGGCGAGCTAATTATCCTATCATACTCTCTACCAGCGGCATATGAAATATATACGAAATAAAGCAAAATGCCGAGTAAAGGAGCGGACACGATACCTCCATGCCCCGGGCATGTGGAAGACCATCCCGGTCGAACTTGTACTCCCGGAACAGTAAATAATTAAATTATAGCAATGAATATTACTGCCCACTCCACGCAGGGAGGTAACGGGCTACACGGTGGGACATGGGAGTAGCAGGTTCGGGTTGACGGGCAGCATTCTGTGTAGCTTCGGCGGCACGCGTACTCACGAACGTGGGGCCCACGTGCTGGTCGGTGGGGCCGAGTGGGCCCGGAGTGGCACCGCTATGACGGGGGTGTCTGGAGGGACGACCCTTCGGAAGGGATCGTACGGGTTCACCTTTTGGAAGGCGAGTCGGTTCTGATCTCCAAGTGTTGGAGTTGCTGCCCACGGATTTGAATTGTTGTTTCAGACCCGCGCGACCCGATGAAATCTGCTGCTGCGATCAATCCCGACGTCGGATCGATGCAAAATTGGTGCCGTTGGAAAGCTGATTCAAAATACTTCGATCTGTGGCCAGAGAAAGAATTTTTTCTATCCCGGAACTAGCCTTGGTCGAATTTACCATCAGTTGGCTCACAGAACCAGATTTGGCAAGACATATTTGAATTTTTCCGAGAGTTGGCATTGACCACGACTCAAACTTCGGATATGGGTGTTGAGTTCTTCATGAAAGTTGTATAGGGGGAGGTAAGGAAGATGGGGATATTTTTTGTGGAATTTATGGTGGAGGTTTGGTAGGGGAAACAGATTTTGTAACACTTGTGGGTCGGATCTGGACTGCACATGACAGAACAGAAGTTTGACTGAGTTTTAATTTTTTTGGTGGGAAAAAAGAGCTTCTAAAATAAAGGGAAATTTTGTGGAGAGGGGATTTGGTGGGCAGAACACCCAGTCCAAATTTGGACTCAATCAGAAAAGGGGAAGGGGGTCGAACTATGGAAGAATTAGCTTGCTGTGACACAGGACAGAACACAGACAGATCTGGAGGGCTGGGAATAACGAAATGGGAAAAATATAAAACGAAGGCTAGAAAATGGGAAACTTTTTTTGGGATAGGGTATTTGCGTGGGGAACATACCCTCAAAATTTGTGCTCTAGAAGATCTGTGGATTCGGGGCTAAAAATCAGACAAGGGGGGTCTGTCCTGATTTGGAAAGAACTCCAGCGGCAAGGCGGTGGCGGTGCGATGGCGGCTTGATGGCGGCGGCGGCGTCGGTGGAGCTGAGCTTCACACTCAGGGAGGTGGTGGAGGAGAGGCTTCAAACCTCTGAAAGGAGAGCTCTCACAGCTCCTGAGAGAGGGGTGCCCTTGGGCCAATTGAGCACAAATGGATTTTTTCTCACATTAATGCTAAGTAAATCACAGAATACAAGGTTTATATAGAAAGTGTAAAAAGACCTAAACTAACCTCAGATCTAAATTAGGGGTGGGGTAAAAGGGGGAGTTCACATTTAATTCCCCATGTGGTTTGGAATCAAATAAAATAAAACTACAAAATCTATTAAACAACTATAAAAAGGGGCGCCCCCTTGACTTCCAAGGGTTGGAATTTTGAAATTTGTAACCCTTTGTCCCCTTGAATTGTCAAGTCATCTAGAAGCCCACCTTGGACCTTTGACTGTCCCACATGGGCCCTAAGGCTTAGGTGGATCAATGGGGAAGGAGATGGGGGCCCCTTGCTGGTCCTACTGGACTTTTACATAAAAACCTAAAGATCCTTAAGGAATAACAAATTGGCTTATAAAGCATTATAATTACAAACCTACTTCCCAAGGATATAAATGTAAACTAAAAGGACACAAATGTAAACTAAAAAGTTAGTGCCCGATGTTGATTCCCATCAATTCTCCCTAGGTGGGAAGAACTCGACCCCGTCGAGTAAGGGATGCGGCTGCTCAAGTAGCTCCTGTGGATCCGTCACCGAACCTGGAAGCGCGGAGTACGCTCCACTCCAGGTAATCGACACCTACTCATCCCGTATAGATTCGATATGCACTCGCTGCTGGGAGATGAGGCTAGAGGTGGGCACTCCGGGGTGGGGTCACTCTCAAATTAGGGAGGCGGCTCAAAGACTCACTAGGAATCACCGCTGGGTCCCTATATGTGACTAGATCCGATATGTGGAGGTAGAGCCGATCCCAAAGTCCGACAAGTCTCGCACTCGAAAGGGGCTGACAACGCGAGCGTACAAAGGACTGACTCGACTCGATGTATGCACAGACACACAATACCCTAGACAAACCTATTGTCAGTCCGACCCATACACATGCAAGGGTGGACCAGGACACCCGAATGTGTGCCATGCATGCATTTGACGTAACCGGAGGTTGGTGACATGGGGAACTCCGAGACACCCAAGTTTCAACCAATCATGCTTTGACCTCCTATGGGACTTGGGTGTGGGAGGACTAGGAGATCCAAAACTACCTTTGTCATCATCCCTAGATGTAGGTAAGGCATGCCATGTTTCTCAATCATCGGACCTACTGCTATTTGGAGGTTGATTAGCCTAAGTGGGAAGAGAGTGGTAGGGGACTTCCTTGATAAGGTAGAAGGGCTGTGGTGGGTCACGAGGCCCACTAGGGGAGGGGTCGAATGGGTCAAAGAACGTGTGACCCCTCGAACTGTGTTCCATCATGACACTATCCCAATTTTGAAATTCTTGAAGGTGTAAATGATCACCTTCATTCATTGTGAGAGGTGGGATGACGGTCATATGTAGAAAAAAAGAGTCCTCCCTTGGACAAAAGGGAATGAAGTCGGGCTCGGCCGGCATAGGGAGGAATAGAAGAACCTCTGTGGTGACATGACCCACGGTGCACACGGAGGTGATAGACTCTAAGGATGGATGTGTGAAGCTACGACCTGTAGGTCGGTCGAAGCCTGGGGCCAACAAGTGCGTAAATGTCAACTGCCGGTCTAATCCTTTAAGAAGGTCATCCAATGTATCCACATGGTGACTAGACCGGAGTGTGGTATGGAATAAGTTGACCGGAACTAATGGTAGGGTGGGGTCCATGGATGGGAAGGGAGGTGGGACCAAGCCATTCTTGAGCCAGCTAAGGAGTGGCTCGGCGATGAAAAGCATTCCCGTTAGAAACACGGGTGGCTTGGACTTAGGTGGCTCCGAATAAAGATCGAAGAGTGAGGCTTCTCCAACCCTTTTGTCCCCTAGGTCTAGTGATGCTCTAGTAGGACACTATCTGACAAAGTGGCCGAACCCCTGGCAGTGATAACACTACTGTCGTGACCTACTAGGCTCCCTGATAAGTGGGTCCTTACCCTTACCCTCCCGACGGACTGGGGGTGTAGGCAATGGGGCTCTCGTGGGTGGGGGAAGAGGATCTACCATGATGTGGAGAGGACCTTGGGATGGCACCATAGATGGCACCGGGTTGGGACTACCGGCTGCTACCTCCTTAGGCTCGTGCTTGGCTCCATCCCGGCTAGGAGGTAGGCAAGGGGGAACCAGGGACTCGATATAAGCACACCTCCTATCCACTCTATCCGAAATGATTTGGAAGAGTTCGGCAATGGTGGGGTTTGGAGTAGGAGTAATGTGATGGGCTCGCCCATAAGAACTGGGATTAGTCGTGGGCGTAGGCTCTTCTACATGCGGGGCGCTTTTCCTCCGACTATGGCCCACTTGGTTGGAGGTGCTTGGGTGTGGTAGATAGACCTTCCCAAGCTCGCTTTTCATTTGACACCATGATTCGATGGGCCATTACCTCCTAATCTCTCTCATGCGCTCAATGCTCTCCCATTTCCAAGCGACTTTGTGGACAAGGCTCTCTTGGGCAAAATTGACTTGCATGGCATCAGACATGGGGTAACATTCAAAATATTTGTCCATGGCGGCCTCCCACTTGAGGTAGTCACCCGGGTCATTGGAGCCATAAAAGTCTGAGGCTTCGGGCCTACGGAAGTGGAGAAAACAGTTGCCCAACCCATGGGTGTCATGTAACCAGTGATATCGCCTGGGTGACTTGGAGTCCATTGGACACTTGGGAACTACACGATGGACATGCCGACACAAAGAGACAAGACACTAAAACGACAATGCAAGGTTGGAATGTCGACTCGACTATGAAACTAGACACAACCAAGATCCGGTACGTGGCGGAGTTGTGGGATCCGAAGATCCTCTCTCGCAAGTGTGCGGCCTTCCCGATAGGCGTAACCTACCATTCGGATAACACCTTTCTATATACCGAATAATGGTATGCGATGCATCCTTGGACCGACTTAAACTTAGACTCGACTTAAATGACTCTTTTTTTGTGTGTTTTTAAACAAGACTACCCTAGACTCGACTCGCTCTGATACCAAACTGATGCGGGACGGACATGCGACTCGACTCCAATTTGATATGCCAACCTTGGACTCTAGACAAGCTCGCAATCGTCCCTAAGCGAGGGATGCGTGGGACCGTGCGTGGTTGAGAAATTGGTAGTGAGCTAGGGTGGTCGGCTCTCTCTCGTGCCCTGATCAGGTCACGGGACGGGTTTCGCTCTCTCGCTCGCAGCGGTGAATAACAATATTTGGCGAGCTAATTATCCTATCATGCTCTCTAGCAGCGGCATATGAAATATATACGAAATAAAGCAAAATGCCGAGTAAAGGAGCGAACACGATACCTCCACGCACCGGGCATGGGGAAGACCATCCCGGTCGAACTTGTACTCTCGGAACAGTAAATAATTAAATTACAGTAATGAATATTACTGCCCACTCCATGCAGGGAGGTAACGGGCTACATGGTGGGACCTGGGAGTAGCGGGTTCAGGTTGACGGGCAGCGTTCTATGTAGCTTCGGCGGCACGCGTACTCACGAACATGGGGCCCACGTGCTGGTCGGTGGGGCCGAGTGGGCCCGAAGTGGCACCGCTATGACGGGGGCGCCTGGAGAGACGACCCTTAGGAAGGAATCGTACGGGTTCACCTTTTGGAAGGCGAGTCGGTTCTGATCTCCAAGTGTTGGAGTTGCTGCCCACCGATCTGAATTGCTGTTTCAGACCCGTGCGACTCGACGAAATCTACTGCTGCGATCAATCCCAACGTCGGATAGACGCGAAATTGGTGCCGTTGGAAAGCTGATTCAAAATACTTCGATCTGCGGCTAGAGAAATTTTTTTTTCTATCCCGGAACTGGCCTTGGTCAAATTTATCATCTGCTGGCTCACAGAACCAGATCTGGCAGGACAGATTTGAATTTTCCTGAGAGTTGGCGTTGACCATGACTCAAACGAAAGGCACACCTCATCCGAAAGTGGGGGTGCAGATCCGTGGTGTCACACCATGACCCACTCTACCAGAGGCAGCACTTGTGTGGACCAATCCGCCTGCAGTCATCAGAATACCTACATACTATCGGAGAAGACAGACTCCACTGCCGATGGTCAAGGAGATTAGTCCTGAAGCCTGCAGCTGCAAGACTATATAAACGGGCTAGATGTGTCAGGTCCCGAGCGCAGAAGATACTCGGATACGTGACACGTCTATATAGATCGTGTCATTTGAGCGAAATTTTTTTTGACATACATAATTACAGAGTGCGCAAAAGATTAATCAAATCTAATAATCCCAATAGTCCAAGTGATGTTTATTTGATTAACCAAAGGAATTAAAGATAGTCCATGACAAATTCCAAATTTAAAAAGACAACACTAGGCTAAGTGCCTTAACATGGTTCAGACAAGTAAATTGACATACTGGAATACAAAGTAGACTCAAATAATTTCAAAAGACACGACTAGCTAATGATAGGTGATTGGCGTTCTAGCACTTTTCACTCGGTCTCAATCCCATTCTTGTCGCTATCCGAATCACCTGAAAATGTTAGGAAGCAACTGGATGAGCCAATCGCTCAGTAGGAATTACATCTCAAATTCGAGCAATCTTTACGTGATTTATAATTTTCATGTATTATCAGTATGGCTATGCATGACGTACGTATAAGAAAATCAGGTATACAGATAAATCTAGGCATGATGAATAATAAGATATCAAGAACTGTATAGAGAGAGTATATCAAGATTTCAAGTATTTGACAAGTAGTATTTCAAGAATTTACAGATGTAAATGCCACTTCGGGGCAAGCAGGGATTCATGTACAAGTACGAACTCAAGTGCAAGAAGGAACTCATGTACAACTATATCTCAGGTACGAGCAAGTAAATTTAATTCAAGCAAGTAATGTCAAGTACGTATCAGTAGAATTGGCTATTTTAGTCAAGCAAGTATTTTGCCCTTTCTCGGGCCACAAGTCAAGTATTGCCCGTTCCGGGCCATGCAAGTCAAGTCAAGTAAAAAGAAAGAGAGAGAGTAGGGGTGGAGTGTCTCAAGTCAAGCAAGTACTCCGGTGCAATGCTAAATACCATGGTCAATAAACTCCCATAGGCACAATTACCTTCGAGTGCTCCTCCCAGAACCAGACCGGGCCCTATATGAACAGCATTTTATGTATTACCTTTGACATCCACTCTCGTTTATAGCCAATGTATAATTTCAAGAATTAAGAAACGTAGTATTACATACAAGATTAACTAGTCATTTGGTTATGGAGGACTCTAGAGGTGGCCCCTACATGCTCAAGAGGTGACTCTCGTCATGTAGCACTTTGCGCCGTACGGCCTCAAGAGGTGGCTCCTACAATGTAGCACTTTGCCCTGCATGGCACTTAGCTCCAACACTCCCAAATGGTAGTTTAAGAGGTTCAAGGTTTGACCATGTAGGATATACACAAAGTAGATTTTCATGGAATGGAGTTCAAGAACTCAAGATATACAGAATCATGGATTAGGGTTGTGTTTACACAAATCACGAGACAGATCAATATCAGAAGCTGTAATCAATGAGTTGGCATCTGGGGGGGGTTTGCCAATCTTTCAAATTTTCAATTTTTAGAACTATATATATATATATATATATATATATATATATATATATATCAAATTGGCGCCTCCCAGAGAGTCTTCATTTAATTGAAGATGACTTGGCCGCCGTCAATTAAGTAATTGGCGCCCTGGCTTGGGGCGCCAATTACAGAGGCTATTTTTTTTGAAAATATATATATAATTAAAAAATTGGCGCCCCTACAAGCAGTCTTCAATTAATTGAAGACTTGCTGGCTGTCGCTATTTAACGAATTAAAGACTTGCTGGCTACCACTATTTAACGAATTAAAGACTTGCTGAGTAGTCTTCATTTAATTGAAGACTCTCCGGAGTGTCTTCAATTTAAATACATGTTCAACTCGAATTGATGACACTGCGTAGGGTCACCAATTGAGTTATTTTTCAAGTGAGTTGTGCTTCGTATCAGAATGGTACATTCTGTGATACAAGCAACTATTCATATTTACAAAGTTTCTCCAAATCAGAATCCGATGACATGGTCATGTGGAGAAAAATCTTAGGCTCACAGAAGTATATTCTGGCAAAATTTTCATGGTTCAGTTTATTAGTTATAGATTTTTGAATGTGTTGATTTACTGATTTCTAGAAATTACAGAAAATTGAATTGACGACATGGTACATGTCTTCAATTAATTGACGACCCTTCGGGAAGTCTTCAATTTAGAAATTAGCACCCTGGTCAGGGGTACCATTTACAAGGAGTTGTTCACTATTCATCAGTATGAAGTTACTCCGAATCAGAAAGTAAGAGTACGTGCAGGTAGGGAAAAATATTAGGATTCCAGAAACATGCTCATGTACAAATTTCATGCTTTAGTTTGATAGTTATAGATTTTTGAATGTGTTGAATTATCAATTACTGGAAATTTCAGAAATGGAAATGACGACATGGAACATGTCTTCATTTAATTGCCGACTCCTCGCGGAGTCTTCAATTTTGTAATTGGCGCCCTGGTCAGGGGTGCCATTTATAAGAGAGCTGGGACCCTCCAGGTTTTAAAATATGAACGTATTCTGTGTAACAGGGGCTACATATTAAGGTTTAAAACATGGTTATTAAGACTGTAAAACTAGTATGATAAAATATGTTCAAAAACTCATGAAATCATGCTAATAACTAAGTTCAAACTCATAAAGATCATGGTAACAGTATGTATAGAATCATATGCGACAGGTGTAACAAGCTATTAAAATATGTATAACATGGTATTATTTCTTGATCATGGTAAAGCCAGGTTATATAGATATATATATATATATATATATATATATATATATATATATATATATATATATATATATATATATATATATATATATAGCATGGATGATGAGTTAATCTAACTCTAAGCATGCATAAGTTAACCTATTTAGCTACTAGTTAGGCAAGGATTTGAGAACACCTACCTTTTTGACGTGTGATTACAAGGAAAGATGACAGGATGAAGCCACACGTTCCCCGCCGCCGCAGCAGGACGTAGACTTTACGCTTTCCGAGGAATGAAGGGAAATATTTCCTTCTACAAGCACTGAAAGATGACAGTAGCCTCTGAGAATGCTTCGTAGGGGATTAGTTATAGGGATTTGCAAAGCATTTGGTTATTGCCTTGCGGGTCCTGCTGAGTAGGCATGGGGTTTGCCAGCTAAAATGAGGTTGTTCGTGTCTCAACCTTCTAGAAACATAGGTTTAAATGACGCCCTTGTAAGGGGTCGTTCATTAATCTAGGTGGTACTATTCACGTAAATGACGTCTTGCATGAGGGCGTCATTAGTCTAGGTGGCATTATTGTGGCATTATTGATGAGAATGACGCCCTTGCAAGAGGGCGTTAATTTGTAGACAATCCTGCCACATTCATGTGTTAGCATTCAAGATGTACATATATATATTAATATTATAATGGGATGGGGCCCTATTGAAAATGGCGCCTCCATGCATGGTCTTCAATATTGAAATTGGCGCCGAGGTGAGGGGTCTTCAATTTGGAAGTTGGAAAAGGTGGAATCCACTTACGTACAACCCCTGGCCCATGTGTTAAAGTTTGTCTTGTACTTTTATATGATAACCCTCTCATGGTTTAGTTCTTTATGCAAGACCTTTCACGTAAGATTCTTTTAGGAAAAGTCACTACGTACTATACAAAAAGTGATGGTTGTACATTTATATGCTAGCCCCCACGAGGTTTGGCTCTTTACATAAAGCCTTCATGTTTCTTTATGGCATAAAGTGACATTGGCTTATATATTTATATAGTAGTCCTTGTGAGGTTGGATTCTTTATATAAGGCCTTCATGTATGATTTCTTTTAGGAAGAAGTTTTAAATTTACTCAATGGTTTTTTTATCGAGGGTGCTACACCCTCCCCCACTTAAAAGAATTTGGTCCCCAAATTCAACTGTATTATGCGGGAATAGGAAGAGTGCAGAGTACTCACAATTAGAATAACTCCGGAAATCTCCTCTTCATAGATTCTTCAGTTTCCCATGTAGCTTCTTATTCTAAGCATCGATTCTATTAAATTTTCACCATAGGGATCGTCTTGTTCTTTAGAACTCGAACTTCTTGGTCGAGGATCTTCATTGGCCTCTGCTTGTAGGTAAGGTCCTTCTGTACCACTAAATCATGGTGGTCAATGACATGGAAAGGATCGTGCATGTATTTCTTCAGCATAGAAACATGCAACACGTTGTGCACTTCTGATAGTTGCGGAGGTAGGGCGATGCGATAAGCCACCTCGCCTACTCTTTCCAGCACTTCGAATGGACCAATAAACCTTGGTGTTAGTTTGCCCTTAACACCGAATCTTCTAATACCTCGACCGGGAGATACCTTGAGAAAAATATGATCTCCGGCTTGAAATTCTAGGTCTCACCTTCTGTTATCAGCATAAGATTTTTGCCTGGACTATGCTATCTTTAACCTTTCCCTAATGATGTGTATCTTCTCAGTAGAATCTCGTACCATGTCTGGGCCTAGAATTTGTTTTTCACTGACTTCATCCCAGCATATAGGAGATCGGCAACTCATGCCATATAGTGCCTCAAAAGGTGCCATCTATATACTGGTTTGATAGCTATTATTATATGCAAACTCGGCTAAGGGTAAGTGGTCTTGCCAGCTTCCGCCGAAGTCTATAATGCATGCTCTCAACATATCTTCCACAACTTGATTTGTCCTCTCGGTCTGTCCATCTGTATGGGGATGGAAAGTAATATTGTAGTTGAGTTTCATCCCGAGAGAGTGTTGTAGACTCTTCCAGAAATGAGAGGTGAAGCGCGGGTCTCGGTCAGATACGATCGAGACGGGAAATCCATGCAATCTAACCATCTCCTTAATATATAGGGCAACAAGTATGTCGACTGACCATCAGTTTTTGATGGGTAAGAAATGGGCCAATTTAGTTAGCCGGTCGATAATCACCCAAATTCCATCATATCCGCCCCTAGACTTGGGCAAACCCATGATAAAGTCCATGCCAATGTCTTCCCACTTCCACTTGGGAATATCTAGCGGATGTAGCTTTCCGGCGCGTTTTTGATGTTTCGCCTTCACCTGTTGGCATGTGAGGCAGCGAGATACAAAGTCTGCTACCTCCCTTTTCATGTTAGGCCACCAGAAAGTTGTTTTCAAATCTTGGTACATCTTAGTGGCTCTAGGGTGGATCGTGTACCTCGATCGATGAGCTTCTTCAAGAATCTTCTTCTTCAATTCGGGACAGTCGGGCATACATGTCCGTTCATGAAATAACAGTCTGCCATCAGGTGCTAGCTTGAAATCAAGTCTCTCATCCAGCTTGATCTTTATCTCCACTAGTGATGGATCTTCTTCCTGTAGCTTCTTGATTTCAGGTAGCAAATCTGGATGTAGGCTCATATGAGATAGAATAATACACATGTTCTTCTCATCTGTGCTGATATCAAGCTCAAGGAATTTCTCCAGCAGCTTCCATTCTTGTATCATACAGTTGGCCAATATCGTTCTCGGCTTTTGACTAAGGGCATCAGCTACGGAATTACCTTTACCAGGATGGTACTGTATAGTGAAGTCGAAATCCTTGAGATACTCGAGCCAACCCCTTTGCCGCATGTTCAGCTCATTTTGGGAGAATAAGTACTTGAGGCTTTTATGATCGGAGTACACAGTGAATTGTTCTCCGTAAAGATAGTGCCTTCAGATCTTGAAGGCAAATACTACCGCGGCCAGTTCTAAGTCATGAACCGGGTAGTTCTCTTCATGTTTCTTCAATTGTCGGGAAGAGTATGCAATGACTCTTCCATTCTGCATCAATACACATCCGAGGCCAATACCCGAAGCATCGATATATACCTCGTATTTTTCTCCTTCAATTGGTAATGATAAGACTAGAGCAGTGGTCAAGAGATCCTTCAAAGTTTGGAAACTCTTTTCACAGTCTTCATTCCACTCATGAGGCACTTCTTTACGGGTTAACCTGGTCAGAGGAACAGTAATCTTGGAGAAGTCCTTGATAAAACGCCGATAGTAACCAGCTAGACCCAAGAAGCTTCGAATTTTCGTTGCATTTGTGGGTCGTTCCCAGTTCTTCACGGATTCGACCTTTGATGGGTCAACAACAATTTCGTTCTTCGAAATCATATGGCCTAAGAAGGATACTTCCTCGACCCAGAATTCGCACTTGCTGAATTTGGCATAAAGTTTATTTTCCCTTAATATCTGCAGTGCCTTCTTGAGATGTTCTTCATGATCCTCTTCGGTCTTGGAATAGATCAGAATATCATCAATAAAGACCACAATGAATTGGTCTAAGTAGGGCCTGAATATGCTGTTCATTAACTGCATAAAAGCTGCGGGGGCATTTATTAGTCCGAAAGGCATAGCAGTAAATTCGTAATTCCCATACCTACTTCGGAATGTAATTTTATGAATGTCTTCTTCTTTGATCTTCAATTGGTGGTAACCAGAACGATGATCAATCTTGGAGAAATATGAAGCTCCTGATAACTGATCGAACAGCTCATCAATCCTCAGCATCGGGTATTTGTTCTTGATTGTAAGGTGATTTAGCTGTCGATAGTTGATGCATAGTCTCATCGATCCGTCCTTCTTTTTGACAAACAGCACGGGTGCTCCCCAAGGGGAAGTACTCGGCCTGATGAAACCCTTTTTCAATAACTCCATTAGTTACTCTTTTAGTTCCTTTAGCTCAGCATGAGACATTCTGTATGGTGCCCTGGAAACAGGACCAACACAAGGGACAAGGTCGATTGTGAACGACACTTCCCTTTCCGGGGGTAAGCCGGTTAAATCTTCTGGAAAAACATCGAGAAAATCCCGAATTACACAGATGTCTTCAAGTTTAACCGTCTCAACTTCCGTGGCAGTCACGAATGCTATGAAAGCCATGCATCCCTTATCCATAACCTTTCTAGCTCGGAGTGCTGATATAAGAAGTGATTTACTCCGAGGGTTATTGTAAACTAGCTCTGGGAAATCCACGAAAGTTACCTTGCCATGTCGGTAATCTACAGTTGCTTGGTATATGGATAGCCAGTCGGCACCTAGTATGACATCATAACCCTTCATATCTAGGCATATCAGGTCAACAGGTAAATTGCTTCCTTTAATCATCACTTCACAATTTGGATAGTGAAAAGTGATATCAGACTCATTCCCAAGAGGTGTAGATATGACCAAATCTAACAGTTCATGTTTCTTAGAAAATGAAGCAGCAAAGTCCTTGGAAACGAATGAATGAGTTGCTCCGGTATCAAATAAAACTTGAGCAGTTTTTGAACAAATAGTGAGAGTACCTTCCACAATTCTGCCTTCAGTGGGTTCCGTCTCTCGGAGAGCTTGCAGACGTCCTTGTTTCTTTACCGGACACTTCTCGTCTTTGGTGTCTTGCTCCTTCATCAGTAGGTAGTCTGGGATTTGATGTTCTCGGCTCCCACATCGAAGGCAAGCGCCTAACTTCCTCCGGCATTCCTCGGTCTTATGAGCAACTTTATCACAATACTTGCAAATCTCCTTTGAGGGTGTGGCGGTGGAGAATGGCCTGTCATTCTTCTGGAACTTCTTTGCCTTAGAGGGCTCCCCTCCCATGAAAAACCGCTTCTTATTGAACGATTGCTTGAATTTTCCCGGGCTTGTGATAGGTTCCTTCTTGTCTCTTCCTCGGATTCTCTCGGATAATTCGATGGCGTCTTCTAGCAGTTGGGCACGCCGAACTATCTCCGAATAGGCTTGGATGTCCATCGGTGCAAGTTGTGTAATATAATGGGGCCGAAGCCCGTTGAGAAACCTTCTCGCCTTCATCTTTTCCGTACACACCAAGTGAGGTGCATACTTTGACAATCTTGAAAACTGGGCCTCATATTCGGCCACTTTCAAGCCCCGTTGTTTTAGAACGGCAAATTACGCAGCCTTCTTCTCCTGGATATGGTCAGAGAAGTACTTGTTGTTGAAATGCTCCGTGAATTCATCCCATGTGACATGATATTCTGGCAGTGTTGCTTCTATGGATTCCCACCAGCATCGAGCGTCCCGCTCCAGTTGGAATACGGCCAGTAAAACCTTCTCCTCGTCCGCGCATTGCATCACACGGAAGATTCGTTCCATCTCTTTCAGTCAATTCTTGACATCCTCGGGGTCGGACGAACCCATGAACCTCGGTGGGTTCAAGTTACGGAAACTTCGGTGGAGATCTTCCGCTCCACGGTTTGCTCCGCCTTGGGCCACTTGCTGTAGTGCCTGTGTAAGGCCCTGCACGGTGCGCTGCATCTCGCGTCATTGTGCCCTTTCAGCAGCCATAATCCTACAAAAGAGTTTAAGTATGATAAAGATCAGGTTTTCTTATAAGGTCAAAAGTCATTATAGAACTTATCCCATGGCTCTATCCATGTCATCGGGTAAGGTATATCTATCCTTGGGCTCAAGTTTTTACCTAGATTTCAATTTCTAACCTTTTATTTCTTCTAGTTTCCTAGGTTTGAAAACCTAGGCTCTGATACCACGAAGACTGTCACGTCCCGAGCGCGGAAGATACTCGGATGCGTGACGCGTCTATATAGATCGTGTCATTTGAGCGAGAAAATTTTTGACTTACATAATTACGGAGTGCGCAAAAGATTAATCAAATCTAATAATCCCAATAGTCCAAGTGATGTTTATTTGATTAACCAAAGGAATTAAAGATAGTCCATGACAAATTCTAAATTTAAAAAGACAACACTAGGCTAAGTGCCTTAACATGGTTCGGACAAGTAAACTGACATACTGGAATACAAAGTAGACTCAAATAAATTCAAAAGACACAACTAGCTAATGATAGGTGATTGGCGTTCTAGCACTTTTCACTCGGTCTCAATCCCATTCTTGTCGCTATCCGAATCACCTGAAAATGTTGGGAAGCAACTAGATGAGCGAATCGCTCAGTAAGAATTACATCTCAAATTCGAGCAATCTTTACGTGATTTACAATTTGCATGTATTATCAGTATGGTTATGCATGACGTACGTATAAGAAAATCAGGTATACAGATAAATCTAGGCATGATGAACAATAAGAGATCAAGAACTGTATAAAGAGAGTATATCAAGATTTCAAGTATTTGACAAGCAGTATTTCAAGAATTTACAGATGTAAATGCCACTTCGGGGCAAGCAGGGATTCGTGTACAAGTACGAACTCATGTACAACTATATCTCAGGTACGAGCAAGTAAATTTAATTCAAGCAAGTAATGTAAAGTACATATCAGTAGAATTGGCTACTTTAGTCAAACAAGTATTTTGCCCTTTCTCGGGCCACAAGTCAAGTATTGCCCGTTTCGGGCCACGCAAGTCAAATCAAGTAAAGTGAGAGAGAGAGAGAGAGAGAGAGAGAGAGAGAGAGAGAGAGAGAGAGAGAGAGTAGGGGTGGAGTGTCTCAAGTCAAGCAAATACTCCGGTGCAATGCTAAACACCGTGGTCAAAAAACTCCCATGGGCACAAGTACCTTCGGGTGCTCCTCCTAGGACCAGACCGAACCCTATATGCACAGCATTTCATGTATTATCTTTCACATCGACTCTCGTTTATAGCTAATGTAGATTTTCAAGAATTAAGAAACATAGTATTACAGACAAGATTAACTAGTCATTTGGTTATGAAGGACCCTAGAGGTGGCCCCTACAGGCTCAAGAGGTGGCTCCGGTAGTGTAGCACTTTACGCCGTACGGCCTCAAGAGGTGGCTCCCACAACGTAGCACTTTGCCCTGCATGACACTTAGCTCCAACACTCCCAAATGGTAGTTTAAGAGGTTTAAGGTTTGACCATGTAGGATATAAACAAAGTAGATTTTCATGGAATGGAGTTCAAGAACTCAAGATATACAGGATCATGGATTGGGGTTGTGTTTGCACAAATCACGAGACAGATCAATATGAGAAGTTGTAATCAATGAGTTGGCATCTGGGGGGGTTTGCCAATTTTTCAAAGTTTCAATTTTTAGAAATATATATATATATATATTGATGAGGACATCAAGAGCTTATGGGTTGTATTGTGTGTATTGGCTTGTATATGTGTGTATTATGGGTTGTATTGGCTTGAAAGTGTGTACTTTTTTAATTTTTTTCATTTGGGCTCTCTTTGTAAGGATTTAAGTTAGCCATTGGGCCACATTTATAGGAAGAGTCCATTACTAGGTTGTCATTAGTAGAGTCCATTAGGAGCCTAGTTCATATTGGACCTTAATTGCCACTTAAGGCCCAAGTGGGCTTTCCCCTCCCATGGACCACCAAGATTTGGAAGGCCCAAGTCTAGACATGGGTTATTGGACTTGAGTGGATGGCCTTGGACCAGCCAAGGCCCATGAGAAGCCCAAGAACGGGGGCGTCCTCTTCCTTTGGCCTTATTAGGCTTGGTTGGTGAAAATTAGGTAAGTTTGAATGGAAATGGTCCAAGTTTGATTAGATTAATGGTTAAGGTTTTGACCACATGGGAGAAATATTTAGGAACTCCCTAATATGCCCTTCCAAATCCTAGATCTATGGGCATTTAGTGTCTTTTTACATTTATTATATATAGCTTGTATTTTCCAATTGATTGAATTAATGAAAGTGAAAAAATCATTGTGCAAGAACCCCTCTCTTGGAAAATTTTGACCTCTCCTCTCTCTCCCCCTGGTTTCTTCATCCCCAACCCCCATTCTAGAGTGATATCTCCTTCCCCCCACCTCCGGTGATCATCGATGGCGCCGCCGCCGCCGTTCGTGCCGCCATCACGCTGCCGCGGAGCCGCCTTTGGTGTTCTGTCCATCCTAGATAGAGGCTTCTTGTCCGAATATCTGCTCTCCACCACGTGACGATCTCAAGCTAAAATTTTTATGGTGTGTTCTTCCCTTGTATCCCAAGCTCCACCTAAATTTTCACGCCCAAATTCCATCGTTTAGTATTTTCCCATTTTCGTGCATCTTTCATTCCTAGTTCTATTTTGTCTCTATCTACAGTGACAGCAGCCCTATGTTTCCCACCACCGGCCATCTTTTTGATTTATCCAAACCCTCCCAATTTTATTTGGCATTCTGTCCATCACCCCCTACATTCACAAATTTTCTTAATTTTGTATCAGCCTTCTATCTATTTTTAGAAATTCGTGTTCTTCCTCAGCTACAGTGTTGTCAGCCACATCCCAGATCCGACCACCCTCCACTTCCAAACTCAGAACAAATCACCACCACCTCCAAATCCAGATTCAAAAATAGCCCCGGTTGACTTACTTGATTTCCTACAACTTTCATGAACAAGTCGAAGTCTGAATCCGAGGTCTTCATATCGGTCAAAGGCAATCCACAGGAACATTCTCTGCTGACCTGAGATTTCAGGAACTGTACAACAGCAACCTTCAAAATTCACCAATCAGAAGTACAGGCTTGATTATTTTTCTGTGAACATCTTGGGTTGAATCCCTTCGAAGCATCTTTCCAACGGTGCCGGTTTCATCGAATTCCGACGTCGGGGCTGATCGCAGCGTCCATTCTCGCCGGAGCGCGCGCCGGAAAATAGAACCGGCAGGTCCGTGGCCGGTTATTCCGATCGGTGCCGATCGGAGCCGCCCGGCCTCCGGCCAGCGAACCAGCGTGCCGCCAGCCCAGGGAACGCTTCCGTAAGTATCCCCACTACAGCGGTGTCACCGGGTCCCACTAGACCCCTCCGGACAGCATGTGGGCCCCACCGTCACTAGTTCGGGTGCTGCCGAAGAGACGCGAGAAGCCACCCGTCAACCCGAATTCGGTCCTCCCGGGCCCGTTTGTGTAGCCCTTTACCTCCCTGCGTGGAGTGGGCAGTAATTCATTTGTTGTAATATGGTGTATTAATTGTCCCGGGAGTACGAGTTTCGGCCGGGTCCGTCTTCGCCACGCCGAGCGCGTGGAGGTATCATTTTCGCTCCCTTCTCGACATTTTGCTTACTTCATATATATTTGTTTATGCCGCTGCTAGAGAGCATGTGTAGGGGTATCTAGCTCACTTTATCTATTCATTACCGCTACTGCGAGAGAGTGTGAGACCGTCCCGTGACACGATCCGGGCACACGAGAGAGCCGATCACCCTACCTCATTGCCGATTTCTCAACCGCGCACGTCCGACGCTTCCCTCGTTAAGGGACATTCACGAGCTTGTCGCATCTGTGGTCTCATCCCGCATCAATTTGGTATCAGAGCGAGTTGAGTCTAGGGTGTCAAAAAGAAAAAAAAAGGTGTCATTTACGTCTAGTCATTAGTCATTTACGTCTAGTCGTGTTTAGGGTCACCATTGTTTCAAAACAAAAAAAAGTGTCTTTTTGCATCGCATCCCTTTACTCGGTATATCAAAAGGTGTTGTCCGAACGCTAGGCTACGCCTATCGGGAAGGCCACACACTTGCGCGAGTGGTCTTCGGATCGCTTATCTCCGCCACGTACCGAGTCTTGGTTTACGTCTAGGGTCCTTAGTGTGCATGCCTTCCAAACTTGCATAGTTGGTCTAGTGTCTTGTCACCGTGTGTATGCATGTCCATGTCCGCTACCCATGGCCGTTCCCCAACACCATACGTCCGAGTGGTCAACCTTTGTGGCCAAAGTCAATGTCCTCATGGACCGAGCCCTTGGTTTTACCCCTCTCACTATGAAAGTTGCTCTACCCAACGGGTCCACAAGGGAACTCCATTTCACCGATAGGGAGTCGGGTAATTGGGTTTCTCTTGACATCGTGGAGTCTCTCTCCAAGACAGGCGAGATTGTCCACGATGGTGAATTTGCTTTTATTGAGTTTTATAAGAGGATCGGATCAGTTCTCTACACCGATGGTGCATGGTGCAGGATCGGCACACTTGCTGGGTCATGCATCATTTTAGGGCAAAAGTGGTTAGGAGAGAGAAGGGCCAATCTTGACTGGGACAAGAGGACTTGCACCTTATGCCCACCTTACCTACCCGGTAAGATCACCCTTAGGGACCCCGTATGTCCAGCCACCCAGCCCCAGCGGCCCACTCCACCTTCGGATTCGCGCTTGGAGCCACCTCATCCCGTGCCACCCGTATTTCTAACGGGTACATTATACATAGCCGAGCCGCTTCTTAGTTGGCTCAAGGATGGCAGGGTCCCACTCCCTTACCCATCTATGGACCCTACCCTACCTTTAGTGCCCGCCAACTCCTACCATACTACATTCCGATCTCGTCACCATGTTGACACATTGGGTGACCTTATCCTTGGTTTAGGTTGGCAATGGCAGTTGACACATATGTTGGCCTGAGGTTTCGACCAACCCACGAGTCGTAGCTTCACCCATCCGGCCTTCGGGTCCATTACCTCCGAGTGCACCATGGGTTGTGTCACCACGGGGGTTCTTCTACTTCTCCCGCTACCGGATGAGCCCGACTTCATGACTTTGCTTCCGAGGGAGGAGTCATATTTCCTATATACGGTCCCATCTACCATGACGGAGGAAGGTGACCACCCGCACCTTCAAGAATTTCACGATTGGGACCATGTCATGTTGGAACCCACCATAAGGGGTCATACCTTCTTTGATCCCTTTGACCCCTTCCCTAGTGGATCCCTAGACCCTTCATATTCCCTTCACTTCTTCGGGGAAGTCCACCTTCATACCCCTTTCCTACGGGTCGGGTCCTCCATACCCACCAAGCCCGTCCACGATACACCTACACCCGGCTCTTCCACACCCGGCTTTCCTAGCCCACTCAAGTCTCCTAAATCTAAAGGGCCATCCATGCATGACTGGGTCATACTTGGATGTTTAGGTGTTCCCCATACCACCCATCTCCGGTTACATAACATGCATGCATGGCACACATTCGGGTGTCCTGGTCTGCCGTCACCTATGTACGGGTCGGACTAACAATAGGTGTGTCTAGAGTCATGCGTGAGTCGGTTTCTTATTTGTGTGGTTTGTTTGGTTTGTGTGTCGTTTGTTTGTCTGCATGCGTCTTGTGCAAGCTCGTTGTTGATCTCTTATGAGTAAGAGGCGAGTGGACTCACTCGATGAGTATGGGATCGGTTCTACATCTATACCCGGATCATTCACCTAAAGGGACTTAGCGGTGATTCTTAGTGAGTCTTCGAGCTGCTTCCTTCCCTTTTGAGAGTGCCCCACTCGGAGTGTCCACCTTTAGCCCATAGCAGTCGCGCATATCGAGTATATATGGAATGAGCAGGTGACGATCATTTGGAGTGGAGCGTACCCGCGTTACTGGGAACGGTGACGGATCCGCCGGAGTAGTCGAGCATCCCTACCCCTACTCGACAGGTTCTAGTTCCTCCCACCCGGGGAGAATTGATGAGGACATCTAGAGCTTATGGGTTGTATTGTGTGTATTGGCTTGTATAGGTGTGTATTATGGGTTGTATTGGCTTGAAAGTGTGTATTTTTTTGATTTCTTTCATTTGGGCTCTCTTTGTAAGGATTTAAGTAAGCCATTGGGCCACATTTATAGGAAGAGTCCATTACTAGGTTGTCATTAGTAGAGTCCATTAGGAGCCTAGTTCATATTGGACCTTAATTGCCACTTAAGGCCCAAGTGGGCTTTCCCCTCCCAAGGACCACCAAGATTTGGAAGGCCCAAGTCTAGACATGGGTTATTGGACTTGAGTGGATGGCCTTGGACCAGCCAAGGCCCATGAGAAGCCCAAGAACGGGGGCGCCCTCTTCCTTTGGCCTTATTAGGCTTGGTTGGTGAAAATTAGGTAAGTTTGAATGGAAATGGTCCAAGTTTGATTAGATTAATGGTTAAAGTTTTGACCACATGGGAGAAATATTTAGGAACTCCCTAATATGCCCTTCCAAATCCTAGATCTATGGGCATTTAGTGTCTTTTTACATTTATTATATATAGCTTGTATTTTCCAATCGATTGAATTAATGAAAGTGAAAAAATCATTGTGCAAGAACCCCTCTCTTGGAGAATTTCGACCTCTCCTCTCTCCCCCCCTGGTTTCTTCATCCCCAACACCCATTCTAGAGTGATATCTCTTTCCCCCCACCTCCGGTGATCATCGGTGCCGCCGCCGCCACCGTTCGTGCCGCCATCACGCCGCCGCGGAGCCGCCTTCGGTGTTCTGTCCATCCTAGATAGAGGCTTCTTATCCAAATATCTACTATCCACCACGTGACGATCTCATGCTGCAATTTTTATGGTGTGTTCTTCCCTTGTATCCCAAGCTCCACCTAAATTTTCACGCCCAAATTCCATCGTTTAGTATTTTCCCATTTTCGTGCATCTTTCATTCCTAGTTCTGTTTTGTCTCTGTCTACAGTGACAGCAGCCCTGTGTTTCCCACCACCGGCCATCTTTTTGATTTATCCAAACCCTCCCAATTTTATTGGGCGTTCTGTCTATCACCCCCTACATTCACAAATTTTCTTAATTTTGTATCAGCCTTCTATCTATTTTTAGAAATTCGTGTTCTTCCTCAGCTACAGTGTTGTCAGCCACATCCCAGATCCGACCACCCTCCACATCCTCAGCAACCTTCAAAATTCACCAATCAGAAGTACATGCTTGATTATTTTTCTGTAAACATCTTGGGTTGAATCCCTTCGAAGAATCTTTCCAACGGCCCCGATTTCGTCGCATTCTGACGTCGGGGCTGATCGCAGAGTCCATTCTCACCGGAGCGCGCGCCGGAAAATAGAACCGACAGGTCCGTGGCCGGTTATTCCGACCGGTGCCGATCGGAGCCGCCCGGTGCCGATCGGAGCCGCCCGGCCTCCGGTCGGCGAACCAGCGTGCCGCCAGCCCAGGAAACACTTCCCTAAGTGTCCCCACTACAGCGGTGTCACCGGGTCCCACTCGACCCCTCCAGACAGCACGTGGGCCCCACCGTCACTAGTTCGGGTGCTGCCGAAGAGACGCGAGAAGCCGCCCGTCAACCTGAATTCGGTCCTCCCGGGCCCGTTTGTGTAGCCCTTTACCTCCCTGCGTGGAGTGGGCAGTAATTCATTTGCTGTAATATGGTGTATTAATTGTCCCGGGAGTACGAGTTTCGGCCGGGTCCGTCTTCCCCACGCCGAGCGCGTGGAGGTATCATTTTCGCTCCCTTCTCAGCATTTTACTTACTTCATATATATTTGTTTATGCCGTTGCTAGAGAGCATGTGTAGGGGTATCTAGCTCACTTTATCTATTCATTACCGCTGCTGCGAGAGAGTGCGAGACCGTCCCGTGACCCGATCCGGGAACACGAGAGAGCCGATCACCCTAGCTCATTACCGGTTTCTCAACCGCGCACGTCCGACGCTTCCCTCGTTAAGGGACAGTCACGAGCTTGTCGTGTCCGTGGTCTCGTCCCGCATCATATATATATATATATATATATATCAAATTGGCGTCTCCCAGGGTGATGGAGGCATCATCCACAACTCCCTTTGGCTAGGGTCTTCTTCACACTCCGACATCGTTTGAGTTCGGGCCTCTCTCTATAAAGGCCCAATTATCCCTTTTGTGCTATCTATTTGAGTCATTTTGATGTAATTTTCATTTTATTTGAGTCATGTCCCTAGGTCTTGCATTTATTTTCCTAAGTTTGAGTGTCATTAGATTGTGTTAGGTTGCTATTGGGCCCAATTCATTGGGCTTAGCCCAAGAGCACCCCCCTACCCCTCGGTTATTTGTCATTGAGTCTTTTGTCAGGGTCTTATTGTAAAATGTGGGTTGCCTATATATAGGGCCCCATTTCCATCATTTTGGACTAATGAATGATTCAATACAAAAGATTTCCATTTGAGTGTTCAAACTTAGTTCTAGTGGAGTGAATCCTATAGTTAGGTGAGAAGCCCTAGGGGAGTGATTCCCCACCCCACCTCTCTCTCTATCCCTCTTTCTCTCTCCTAGGTTCGCCCCCCTCTCTCTCTCCTCCCCTCCCAACCACCTCCAACCCCCACCTACCCCATTAAATCCCCTCCACTTCCCATAGCCACCATAACTCCACCCCCTAGTCCCAAGGAAGAATCTTCCACATTCCAATACTATCTTCCACATTCCAACACTATCTTCCCCATTCCAACACACCCATTCCTCTTCCCCACACAACCTCCCAACTTCCAAGGCCATTTTGAATTTGAAATCCACCTTCCCTCCAAGGTCTTGGCCGCCCCTCTCCCATCTCCATTAGGATAGTTCGCCCCTCTCCCCTCCATTCTCCACCACCCCTTGCACACCCCACCCCTCTCCCTCTAGCTGAACCAGCCCTCTTCCTTGCGCCATTCCCCCCTTTCTCCTGCCTCTCCACCACCATTTGACACCCTCCATACCTCCCCTCCACCATTCTTCATCCACCCCTTCACCATATACTACCACCTCTTCTTCTTCTTAGGTCACTTGAAGGCTATGGCAAGAAGCTGCCGGCAGTCCAGGAGTTACATGTGAACCAGTAACTTGCAGCGGCCACCACGACTTCCTCCGGACGAGTTTGAAGACCCAAGAGCCATTGTCGGAAGCGTCTACCAGTCTCCTTCGCGACAGAAGTGGTTTCATCTTCTTCTGATCTCCGAGCCATCCAGGGGGTCCAATCTCCCACAACTTCGCAGTTCTGCCTCGGCTGAGGACCTGAACCGGATTAGAAGCTCTGCCACGACGAACCTCGGAGGAATCATCCCACAAGCTCTTCTGAAAAGTTCTTCTTCTCCCTGTCTACGTTCAGAATCAAGAAGCAGAATTCCGTTCGGCAGCTTGTGGCAAGAGTTATCATTTTTCTCCCTCAGCTCCGTCGTCCTGCTACCCACAGCCTGCATCGACAAGTCACCATTGTTCTGCATTCCCTAGTCTTCTCCGACATTGGTTGGCTTCCCCGTCAGTTTTTCTGCGAAGAGGACTCGTCCACGACTCCAACGACTCTGACGGCGCTTGATTCCGAGGTTGGGAGCTGCCGGGACGTTCTCTGCAATCTGCTGTTAGAAGTCTGCAACTGCAGGTCCGAGAATCTGATGCTCTGTTCAAATCTCCATCCCGGTCAGCAGAAGCTTCAGAAGAAATTAAAGAAATTCTGAGGCATTCCCTTCCCAGCTACGAAGATTTCCCCACCGGTCTCGTCATCACCGAAATTCCTGAGCGAGTTCTACAGCAGCAACACCGACTACCTATCCCTGTTCGGAGAGAGCAGGCAGAACCGGTGACTTCATCGTTCAATACTTTTAATCCTAGTTTCCCCTCCCCGCTTGGCCGGCTGAAGGCCCCTCCCTGTGTGGAGGTAATTTTGGTTGTAATATCCCTTAACCCCCACCCCAAGATCCCCCTCCTGCGAGAGGTGTAGTGTTGTAAGTTGTTTGGGCAGGTCAAGCTACCCCGACGCGGCGTGTGGGGATCCACTCGCCTCCCCGCTCGCCCTCGTCTCCGACCGGGACCGGTTTCTTCAAACCGATCGAGTAAGTGCTCAAACCATCACTCCATTTAGTGCTTGTCTTTCAATATTAGTTCTTAATTCCGCTGGTTATGCGAGTGAGAGCCCGATCCTCAAGTCTCGTTGTCTTGAGTGACCACCGTGGGAGAAGTGCAACCGGTGCCTTTGGCACTTTATCGGCCCCCTTGAATTGGGCCTCCACACCCATTGGGAATCCCATCTTGGCCTTACTGGCCCTCTACAAGCAAGGGCCCAACCCCTCAACCTCACCTTGGCATTGCCAAGTTACCCCGGGCTTGGGTGAGCGACGAGAGAGCGGCGGCCCAAATTGGCCCGTTTTGATTGCGAATGTGCTTGTTTGCCTAAGTCTAAGGGTGTGTCACATCAATTGGTATCAGAGCAAGTCTTTGACGTGTCTATATCAAGTCTAAGTCCTAGGACCTTTGCATTGTGTGTCCAACATCATTTGCCCCTTGTCTTGCATGTCCACCCGTAGTGGTGCTAGTTACCGATCCGATCCATCATCTTCAAATCCACCCATGGATCCCAATCCTCAACTCAATCAAGATGCTCCTAGGGAGGAACCCCAAGGCCAAATGAATAGGGTAGACGCTGCCCTTACCAACATTCTGGCCCAACTTGAGTCCCTTTCCACTCGAATTGCTCGGCTAGAAGAACATGAGTTCCACCCAAGGAATAATGAACCTAGAGTCCACCCTCCACATGTTGAACCTCATAGGGAAGACCCTCATCCAAGGAATAATGAACCAAGAGTCCATCCACCACATGGTGAGCTACATAGGAATGAGTTCCACCCAAGGAACAATGATCCAAGAGTCCACCCTCCCCATGTTGAGCCTCATAGGGATGAGTTCCACCCAAGGAACAATGGACCAAGAGCCCATCACCCACATGCTGAAATTTATAGGGAGGACTTGGACCTTGACCCCTACCATGACTATGAGAGGCCTCGCCACCATCACATTCATGAAAGGCATCCACGGGACGACCCAGATGACCCTCTCTTAAGGATGATTAAAGTAGAGGCCCCAAACTTTGATGGTTCCCATGAACCAAGTGTCTACTTAGAATGGGAGACCGCCATGGACCAATACTTTGAATGGTACCCTATGACCGACCAAAGGAGGGTAAGATTGGCCAAAATGCATCTCACTAAATTAGCCAAAACTTATTGGCTAAACCAAGAGGGTCTAAGAAAGATTAGGCGGGAAGAGCCTATTGGTACTTGGGAGGGTATGAAGAATCAACTTAGGAACAAATACCTTCCCCAATCCTACCATCAAATGCTCTTAGATGAATGGCAAAGCCTCACCCAAGAAGGGAAGACCGTGGTAGAATATATTGAGAAGTTTGACTCCTATCTTTTGAAGTGCGGAGTTCATGAGGACCCGACCGTTACCTTGTCTCGCTTTAGGAATGGGCTCCAAAGTCACATCAAGAGAGAGCTTTTCATGAGAGATGTTGATAACCTTGAGCTAGCTTATCAAATAGCTAGAGATGTAGAAAGATTCTCTAGGATCCCTCGATTTGCTACTCCCCGACCGGTCGATCCTAAAAGCATGGGACCACGACCCATTACGGCCACTCCCATGAAAGCCCCTAATCCAAGTGGGAATACCCCATTAAGGCCTTACAACCCTCCTCCCACCATCACTCCACACAAGCCCACCCCTAGTCACCCCCTCCCACGGAGGGAAGACATTCCCAAAGGCCCAAATGTAGGAACTACTTCAGGTAGCGGGCGTCAACAATGCTTTAGGTGTCAAGGGTTTGGCCACTTTGCGGGGCAATGTCCATCCAAGGGATTATCTAGCTTGCTTATTGAGGAAGAAGCTCCACCCCAAAAGGAACTTGAAGATGTCGTTGAGGACCATGAAGCCTCACTAGATTGGGAAGAGGAGTATGAAGCCCAATACCTAGAGTCGGGTCTAGATCACACCACTCCATCTACCAACTCTCATCTAGGAGTGATTAGATGCACCCTCACAAAACCCCAAGAAGAGGATTGGCGTCGAACTTCAATCTTTCACACCTTTGTCAAAATAGGGAGCCATGTAAGGAAATTGATCTTGGATAGTGGGAGTTGTGTCAATGCCGTATCACCCGATACCGTCAAGCTTCTTGGGCTAGCTGTCACCCCTCACCCAAGTCCATACCGGGTCTCATGGATCAACAACAACTCCATCCCGGTCAACACTCAATGTCTTGTGCCCCTCACCTTCTCTTCATACCATGGTCAAATATGGTGTGACATCATACCCATGGAAGTAGGTAGCATCCTACTAGGAAGACCTTGGCTTTATGATGTAGATGCCACCATCTTGGGTAGGAGCAACAAATGCACTATTGAACATGAGGGTAAGACTATCCGTCTTAACCCCTCCCCACCTCGTCCCATGACCAAGAGGGACACTCCCCCTCAAGGACAACACCCCACCACCATACAAGTCTCGGGGAACTCCACCCCTCCAATCGCATCCCTCACCCAAACTCCCAAACAAAGTGGGACCTCGGGGTTGGCCAAGGGTCTTCATCTCATCACTAGGAAAGAACTTGAAGAGGAGATAGTTCAAGGAGTACCACTATGTGCGGTGGTCATTTGCCTAGGAGAACCCACTTCCACCAATCCACATCCCATAGAAATCCAACAACTCCTAGAAGAATTCCATGATGTGTTCCCAACGGAGCTCCCGGACCAACTCCCTCCCATGCGGGATGTGCAACATGCAATTGATCTAGTCCCGGGGGCCACTCTCCCAAACCTTCCTCATTATCGCCTCAATCCCACGGATCATGCCGAACTTCGGAGGCAAATAGAGGAACTCATTAGGAAGGGCTTCATTCGCATTAGCAAAAGCCCATGTGCCGTCCCGGCCCTTCTAACTCCCAAGAAGGATGGGTCATGGCGAATGTGTGTGGATAGTAGGGCCATTAACAAAATCACCGTCAAGTATAGGTTTCCCATCCCTAGGCTTGATGACATGCTTGATATGTTAGCCGGAGCCACCATTTTCTCCAAAATTGACCTTAAGAGTGGCTATCACCAAGTTAGGATAAGGCCCGAGGATGAGTGGAAAACGGCTTTCAAAACCAAAGATGGTCTCTTTGAATGGTTAGTCATGCCTTTTGGGCTTTCAAATGCCCCAAGTACTTTCATGCGTCTTATGACGGAGGTCCTTAGGCCATTCATTGGGATCTTTCTAGTGGTCTACTTTGATGATATACTCATCTATAGTCAATCCCAAGAGGCCCACCTTGACCACCTTAGGCAAGTTTGTACCATCCTTCGACAAGAGAGCCTATTTGCTAACTTAGGAAAGTGCCACTTCATGACCACCTCCCTCACCTTCCTAGGATTTGTGGTGTCCACTAAAGGCGTCTCCATGGATCCCGACAAGGTCCAAGCTATTATTGATTGGCCGGAACCCCACACCCTTCATGAGGTCTGAAGTTTCCATGGATTGGCAACATTCTATAGGAGGTTTATTCGTGGATTTAGCACTATCACTGGCCCAATCACCGATTGTCTCAAGAAGGGGACTTTTGTATGGACCAAATCAGCCTCTAAAGCCTTCCAAGAACTTAAGGAGAAGTTGACCCAAGCCCCGGTCCTATGCCTTCCTGATTTCTCTAAAGTCTTTGAAGTCACATGTGATGCATCCGGGATAGGGATAGGAGGGATTCTTAGTCAAGAGGGACACCCGGTAGCCTACTTTAGTGAGAAACTATGTGATGCTAGGACGAGATACTCCACTTATGACAAGGAGTTCTATGCCGTGGTGCAGTCCCTCCGACATTGGAGGCACTACTTGTTACCCAAAGAGTTTGTCATCTTTTCCGACCATGAGGCCCTCAAATACCTCAACTCCCAACAAAAGCTAAATGCCCGACATGCCCGATGGGTTGAGTTCATCCAATCCTACACTTTTGTCATCAAACACAAAGCCGGGAGTGAGAATCGAGCGGCGGATGCCCTTAGTAGGAAAGTTTCCTTGTTATCCACTATCCAAGTGGAAGTGAGTGGATTTGATAGGATCAAGGATGAGTACCCTAACTGCCCCGACTTTGGGCACATCTATACCACCTTGACCACCCATTCTAGCAAGGAACATGAGGGATTTGTCATAGAGGATGGGTTCCTCTTCAAGGGACCAAAGCTTTGCATCCCACGGACCTCACTCCGCGACTTCTTGATTTGGGAATTACATGCGGGAGGGCTAGCTGGTCATTTTGGAGTCCACAAAACCATTGCTCTAGTTGAGGGACAGTTTCATTGGCCAAGTCTCAAGAGAGATGTAGGCAAGATAGTGGGTCAATGCCGAACATGTGCTTCGGCCAAACAGGTGAAACAAAATACTGTCCTATATACCCCACTCCCCATCCCCGACCGTCCATGGCAAGACTTGAGTATGGACTTTGTGCTAGGATTACCCAAGACTCAAAAAAGGCATGACTCCATCTATGTGGTCGTTGATAGATTCTCTAAAATGGCCCATTTCATCCCATGCTCCAAAACCTCCGATGCCTCCCATGTGGCCCGATTGTTCTTTGATGAGGTTGTCCGTCTCCACGGGCTACCTAAGACCATAGTCTCCGATAGGGATGTCAAATTCACTAGCTACTTTTGGAAAACTCTTTGGCACATGATGGGTACCCTCCTCAAATTCTCCACTGCCTACCACCCCCAAACGGATGGCCAAACAGAAGTTTTCAATCGGAGTCTAGGGAACCTCCTTAGGTGTCTTATTGAGGATCGCCCTGAAAATTGGGATCTCATCTTACCCCAGGCTGAATTTGCATATAACAACTCCATCAATAAGTCTATAGGGATGAGTCCATTTGAAGCCGTGCATGGATACAAACCAAGAAAGCCTTCCGATCTCATTCCCCTTCCCCAGCATGCTAGAGTGTCCATTTCAGCCGAGTCTTTTGCACAATATATTAGAGAATTGCATGAAGAAATTCGTAAGCACATCAGAAAAAAGAATGAGGCTTATTAAAGGCTGGCCGACTCTCATCGGCGTCACCAAGAATTCCATGTGGGTGACTTTGTGATGGTAAGGACGGAGAGGCTCTCCCCGGGAGCCAACTCTAAACTGAGGCAACGTGGGGCTGGTCCCTTCCAGGTCTTGAGGCGCATTGGTGCAAATGCCTACGAGTTAGATCTCCCTGAGGAGTATGGAATAAGTCCCACATTCAATGTCGCCGACCTAGTGCCATATAAGGGAGCCACGGTGGTACCTAGTGAGGAGATTGAGCCTACTTCTTCCATTGAGAGAACACCCACCCGTGAGGAGAGACCACCAGCCAAGAGAGCCCAGCGTGAACGAATTGAACAAATATTGGATGAACAAGTCACTACCACTCGGAGCAAGGCATATGAGCGCTATCTCGTCAGGTGGAAGGATCGGCCCCCTTCGGAAGATTCTTGGGTGAGTCGGGAGGATCTCCAGCGGTTGGATTCGGACCTCCTCGAGCAGTACCACAGTCGGATGGACCCCTACTCGACGGAGTCGAGCTCTTCACAGCCCAGGGAATTTGATGGAGGCATCATCCACAACTCCCTTTGGCTAGGGTCTTCTTTACACTCCAGCATCGTTTGAGTTCGGGCCTCTCTCTATAAAGGCCCAATTATCCCTTTTGTGCTATCTATTTGAGTCATTTTGATGTAATTTTTATTTTATTTGAGTCATGTCCCTAGGTCTTGCATTTATTTTCCTAAGTTTGAGTGTCATTAGATTGTGTTAGGTTGCTATTGGGCCCAATTCATTGGGCGTAGCCCAAGAGCACCCCCTACCCCTCGGTTATTTGTCATTGAGTCTTTTGTCAGGGTCTTATTGTAAAATGTGGGTTGCCTATATATAGGGCCCCATTTCCTTCATTTTGGACTAATGAATGATTCAATACAAAAGATTTCCATTTGAGTGTTCAAACTTAGTTCTAGTGGAGTGAATCCTATAGTTGGGTGAGAAGCCCTAGGGGAGTGATTCCCCACCCCACCTCTCTCTCTATCCCTCTTTCTCTCTCCTAGGTTCGCCCCCCTCTCTCTCTCCTCCCCTCCCAACCACCTCCAACCCCCACCTACCCCATTAAAGCCCCTCCACTTCCCATAGCCACCATAACTCCACCCCCTAGTCCCAAGGAAGAATCTTCCACATTCCAATACTATCTTCCACATTCCAACACTATCTTCCCCATTCCAACACACCCATTCCTCTTCCCCACACAACCTCCCAACTTCCAAGGCCATTTTGAATTTGAAATCCACTTTCCCTCCAAGGTCTTGGCCGCCCCTCTCCCATCTCCATTAGGATAGTTCGCCCCTCTCCCCTCCATTCTCCACCACCCCTTGCACATCCCACCCCTCTCCCTCTAGCTGAACCAGCCCTCTTCCTTGCGCCATTCCCCCCTTTCTCCTGCCTCTCCACCACCATTTGACACCCTCCATACCTCCCCTCCACCATTCTTCATCCACCCCTTCACCATATACTACCACCTCTTCTTCTTCTTAGGTCACTTGAAGGCTATGGCAGAAAGCTGCTGGTAGTCCAGGAGTTACAGGTGAACCAGTAACTTGCAGCGGCCACCACGACTTCCTCCGGACGAGTTTGAAGACCCAAGAGCCATCGTCGGAAGCGTCTACTAGTCTCCTTCGCGACAGAAGTGGTTTCATCTTCTTCTGATCTCCGAGCCGTCCAGGGGGTCTAATCTCCCACAACTTCGTAGTTCTGCCTCGGCTGAGGACCTGAACCGGATTAGAAGCTCTGCCATGACGAACCTCGGAGGAATCATCCCACAAAATCTTCTGTAAAGTTCTTCTTCTCCCTGTCTACGTTCAGACTCAATAAGCAGAATTCCGTTCGGCAGCCTGTGGCAGGAGTTATCATTTTTCTCCCTCAGCTCTATCGTCCTGCTACCCACAGCCTGCATCGACAAGTCGCCATTGTTCTGCATCCCCTAGTCTTCTCCAACATCGGTTGGCTTCCCCGTCAGTTTTGCTGCGAAGAGGACTCGTCCAAGACTCCAACAACTCTGACGGCACTTGATTCCGAGGTCGGGAGCTGCTGGGGCGTTCTTTGCAATCTGCTGTTAGAAGTCTGCAACTGCAGGTCCGAGAATCTGATGCTCTGTTCAAACCTCCATCCCGGTCAGCAGCGGCTCCAGAAGAAATTAAAGTAATTCTGAGGCATTCCCTTCCCAGCTACGAGATTTCCCCACTGGTCTCGTCATCAGTGAAATTCCTGACCGAGTACTACAGCAGCAACACCGACTACCTATCCCTGTTCGGAGAGAGCAGTAGAACCGGTGACTTCATCGTTCAATACTTTTAGTCCTAGTTTCCCCTCCCCGCTTGGCCGGCTTAAGGCCCCTCCCTGTGTGGAGGTAATTTTGGTTGTAATATCCCTGAACCCCTACCCCAAGATCCCCCTCCTGCGAGAGGTGTAGTGTTGTAAGTTGTTTGGGTAGGTCAAGCTACCCCGACGCGGCGTGTGGGGATCCACTCGCCTCCCCGCTCGCCCTCGTCTCCGACCGGGACCGGTTTCTTCAAACCGGTCGAGTAAGTGCTCAAACCATCACTCCATTTAGTGCTTGTCTTTCAATATTAGTTCTTAATTCCGCTGGTTATGCGAGTGAGAGCCCGATCCTCAAGCCCCGTTGTCTTGAGTGATCACCGTGGGAGAAGTGCAATCGGTGCCTTTGGCACTTTGTCGGCCCCCTTGAATTGGGCCTCCACACCCATTGGGAATCCCATCTTGGCCTTGCTGGCCCTCTACCAGCAAGGGCCCAACCCCTCAACCTCACCTTGGCATTGCCAAGTTACCCCGGGCTTGGGTGAGCGACGAGAGAGCGGTGGCCCAAATTGGCCCATTTTGATTGCGAATGTGCTTGTTTGCCTAAGTCTAAGGGTGTGTCACATCACAGGGAGTCTTCATTTAATTGAAGATGACCTGGCCGCCGTCAATTAAGTAATTGGCATCCTGGCTTGGGGCGCCAATTGCAGAGGCTATTTTTTTGAAAAAAAATATATAATTAAAGAATTGACACCCCTACAAGCAGTCTTCAATTAATTGAAGACTCGCTGGCTGCCGCTATTTAACGAATTGAAGACTTGCTGGCTGTCGTTATTTAATGAATTTAAGACTCTGTGAGTAGTCTTCATTTAATTGAAGACTCTCCGGAGTGTCTTTAATTTATGTACATGTTCAACTCGAATTGATGACACTACGTAGGGTCACCAATTGAGTTATGCTTCGTATCAGAATGGCACATTCTATGATACAAGCAACTATTCATTTTTCCAAAGTTTCTATGAATCAGAATCCGATGACATGGTCATGTGGAGAAAAATCTCAGGGTCACATAAGTATATTCTGGCAAAATTTTCATGGTTCAGTTTATTAGTTATAGTTTTTTGAATGCGTTAATTTACTAAGTTCTGGAAATTACAGAAAATTAAATTGACGACATGGTACATGTCTTCAAATAATTGACGACCCTTCGGGAAGTCTTCAATTTTGAAATTGGCGCCCGGGTCAGGGTCGCCATTTACAGGAAGTTGTTCACTATTCATCAGTATGAAGTTACTCTGAATCAGAAAGTAAGAGTACGTGCAGGTAGGGAAAAACATCAGGATTCCAGAAACATGCTCATGTACAAATTTCATGCTTTAGTTTGATAGTTATGGATTTTTGAATGTGTTGAATTATCAATTACTGAAAATTTCAAAAATGGAAATGACGACATGGAACATGTCTTCATTTAATTGATGACTCCTCGCGGAGTCTTCAATTTTGTAATTGGCACCCTGGTCAGGGGAGCCATTTACAAGAGAGCTGGGACCCTCCGGGTTTTAAAACATGAATGTATTCTGTGTAACAGATGTTGGGTTTGGTGCAGTAGATTCAGAGGGGGGTGAATGAATCTCTCCTTAAAAATTTCGCCCAATTAAAAATTATAGTTCACTAACTAGACAAAACTGAAGGCTAATAAGCAATTGCGGAATAACAATGTTAAAGGACGCTCAATACCACTGTCAAACATATAGTGTGCGTAGCAATGAAATGAAATGAACACATATAGAAAGTCAACCCATATCGTCCCTATGCATTCATCTAGCGCCAAACACACAAAGAGATCAAACCACTGCACAAGGAGTTTTTAGGTGGTTCGGTCCTCCAGACCTACGTCCACCCCACACTCAACCTGAGTTTGGCTTACTGCTGACTCACAGCTTGAACCGCTGGGCATCACAGCTTGCCTACAAACCGCTGAGCCTCACAGCTTGCTGTCCTAGGTATCCACCTCGCCCGCTGAGCAACACAGCTTGCTGTCCAGTGGAATCCACCACTGCAACCGCTGGGGATTACAGCTTGACCCGTCCAGAGGCAGCACCTCTGCAAACGCTGACTAACAGCTTGAAGAAAGGTAAAAGATGAAACAAGAAAATGGGAAACAAACAGCGACTGAAAGCTGTAAATGAAGCACAAATAATATGGCTCTCAACAGAGCTGACTGGCCTGGATTTGATCCACGGTCCAGTGAGGACTGATCTTCAGACTCCTCTCTTCTTCTCTCGATCTCACTCTCTCTCTTCTATTTCTTTCTCTTCTGCTTCTTCTCTGCTCTCTGTCTCTCTTTCTTTTCTTCTTCTTCTCTGCTCTTCTTCTCTTTCTCTTTTTCCTTCTCCTTCTCTTTTCACTGGATCGTGCAGGCTATCCTCTGCTTCTGCTTCTACTTCGATCAACCTCTCTGCTCACGATCAGTCTTCTTCAGAGGAAGAAGGCTTCATATATATATAGCAGCAGCAGATTAGGGCGTGTGCTCTCCACATCTCCCACCCAGAAGCCTTAAACATGTGGCAGCCTCTCAGCCAGCTGATCACACGTGTCACGATCCTGGCACTACCCTTATCCTCGGATCACGTGCCCTTCTTAAGCTCTGCAAGGAGTCCCTGTCAGACAGTCGAATAGGATTATCAGTTTAATGTCGACACCTTGTACATACTTTATAGTATATAATGTGCAATGTGTAGACTTTGCAATGCGAAGACAAAGCATGTACATACTTCATGTTGTGAATGCAAAGCAAAGTATGTACATCAAGAACGAATGAACAATGGCTGTATGGACTTGCGTTCTGACCAATGTACATACTTACCCCTTGAAGCGTGTACAGACTTCATGTTCACTATGCAGACTTTGTGATGTATGGACTCTGTAAAGCGACATCAATGTAAAGACTCTGCATTGTATAGACTACATATATGCAGTGCTATGGCATGTGCAGACTTCGTGGATGCAAAGCTAAGGTGTGTACAGACTTAGTGAATGCAACACTGAAGCAATGTATAGACTTCACGTTTATGTGCATGACAAAGCAATGTACATACTTGACCGCTGCGAACACAGGTTGTACATACTTTGATTGCATGCATGAGAAAGCAGTGTACAGACTTGCTGTGAAGAACAATGCCCAAATGCAGTGTATGGACTTAGCGTGAATGCAATGCAGACACAAGAGTGTATAGACTTGATGAATGCGATGCAGACACACAGAGTGTATAGACTTGATGAACAATGCATTCTAGGCAGATCCTGTACAGACTTGAGAGACGATGCATGCATGATGTATAGACTTGTCCAATGTACAGACTTAGCATGAGACGCTAAGTGAGATGGAGGACGATGTACAGACTTGAAGTGTAATGCATGCAGACGGTTGTACAGACTTGGTCTTACAGTGTATAGACTTAGACAAACAACTGAACGATGCATGGACTTGCCAATTCAAGGGCTGTACAGACTTGATGCAATGCAAGGCAACGAATGCATAGACTACAAGCCAATGTATAGACTTAAAGCTCATGCAAGCAAAGCCAATGTATAGACTTGGCGTTTGTGTGAGCATGCGATGTACAGACTTTGTGTTGTGAACACAGGCTGTACAGACTTGCTAACATGCATGAAAAAATGACATTGTATAGACTTGGCCAATGCAGCGATGTATGGACTTGCACAGTTCTAGCTACAGTGCAATGTATAGACTTGGCCAATGCAACGATGTATGGACTTGCACAGTTCTAGCTACAGTGCAATGTATAGACTTGGAAGCATATGAACATGGCACTGTACAGACTTTGAGTGAGAGCCTAATGTACAGACTTGGTGGAACTGAGCGTAGGTAAAGATTAAGAATGTATAGACTTGCTCAGTTCAGCACGTAGGTAAAGATGCCAATGCAGTGTACAGACTTTGCAAGAAACACTAGACGCTGTACATACTTAGCCACAAGTTGAACAATCGGATGTATAGACTTGAGATGAATGCATGAACAGTCCGATGTACAGACTTGCCAAATGTATATACTTTAAGTCCAATGCAAAAGGATGTACAGACTTGGATGAATGAACAAGCATGAATGTATAGACTTTGAAAGACACTGTATGAACAACATGATGCAATGTACAGACTTGGGCTGTACAGACTTGCTGCCTAGTCGATGTACAGACTTCCTATATGTTAAAGTCCAATGTATAGACTTGCTGAGATATGCACCTGAAGAATGTACAAACTCTCTCAACTCTGTGACGTGCAACTAATCAATGTGTAGACTTCAGAAATGCATGGAGACGCACATAGGCTGTATAGACTTGAGAATGCAAGATGTATAGACATGCGAATCTGATGTATAGACTTGAGGGGGGGCCGACCCATCTAAGAAGGGGGTCGACCCACAGAGCTAGCACACTCATGCATTCTCCACAGAACAGATCAGATATAACACACTCATGCATTCTCCACAGAATAGATCAGATATAACACACTCATGCATTCTCCACAGAATAGATCAGTCATATGCATTCATGTTGCTATCATTCAATGTGATGTTCTTAGCAAAACAATATGGTGACTCATTTATGTTGCTATCATTAAAACACCACAATATCATCAAAGCACAAGGGGCACAACAACAGAGGCTATATATTAAGGTTTAAAACATGGTTATTAAGACTGTAAAACTAGTATAATAAAATATGTTCAAAAACTCATGAAATCATGCTAATAACTAAGTTCAAACTCATAAAGATCATGGTAACAGTATGTATAGAATCATATGCGACATGTGTAACAAGCTGTTAAAATATGTATAACATGGTATTATTTCTTGATCATGGTAAATCCAGGTAATATATATATATATATATATATATATATATATAGCATGGATGATGAGTTAATCTAACTCTAAGCATGCATAAGTTAACCTATTTAGCTACTAGTTAGGGAAGGATTTGAGAACACCTACCTTTTTGATGTGTGATTACAAAGAAAGATGACAGGATGAAGCCACACGTTCCCCGCCGCCGTAGTAGGACGTAGACTTCACGCTTTTTGAGGAACAAAGGGAAATATTCCCTTCTGCAAGCACTGAAAGATGGTAGTAGCCTCTGACAGTGCTTCGTAGGGGATTAGTTATAGGGATATGCAAAGCATTTGGTTATTGCCTTGCGGGTCCTACTGAGTAGGCATGGGGTTTGCCAGTTAAAATGAGGTTGTTTGTGTCTCAACCTTCTAGAAACATAGGTTTAAATGACGCCCTTGTAAGGGGTCGTTCATTAATCTAGGTGATACTATTCACGTAAATGACGCCTTGCATGAGGGCGTCATTAGTCTAGGTGGCATTATTGATGAGAATGACACCCTTGCAAGAGGGTGTTAATTTGTAGACAATCCTGCCACATTCACGTGTTAGCATTCAAGATGTACATATATATATTAATATTATAATGGGATGGGGTCCTATTGAAAATGGCGCCTCCATGCATGGTCTTCAATATTGAAATTGGCGTCGAGGTGAGGGGTCTTCAATTTGGAAGTTGGAAAAGGTGGAATCCACTTACGTACAACCCATGGCCCATGTGTTAAAGTTTGTCTTGTACTTTTATATGATAACCCTCTCATGGTTTAGTTCTTTATGCAAGACCTTTCATGTAAGATTCTTTAAGGAAAAGTCACTACGTACTATAAAAAAAGTGATGGTTGTACATTTATATGCTAGCCCCCATGAGGTTTGGCTCTTTACATAAAGCCTTCATGTTTCTTTATGGCATAACGTGACATTGGCTTGTATATTTATATAGTAGTCCTTATGAGGTTGGATTCTTTATGTACGGCCTTCATGTATGATTTCTTTTAGGAAGAAGTTTTAAATTTACTCAATGGTTTTTTTATCGGGGGTGCTATAAGATGAATATGTACAGCCCGAACTCAATAGTCCACTCCGCTTTGTCTCCGCTTCATCTCCATATTCCATCTTCGCTTGCGCTTCCCCTCCGCTCGCTCCCCTGCAAAGAGGACATTAAGGAGGGGCATCTGTTGACACCCGTTTTATGACCGATAAGTCGGGTCATCTCCTTGTTCATTCTATATGATGCTCCGAGTTGTTCACCTTTATTGAGCCTTATTGGTCAATTTGAGGTCTATTTCGTGAGTCGTATCTCCTTGGTTGGGTTTGGTTCCTTATCCCTTTCCGCTAGACGAATCTTGGCAAGCTCTCATTTTTTGAACTTTATTCTCTCTAACGGTCCATCATAGGGGCATTACAGTCCTGTAACGCATCTACCCTGGTGTGTTACATCCTTCCAGAGTCCTTAAGCTTGGGGCTTCCTTTCAAGCTTATCTTTTGTCTATTTGTTGAGTGTGACGGTTTATCGTGCAGCCGTTACATTGGTTGTGACACATCTACCCTAGAGCGTTATGTTCATCTAGAGTCCTACGTTTGCAAACTTCTCCCGTTGATCTTATCTTATAAAGGATAGGGTTGTGTGACGGTTCCTCCCTAGAGCGTTACATCAGTGTGGCGGTCTATCGTGCGACCGTTACATCCAACAGAGAGTCCTGCCAAGCCTGGCCTTTGCTCTGCTATTCCGTGATCGAACTAAGAGTTTGATTCTTTGGTTTCTCTCTCGATACTCATCCTAAGGAGCTTCCGTTTGATTCTGTGGACTCTTGAGAGTATTATCTTCAAGAGTTTGCCGAGAAACGTCCTACTTTCTAGCTGGATTATCCTCTACTCAAACCTAGACTTTGAGGGTCTATAAATAGAACCCTTGACTTCATGGCTTGAGGAGGAGACATCTGGAGTTTACGTCGAAGTGTTGCCGCATCCTGGAGCTAGAACCAACAAAGGAGAGCTGCTTCCTTCATCCATCTACTTCCAAAGTTCAGGGAGTATTGTTTCCAAGAGTTTAATTCAGTCAAGTCTTGTTCTTAGTGCCTTTTCCCTCTTTTCAAACATCATAGCATTGTCCCTCTCCATCTCCCACGTTCTTGCACTCGCTGCATTCATTTAAAACATCCTCCCATCTTTTAAAATGCCCTAGAGGTGTTAAAAAAACCAACCTCCCCAGTATTTCCCTTTCCTTTTGCATGTTCTTAAGTTTCTTGGATTTATTGATACTACTTTGTCTAAGGGCTAATCTGGGTTATTTTTCTTGTGTCCTACACTCTTTTGCAGGTTTACAGGGTCCATATCACAAGGCCCAAGCTCTCTAGCTGGCTGGAAAGCTTGGATATCAAAATGATGTGACACAACCTAAGACTTAGGCAAGCAAGCACATTCACAATCAAAAGGGCCAATTTTGGGCCGCCGCTCTCCCGTCGCTCACCCAAGCCCGGGGTGACTTGGCGATGCCAAGTGGAGGATGAGGGGTTGGGCCCTTGCTGGTAGAGGGCCAGCAAGGCCAAGACTTGATTCCCAATGGATGTGGAAGCCCAAGACAATGGGGCGGACCAAGTGCCAAAGGCACCGGTTTCTCTCTTTTCCCACGGTGATCACTTATAGCACAAGAGCTTAAGGATCGAGCTCTCATTCACGGCCAGCGGAGTTTATGAACTAATATTGAAAGAACAAGCACAAATTAGAGCAAAGTTTGGAGCACTTACTCGACCGGTTTGAAGAAACCGGTCCCGCTCGGAGACGAGGGCGAGCGGGGAAGCGTGGGCTCCCCACACGCCGCGCCGGGATAGCTTGACCTGTTTAAGCTATTACAACACTACACCCCATGCAAGGGGGGGATCGTGGGGAAGGAAAGATGATAGTTACAATCAAAACTACCTCCACGCAGGGAGGGGCCTTCAGCCGGCCAAGCGGGGTGGGGAAAACTAGGGCTAAAATGATGATGAAGTGAATATGCTGAATCTACCTTCTCTCGGCAATTGTGGACAGACAGTTGGTACTGTGGCTGCAGAACGTGATAAAGAATTTTTCCGAGGGCGAGACCAATGGGAAAATCTTTGTTACTGGAACTGGAGTGCCTCTAAATTTTTCCGAATTCTTCTGGGGTCGCTGCTGGCCTGGGCAGGAGCTCGAACAGAGACGCTGATTTTCGGACTGACAGCAACTGGTTACTAACAGCAGGAAGAAGAGGTTGCCTCGGCTGCTCCCGAACTCCAAATCAGGTTCTGCCAGAGCCACTGGAACCGTGGACGAGTCTTCTTTACAAAAGAACTGACGGGGAAGCCGAAAGATGCCAGCGAAGATCAGGGGACCCAGAAAAGTGAGTGGGGGTCGGTGCAGACTGTGGGAAGCAGAGTCGCACGCCTGAGGAAGAAAATTCTTAACTTCTGCTGCCGGATGCCGAACGGAGTTCCGCTTCTTGGTTATGAAAGTAGACAGGGAGAGGAAGAACTTTTCAGAAGAGCTCATGGCCTGATTCCTCCGGGGATTGTCGTGGTGAAGCTTTCTCTCCGGATCAGGATCTCTACAGAGCTAGCTCCTGGTTTCCAACAGCATGTTGCAGAGGATGCCCCGGCAGCTCCCGACCTCGGAATCAAGCGCCGTTCAGAGTCGTTGGAATCATGGACGAGTTCTCTTCGCATAAAAACTGACGGGGAAGCCAACCGATGTCGGAGAAGACTAGGGGATGCAGAACATTGGCGACTGGTCGGTGTAGACTATGAGTAGTAGATCTGCGTAGGTAAGGGAGAAAAATGAAAACTCTGGATCACGAATGCCGAATGAAGTTCTGTTTCTTGATCCTGGAAGTAGACTGGGCAATGAAGAACTTTGAAGAAGAACTCGTGGACTGATTCCTTCGGGGTTCGTCGTGGCAGAGCTTCTAATTTGGCTCAGGTCCTCAGCCGAGGTAGAACTGCGCAGTTGTGGGAGAATGGATCTCCTGGATGGCTCAGAGATCAGAAGAAGATGAAACCACTTCTGTTACGAAGGAGACTAGTAGACGCTTCCGACGATGGCTCTTGGGTCTTCAAACTCGTCCGGAGGAAGTAGTGGTGGCCGCTGAAAGTTGTTGGTTCATCTGTAACCTCTGGACAGCAAACTGCAACTTCGAAGTAGCTTCCAATGATCAAGAAAGAAGAAGGGGTAGGGGGTAGATGAGTGTGGGAGTGACCCCTGGTTGTAAGGGGGTCTTGGAGGGGGTGTTCTAAGGTGTGGGAGGTGGAGAATAAGGTCTGGAAGAGGGTCCAACAGATGGTGGTAGTGGGGGCTACGAATTTGGGAAGGTGGGTGAGAGGGAAAGGGTATTTGAAAATGGGTTTAAGGGTGGGGTTAATTTGTTTGTCTTGGGAATGGGGGGGTTGTGTTGGGGAAGGGAATGGGTGCTTGGGGTAGTGGGAGGGGTGCTTGGGATAGTGGGAAGGGTGCTTGGGAAAGTGGGAGGGGTAGTTGGGGGTTGGATGGTGAGGAGAGGATTGGTGGAGGGGGTCTTGGGAAGGGATGGAGTATTGATGAGGGTTGTGGGGAATGAGAAGAGGCTTAAATGGGGTAGGTGGGGAGTAGAGGTGGTTGGGAAGGGAGGAGAGAGAAGAAAATTCGAATTTGGGTGTTGAGGAGAGAGAAAGTGGAGTGAAAAAGAGAGATTAAGAGAGGGAAGGGGGGAATCTCTCCCCTAGGGTTTCTCACCCAAAAAATAGAATCTCTCCACTAGATAAGAAGTATAAACTCTCAAAATGGCAAGTTTTTTCATTCATTGATTCATTAAGTTGAAATGGGGGGAATGGGGTCCTATATATAGGCAACCCACATTTTACAATAAGTCCCTGACAAAAGACTCAATGACAAATAACCGAGGGGGTAGGGGTGCACTTTGGCCAAACCCAATGAATTGGGCCCAATAACTAACTAAACAACATAATGACTCTCAAACTTAGGGAAATAAGCACAAGACCTAGGAACATGACTCAAGTAAAATGAAAATTACATCAAATGACTCAAATAAAAAATTACATAGGACTCAAAATTAAATGACTAGACCATGTCGGATGCAACCGGGGCGAGGAGACGAGCTGTGAACGTGGGCATGGGAGGTGATGTCCCCATCATACTCCCGGGGTGCAGAGAACTTGACTCCGTCGAGTCAGTGTCCTTCCCTCCTTGGTGGGTGTTGAAGTGGTACTGCCCTCAAGTCTTCCGAATGAGACCGATCCATCCACCTGCCGAGATAGCACTCGTATACCTTGCTCCTGGTGGTAGTGACCTGTTCATCCAATATTCGTTCAATGCGCTCACGCTGGGCTCTCTTAGCTGGTGGACTCTCCTCATGGGTGGGTGCTCTCTCAACGGAGGGAATAGGCTCAATATCCTCACTAGGTACCACCGTGGGTCCCTTGTATGGCACTAGGTCGGCGACACTGAATGTGGGACTTACCCCATATTCCTCGGGGACTCATAGGCATTTGCACCAATGCGTCTCAGGACCTGGAAGGGACCAGCCCCACATAGCCTCAATTTGGAGATGACTCCCGGGGAGAGCCTCTCCTTCCTCACCATCACAAAGTCACCCATGTGGAATTCTTGGTGACGCCGATGAGAGTCGGCCACCCTTTTATCAGTCACATTCTTCTTGATAATGTGCTTGCGGATCTCTTCATGCAATGTTGTGAATGCAGACATTCTAAGAGTGATAGGTGGACCTAGGCAACCAAAAGTAGACCTATCATGTAATGATGCAGTGTAGTCTTTGGTCAGCCTAGGTGGGCCGGGGCACCCGTAGGTGGCCCTATCATGCAAATTGGTGATAAATATCGGGGGACCCAGACATCTGTAGATGCCTCTGACATGCTTAAGACCCATGATGAATGAAGGTGGACCATGACATCTGAATATGGAACACTCATACTTTCTACTTGACATGTGGGTGATATGAATGAATGGACCCAACATAGTGTTCATGCCAAGGGGTGTGGTAAGCCTAGACACATGCATACTTTTCCCAAAGGTGACTTCCATGTGTATAGGTGTGGGACAACCTTTGAACTCCTATTGGAAAGGATCGAATGGATCTAAGAAGGTGGTCGTCATGGGGTGGGGCACAACTTTATTACCTAGGGATATGTGGCCCAAGGTCATGGCTCCCAAGGTGTAACCCGAGTCATGGATGAGGTGGGTTTGGCCCAATATGGTGGGTGAGGGTAGGAAAGGGTGGGTGGTTGGTAAGATGGTTGGGTCATATGAGTCCCTTGACTCCCATTAGAATGGATCATATGGATCATAAAATGGGTCACCTAGGGGGAGGAACTCCATGTCCTCAAGATCCTTAAAAGGTGCTAAGTCATCCTTCTCCATGATAGTTGGGCCAATGTTCTTGATAAGTGGGTCGGCCATGAGTGGAGGGCGTGGCTTTCTACCCGAGATAAGAAGCTCTAAATCGAGGAGAAGGTTGGGCTCATCAAGTGTAGGGAGGAATAGAAGGAGGTCGCTAGTGTAGCAACCAATGGTGCAAACCGAGGTGATAGACCCTATGCATAGGTGTAGGAGGCTAAGGCTCCTAGGTTGTTCGACCATAGGGGTCAACATACTAGTCATCTCTAATTGCCATGATATGCCCTTGAGAAGGTCCTCTAAGGTCTCCACTTGATAGGATGCTTGGATTGTGGTGTGATAGGAGAAGAAGGGCACTATGGGAAGGTCTCGTTCTATGGGAGGGAAAACATGGGCCGGGGTCTCTCGAATTGGGCTCTCCTTTAGCCAACTAACAATGGGTTCTCCTAAGATGAGCTCCGCCCCAACTAGAGAGGGTGGTGTAAGGTAAAGACCATCGTGTGAGGTTTCTTCTTCAGCTTGGACTTGGGTTTCCTCCAAAGTGGGTGGTGGGTTTGGAGTGCTCACAACTATTGGATTGGGTATGAGTTCTGCTACCAAGGAGGTGAGAGAGTCTTTTGGGGTGATGAGGGTTTGTGTGTGGTGTTCCCAGGGTAGAGGGTAAAGGGAAACTTGGATTGGGATTGGTAGGATGTGGTTTGGGAGTGGAAGTAGTGGAGGTATAGGTTGGGGTAGGATGGGGTTTGGAAGTGGAAGGTGGGTTGGGTGACAGGATTTGGGGTGGGTGGTGGTGGCCGTCATGGTTCTAGGTGGAGGGATGGACACGAGGTCTACTTGGATTTGAATGGTGAGAATAGGGTGAGTGGTGGTCTCTTTTGGGGAAACCGGGTCGGTTAGGGGTCTCTTCCCCTTGGGATCGGCTGGTTGTGGAGGGGTGGTAGTGGGGGCCAATTGAGTTTGGATAGATAGGTTTGCGGAAGGAGGTTTTGGTTGGAGTGTGGGGATCCTCATGGGATTTGGTGGAGAGGTGGTTGTTTAGTTTATTTGGGTCTTAAGGGAGAGGACTTGGTCGCGAAGTGTTGTTATGATGGTTGAGAGATGAATTGTTGGGGGTGGTGGGGGTGGAGACCAATGGTCGGTCTCAAGTTGGCCGGGTGGGGGTGGAGGAGTGGTAGTGCTCCTCGGGTTAGGGGTGCTTGAGTAGGAGGGGTGGAAATGTTTGGGGATGTAGATCTTTCTAAGTTCTACCTTCATCTCTTCCCATGAGTGAATAGGTTCTTGTCTTCTAACCCTCCTTAAGCCCTCTATGTGTTCCCACTTACTCTTGGCTTGACCCCGAAGTCGTCCCTTGGCCTTTCGGACTCTCGCGCATCCATATACCCAAGTCTTTTCAAAGTACTTTTCTATGGTAGCCTCCCACCTAAGATAGTCACTAGAATGTGATCCGTCAAAGGTAATATCCCTATCTAGGATGAAGTCCATGGGTGGTGAGTAGGCTAAGTAGGTGGCCATGATGATCGGGGGAATCAATGCAAGGGTCGGATTGATGATGACTCCAATGCAAGCATGCCCTAGGACTTGACTTGATAGAGACAAGTCAATGACTTGCTCTGATACCAATTTATGTGACACAACCTAAGACTTAGGCAAGCAAGCACATTCACAATCAAAAGGGCCAATTTTGGGCCGCCGCTCTCCCGTCGCTCACCCAAGCCCGGGGTGACTTGGCGATGCCAAGTGGAGGATGAGGGGTTGAGCCCTTGCTGGTAGAGGGCCAGCAAGGCCAAGACTTGATTCCCAATGGATGTGGAAACCCAAGACAATGGGGCGGACCAAGTGCCAAAGGCACCGGTTTCTCTCTTTTCCCACGGTGATCACTTACAGCACAAGAGCTTAAGGATCGGGCTCTCATTCACGGCCAGCGGAGTTTATGAACTAATATTGAAAGAATAAGCACAAATTAGAGCAAAGCTTGGAGCACTTACTCGACTGGTTTGAAGAAACCGGTCCCGCTCGGAGACGAGGGCGAGCGGGGAAGCGTGGGTTCCCCACACGCCGCGCCGGGGTAGCTTGACCTGTTTAAGCTATTACAACACTACACCCCATGCAAGGGGGGGATCGTGGGGAAGGAAAGATGATAGTTACAATCAAAACTACCTCCACGCAGGGAGGGGTCTTCAGCCGGCCAAGCGGGGTGGGGAAAACTAGGGCTAAAATGATGATGAAGTGAATATGCTGAATCTACCTTCTCTCGGCAATTGTGGACAGACTGTCGGTACTGTGGCTGCAGAACGTGATAAAGAATTTTTCCGAGGGCGAGACCAATGGGAAAATCTTTGTTACTGGAACTGGAGTGCCTCTGAAGTTTTCCAAATTCTTCTGGGGTCGCTGCTGGCCTGGGCAGGAGCTCGAACAGAGACGCTGATTCTCAGACTGACAGCAACTGGTTACTAACAGCAGGAAGAAGAGGTTACCTCGGCCGCTCCCGAATTCCAAATCAGGTTCCGCCAGAGCCGCTGGAACCGTGGACGAGTCTTCTTTACAACAGAACTGACGGGGAAGCCGAAAGATGCCAGTGAAGATCAGGTGACCAAGAATAGTGAGTGGGGGTCGGTGCAGACTGTGGGAAGCAGAGTTGCACGCCTGAGGAAGAAAATTCTTAACTTCTGCTTCCAGATGCCGAATGGAGTTCCGCTTCTTGGTTATGAAAGTAGACAGGGAGAGGAAGAACTTTTCAGAAGAGCTCGTGGCCTGATTCCTCCAGAGATTGTTGTGGTGAAGCTTTCTCTCCGGATCAGGATCCCTGCAGAGCTAGCTCCTGGTTTCCAACAGCAGGTTGCAGAGGATGCCCCGGCAGCTCCCGACCTCGGAATCAAGCGCCGTCAGAGTCTTTGGAATCATGGACGAGTTCTCTTCGCAGAAAAGCTGACGGGGAAGCCAACCGATGTCAGAGAAGACTAGGGTATGCAGAACAATGGCGACTGGTCGGTGTAGACTATGAGTAGCAGATCTGCGTAGCTGAGGGAGAAAAATGAGAACTCTGGATCACGAATGCCGAATGAAGTTCTATTTCTTGATTCTGGAAGTAGACTGGGCGATGAAGAACTTTAAAGAAGAACTCGTGGACTGATTCCTTCGGGGTTCGTCGTGGCAGAGCTTTTAATCTGGCTCATGTCCTCAGCCGAGGTAGAACTGTGCAGTTGTGGGAGAATGGACCTCCTGGATGGCTCGGAGATCGGAAGAAGATGAAACTACTTCTGTTGCGAAGGAGACTAGTAGACGCTTCCGACGATGGCTCTTGGGTCTTGAAACTCATCTGGAGGAAGTCGTGGTGGCCGCTGCAAGTTTCTGGTTCATCTGCAACTTCTGGACAGCAAACTGCAACTTCGAAGTAGCTTCCAATGATCAAGAAAGAAGAAGGGGAAGGGGGTAGATGAGTGTGGGAGTGACCCCTGGTTGTAAGGGGGTCTTGGAGGGGGTGTTCTAAGGTGTGGGAGGTGGAGAATAAGGTTTGGAAGAGGGTCCAACAGATGGTGGTAGTGGGGGCTTCGAATTTGGGAAGGTGGGTGAGAGGGAAAGGGTATTTGAAAATGGGTTTAAGGGTGGGGTTAATTTGTTTGTCTTGGGAATGGGGGGGGGTTGTGTTGGGGAAGGGAATGGGTGCTTGGGGTAGTGGGAGGGGTGCTTGGGATAGTGGGAAGGGTGCTTGGGAAAGTGGGAGGGGTAGTTGGGGGTTGGATGGTGAGGAGAGGATTGGTGGAGGGGGTCTTGGGAAGGGATGGAGTATTGATGAGGGTTGTGGGGAATGGGAAGAGGCTTAAATGGGGTAGGTGGGGAGTGGAGGTGGTTGGGAAGGGAGGAGAGAGAAGAAAATTTGAATTTGGGTGTTAAGGAGAGAGAAAGTGGAGTGAAAAAGAGAGATTAAGAGAGGGAAGGGTGGGGAATCTCTCCCCTAGGGTTTCTCACCCAAAAAATGGAATCTCTCCACTAGATAAGAAGTGTAAACTCTCAAAATGGCAACTTTTTTCATTCATTGATTCATTAAGTTGAAATGGGGGAATGGGGTCCTATATATAGGCAACCCACATTTTATAATAAGTCCCTGACAAAAGACTCAATGATAAATAACCGAGGGGGTAGGGGGTGCACTTGGGCCAAACCCAATGAATTGGGCCCAATAACTAACTAAACAACATAATGACTCTCAAACTTAGAGAAATAAGCACAAGACCTAGGGACATGACTCAAGTAAAATGAAAATTACATCAAATGACTCAAATAAAAAATTATATAGGACTCAAAAATAAATGACTAGACCATGTTGGATGCAACCGGGGCAAGGAGACGAGCTGTGAACGTGGGCATGGGAGGTGATGTCCCCATCACAAAAGGTCCCCTACTTCTTATTCTGTAGAAGCTCTGACGGTCTGGCACAGGCGCGCTAGAGTCTTGTAGCGGTTTATCGTAAGACCATCACACTTGCTGTGGCGCATCTTCCTTCGACCGTTACATTTGACGGAGCTGCAGTTTCTTGGTTGTTCTCTCTCCCGTGGGCGGGTGCATCATCCTCCTATTCCAAGGTATTTATCAGGTCTTTGACTTGTTTCTATCTTGGTGGCGATCACACCTTTCCTTAGTTTGGGCATTGGCTTTCTCTTTCATCATATCTCTTCTTTACTTTGCTTGTTCCACCTATACGGTGTGTTTTCCTTTATTCCTTATTCCACGCCCCGGCGTGTGTTTTTGTTTATTTGCTTAGCTTAGTCTTGATTGAGATAGCATGCCCATGTTAGAGCTTGTGTTGGTTGCCTAGGTTCATGATTCGCATGTCCATAGGTTGATTAATTTCATTACTTGGCTCATTATTTGCTCATAGTTGGCATCATAGCCCATCTTGCAAAAGAAGGGACACATTAAAACCAACAGTTTTTTGGCGATCACGGTGGGACATCTAGTGCCAATCGTGCTTTGAATCTCTGTTAAACATGCTTCCCTTTGTTTTCCCTTGTTGCTCTGGTTTTTCCTCAGATTTTCCTTCTATTTCTCTGCTGTTTCTGGTTCTCTGGCTCATCTGACGGTCTCCTGTGAGTGCGTTACATTGCTGTGACGACCTGGTATTCGACCGTCACACTCTTCTGACGTAGGTCTCCTAGACCGTCACATACTCCAGATAGGTACGCAACCCGAGGTGCAGTTTACTTCCGTAGTTTTTGCTGTGATTCTCATGCTTGGGTGCTATTTGGTCTCCTCCTTGGTTGGTTCACATATTCATATCATTATGTGCATATTTGATTGTTAGATTCTAGGCTAGAATTTGCATGCACCCCGGTGCACATAGGTTCATGCATATTTTCATACATTAGATTGCATTTCTCCTACCTCGATGCGTGGGCCTCTCGTCTCCATATTCCTTGGGGCCGACTAGGAAAATGCATCAGGGACCTCCATAAGTCCCCGTGAGCCGTGGATTCCCACACGGACACCGAACCGGTTGTACCTTTCCTACCCCGTTTCTAGGATTGCATAGGTGAAGGAGTGATTAGATTTAGAGTCAACCAAGCCACACATCCTTTCCTATTAGGAACCTACTGGTGGAGAGCACATCCTAATCAAATCACTAAGGTTTTAAAGGAAGAAATCATAAAAATCTTGTTGCATCATCTAAGTAACTTGGTTGAATTTGAGTGTTGCCATCTCGTTTTCGCTTGCATCTTTATCAAAGTTATCTAAAGTTTGATCACTCATTGTGTGTTTGTTGTGCGTTGTTTGCTTTTGTTAAAGGTTTTCCGTTGCATGTGGAATTGTCTTCGTCCATTAGAGTCTCGTCCTAGGGTCAATTCCTTCTCCAAATTCTACTCCAATCTGCTCTTCGAACCCATCATGGATTCTTTCAATCCTCCCCATTCCCAAGAGGATTCTCTTCCTTAAGGGCTTCTTGAAAACCCCCCTAGGGTTATCTCATTCTCGTCTGGAGAGGGGTCCGTCCCTCTTCCGTCCTCCGTCCCTATGGAGGGCGGCCAAACCACTCCTTCCTTCTCTTCTCCTTCTGTTGGCCCAGTTGGATCCGGCCCAACTCCAGGCTGTCTATCAGGCCATGCAGGGGTCCAATACCCCACATCCCACGATTGCGCAAGGCCAATCTACTCTTTCCATCGACCAATCTAGATTTGGTGGGCCCTCCATCCAGCCCACTTTAGTTGATCTTACTCCGGTCCAACCTCGGACCATCACCTTTTCTGGTGTGGAAACAGGTCAATCTTTCACTTCGGCCCAGCAATTTTCTGATAAGGGAAAGTCTACTCTCCCTTCTTTTATCCAGGTGGATCATCACATGCCTAGCCCATCGGTGCCGCAAGTCCTTGTTGGCCCTTCGGATTTCTTGTGCCCTCAGTAAGGGGTTGCCCAAGTCCATCCTAATCTGGGTCCGTCTTCGACCCAATATCCTTCTTATGGGCTCCCTACCTTGGCTGTTTATCCTTCTGCTCCTTCTTATGGGCTTTCACCTCCTACAACAGTCCATCCTTCTGCTCCTCAATTTCAACCTTCGTCTCTCACTACCCCTACTCCATCCAGGGAGCAGGAACTACTTGATAAGTGGGCCGCTATGCAACAACAGATTGATTTCCTCCAAAAACGGGTTGGCCCACAATCCTTGGCAGATGTTCCAGTCCCCAGCTTCCAAAACATCTGATTCCCTCCGCAATCCGAGCTCCCTAATTACCGCAAGTATGATGGGAACGGTAATCCCTTTATTCATGTGAGGGACTTTTTATATGAATCGGCCCAATTTCAGTATCATGATCGCCTCATGGCGTATTTGTTCCGCCGATCACTGGATGGCGTTGCACTGGAATGGTTCTATTCCCTGCCGCTAGAGGATGCCGAGAGCTTCAAAATAGTGAAAGACAAGTTCATCCAACGGTTTCAAGACAGGGTCGGTCCAGAATATTCTTTCACAGACATGGTGGCCGAGAAAATGAAGCCTGATGAGGAGTTTGCAACTTACGCTGATAGATGGAGGCAGATGGCCGCCAGGGTGCTAGGTCATATTCCGGAGGAAGAGAAGGTCAAGCTACTTATTTCCAATGCTACCTCGACCTTATGAAACATCTTGGCGATGAATGATATAGCAAACATGCACCAACTCTATAGCCGGGAGCGGTTCATTCAAACTCAATTCAAAGACTCCCCTATCCACTCGCTCTTTGAGAACAAGAAGCCAAAATACCACAAGAAACCTCAAGGGCCTGTCACCGAGGGGGTTCAAACCAACGAGCAAGTTCAAGCCATTACTTTCCCTTTCCAAGCCGTACCTTTCCACTTTCTGCAAAACCCCCGCACTCCGCAAAACCCCACTCCATAAAACTTCCCAACTATTCCATAAAATCCTTCGCCTACCTTTGCCACTCCACAAAATACCTTTATCGCTCCACAACAACCTCCACAGCCTTCGTAATACCATAATGTCCCTCTACCCAACGGCTACAACAACAACAACAAGTGCCCGGCTCCTAAAAGAGCGCAGTACCCACCCCTGCCAGAAACCCTCACGGATATCTTCTCGGCTCTCATGTCAGTTAGTGCTATACAACTCCCTCCGGAACGGCCCAACTGGAACCCGGTCGTTGATCAGACAAAGTACTATATGTTCCACAGGCAGCCATGACATACTATTGAAGGGTGTTTTCAGTTCAGGGATTCGGTCTATGACCTCCATGAAGGATAAAGGATTGATTGGGCCGAAATGCATAGGGCCATTACAGAAATTAAAGAGAAAAGAAGGCAGCCGCCGAGGCAGCAAGTGCAGCAACAACAGGCACCGCAGCCGCAGCAGCAGCCGCAACAACAACAACAGCCGGTTCAAGACTTGGGGATCCATCAGAACCCAATGCCCAACCATCTTCCCGCTCCACAGCCTCAGCCACCGGTGCCGACCCAGGTCAATGTAGTTCAACCCCCAGCCCCTGACGCCGGGTGGTCCTTTGATGATGACAGCTCTACGTCGCAAGTTATGGCCCTTCACCACAACTTCTGCACTCCTTCCGCTCCTACCATCTTTACATACCAAAACCCTCCTCCACCTGCTACACCGCTAGTCCTTTCATCTATTCCTACTCTACCGCCCGTCTCTCACACATTACTCACCCCCGCTATCACCGTACCTCCATCTAACCCTCCACTTATTACGCCTCTACCTACCTTTATATCCCCACTTCCGCTCACACCCGCTACCACCAACCCCTCACCCATCATCCTTTCCACCACACCCTCTTCCGCACCACTCATCCAACCCACCGGGCCTACTAAATCCCTTATCTTGAGCCCATCCGAGGCCGCGATAGCCTATAACTTCGCCTTGCGGAGCGGGTGCATGTTTCACCACAATTATCCTTCCACCTCCAACCCCTAGTCTTCCCAACCGGCTGCTAAGCAGGAAGAAGCCGAGCCGTTACCAGGACCCCAGTACGATATCTTACATCACTTGGATCGGGTTCCCGCTAAGATATCCGTGCTGGAGCTTATCAAAAGATCTACCCTTCACCAAGATGCTCTTAGGAACTTCCTTCGGAAGGTGATGGTTAGTGAAGATGTGGCAGCCGACAGTTTAGCTACGGCATTGGCAACTATTTCAAAGGGACCAGCTATAACCTTCTCTGAAACCGAGCTAGCACCACCAGAAGCTCGGCAAATGCCGCTTTGCATCACCGTTATCTTGAATAAAATCAGCATTGATGCGGCGTTAGTTGATACAGGGGCATCTATCAATGTGTGCCCGCTCAGCACTCTCAGGGCCTGCAATCTGTTAGAAGAACTTCTACACCCGACCCCCACTACTATAGCTGCTTATGACAATTCTCGGAGGGCATGTCACGGGATTGTTACTATTCAAGCTGAGCTTGGGCCTCTCACCATGCCCATTGAATTCTATGTGCTAGACATCGACCCCATGTTCAAAGCTATCTTAGGTCATCCGTGGATCGACACTCTCAGTGCCGTACCCTCCACCACGCACCAATGTCTCAAATTTCCTTTTCAAGGGAGGGTGGTTAAAGTAAAAAGCTCATCCATGGTCTAGTCTGTCAAAGTTATTTCAGAGAAGATTCTGCCCACATTATGGCCCAGCAGCCGGCCCGTTATTTCAGTACTAGATCTGGATTTCCCATGGGCCTATACACCACGCAAGCCCGCCGCTGCACCCATCAATATCAAAGTGAAACCCCAAATCCGAGATTCCAAGGGTTGGGACATCATATTGAAGCTAGGTTATCAACCGGGGAGAGGCCTCGGTGCGCAGTTACAAGGGTGAACTAAGCCAGTGCCCAAAGGGAGAAAAATGAGCCGGAGAGGTCTTGGTTATCGAGAGTCCACACTCTCAATGATGGGAGACTCAGGGCCACTTACATGGGATTACCGCCAACACTTTATAAAAGGACCCCTCCAGCCGGGTACACTGAACCCACCACCAGTACAGTCGGAAAAGAAAGATACAGCTTGCACAGTTGCTAGTCCACCTCTACTACCAAGAGGGCATGTTGATGATATGCCAGATTTCAGTCAGTCATTTGCCAGAATATTCAGCGAGCCAGACAGTTATGGTCAGAAGAAGAGTCAGGAAATGCGGCTCATTCAATAGAAGCCGAAGCCACTTGGCCGTCTACAGAAGAAGGGGAGGTCACCCATCATCATTTCTTGGTCTCCCTCCCATCTCGCATCTCTATTTCAACAATTAGAACTCATTCCCCATTCACCCCCAATTATGGTCGATCCGTATCTTACGGAAAGATCACCCGAAATCTTGTTTGTTCCATGTGCATGTGGGCACTGCCCACCCATTGATCTGTCAACTCTATTTCTTCCTTCCCCCACTGCCCAACTCCACGAGATGTGGTTTCAATCCTCTGATCCATTCTTCGATTGCATCTTCCCTGATTTATTCCCCATGCAACTTCCTCCTCCTCCATCTTGTTGTATGATCTCCGCTGATCTCCAAAAAAAACGTCAAATTTGAAACGGAGATTTCGGTGGAAGATTACGCTATCTTGTCTCCATCCTCCTCCCAGGGGCACGAGTCCCCTGCTCCTTCCTTTCCACTAGATTTCCTTTCTCTTAGGTTAGGCGTAGGGTCCGTCGAGTCTAGGGAAGTAGGGTCGATTAGAACAAGAGAAGTAGGGTCCTCTTCTAGGTCGTCCAATCCTTCTGAGCTTGAGCCGCACCCGCTTGCGCGTCCTTCCAAATCCATTCCTGATAGGTTCTTGCAGGATCTGGCTCAGCGATGTCATGCTCTTTTGAGGTGTCTAGAGTTTGTCGCCACGTCAATCATGATAGAAGACGAAGAGGAAGTAGAAGGGGTGTGGAGCAATGACGGACTCGATGTCTATGAAGTCTTGGATGAGAAAGACCTGATTGATGATGAGGACAGCAACGTAGATGACACTATCGATCTGTATGCGCAAGGATTAAAGAGATTCGACGAGCCATCATCGACAGTGGATGAACCTACGAAGGAAATACATTTGGGAACTGAAGAAGACCCAAGGCCCATCATTATTGCCGCTAACCTCCCTCTGCAAGTGGAAGAGGATCTAGTCAAGGTTCTAAAGGAGTATAATGATTCTTTCACCTGGTCTTATGAGGACATGCCGGGTCTTGACCCCTCTTTAGTGCAACACCGACTCGTACTTAAACTAGGGGCAACACCCGTAAAACAGAAGTCGAGAAGATTTCACCCCACATGGCCTTAAGGATCAAACAAGAAGTTGACAAATTTTACAAGGCCAGGTTCATTAGAGTTGTTCTATATCCTCAGTGGGTGGCGAACATAGTCCCTGTTATCAAGAAGGATGGAAAGGTGCGTATTTGCATCGATTTCAGGGATCTTAATAAAGTATGTCCCAAAGATGATTTCTCGCTGCCTCACATAGACGTCCTAGTCGATAACACCGTCGGGTACGAAGCTTTGTCATTCATGGACGGTTACTCAGGTTATAATCAGACTCGTCTCGCGCCGGAGGATCAAGAGAAAACTTCCTTCACCACGCCCTGGGGTACGTACTACTACGTGGTTATGCCGTTCGGTCTGAAGAACGCAGGTGCCACCTATCAGAGGGCAATGATGGCCATTTTCCACGACATGGTGTATATTTAAATGGAAGCCTACGTGGATGACATCTTGGTGAAGTCAAGAACCAAAGAAGAACACCCCTTTATTCTGGCTAAGGTGCTGCATAGAGCTAGGGAGTACAAGCTGAAAATAAATCCAAAGAAGTGTGTTTTTGGAGTCTCTTTAGGGAAGTTGCTAGGCTTTATAGTTAGCAAACGGGGGATCCAGATTGATCCTAATAAAGCAAAGGCCGTCATGGACATGCCTCCGCCAAAGAATATTACGGAACTTCGAGGACTGATTGGTAGATTGCAATTCATCAGAAGATTCATATCCCAACATTCTCAGAGGTGCCGCCCGTTTTATGAATTGCTAAAGGCGGGAGTCAAATTTGAATGGAATCAAGATTGTCAAAAGGACAATGAGGACCTAATGGAATATCTATCCAATCCCCCAGTTTTGCAACCTCCTGTCCCTGAGAAACCCCTAATCCTATACATCTCGGTTATTGAGGACTCCTTAGGGGCGGTCTTAGCACAAGTAGACGATGAAGGAAAAGAGTGGGCAGCTTATTACCTCTCCAGGTTGTTCAACCCGGTCGAGGCTAAATACACCGCTATAGAGAAGACTTGTGCCGCCTTAGTGTGGGTAGCTCAGAAGCTCAAACACTACTTCCTTGCCCACCCAGTTAGGCTGATCTCTAGAATGGACCCGATCCGCTATCTCATAAAAAAGCATATCCTCTCTAGTAGGTTAGCTCGTTGGCAGAGCTTCCTATCTCAGTTTGATATCGCATTCATCATTTAGAAGGCGGTCAAAGGATTCGCCATCGCTGAGAATCTTGCCCATCTCCCGATTCCCTGCATGGATTCTATTCAGGATGACTTCCCTGATGAGCATCTTTCTGTCCTGACTCATCGTCCCTTCTGGTCGCTACACTTCGACGGTGCACTCAATTCTCAGGGCCGAGGGATAGGCGCTGTTCTGCTCACTCCGGAAGGAGTGACGATTCTTTTTACTTATCAACTTCAATTTCCTGCTACCAACAATATTGCCGAGTATGAGGCTCTCCTAGCTGGATTGAAGCACGCCTACCTTCTAGGCGCGCGTTACTTGAATATCATAGGAGATTCTCAGCTCGTCCTGCGACAAGTTCTGTCCACTTACCGCACCCGTGACCCTAAGCTTAAACCATATCAAGATTTGGTCAAGCTCCTTGCTAGGCAATTTCGCAAGTTGATCTACATCCATACTCCTCGGTCTCAGAACATTCTAGCCAATGCTTTAGCATCCCTCGCTTCCTCTCTATCTTTCCCTCTCAGTCGGAGTACTGAGACTATCGTTGTTCAGAGATTGGACGCACCCTCTCTTCAAGATCCTTGGTATGTCAACCTTAGGAAAACTGTAGAGGTGAGGGTTAAGAAGGAAGAGTTAAAGGAAGTATCTTTGACAGAGTTAGAGGAGATCCTGGAAGAGGAAGAGTTGCCCTGGTGTCATGAAATTAAGTTATTTTGCAAAGATGGATCGTTCCCGGAAGAGGCAAATGCCAAGCATTGCAAGTCAATAAGAAGAGCCGCCTCAAGGTACACTATCATTGCTGGAGAACTATACATGCGCGCTACTAACGGAATGCTCATGAGATGTTTGGATGATAATGAAGCTTGGAAGGTGGCCGAAGCAGCCCATTCTAGTGAGTGTGGAGGTCATGTTAATGGCCAGGCTCTAGTGAAGAAGATCCTTAGGCAGGGCTATTATTGGCCCACTTTAGAGGAGGATTGCTCCCTCTATGTCCGGAGGTGTCTTAAATGCCAACTCCATGCTGATAAAATTCATGCTCCAGCTTCATCTGTTCATCTCTATCTGCTCCTTGGCCGTTCTCTATGTGGGCTTTCGGCATTGTCGGCCCGCTCGGTGATCCCAATTCTTAGATCAAGCAAAAATCCTTCATCCTTACCGCCACTGAGTATTTCACCAAGTGGGCTGAAGCCAAAGCATACGCAGAGATTAAAGCTACCACAGTGTGCCGCTTCATCATGAAGAACATTATCTCGCGGTTCGGAGTGCCAAGCAGCATCATCACCGACAACGGACCCCAGTTCGTCTCTCAAGAGCTCAAAGACCTATGTAAGAAGTTCAATATCATATTGCATCACTCATCTCCATATTACCCACAAGGCAACGGATAGGCCGAAGCCACTAACAAAATCTTTCTCAAAATCATAAAGAAAACATGCGAATCTCATAAGTTTTCTGATTGGCCAGAAAGATTAGTGGAAGCTCTATGGGCTTACCGCACCTCCGTTCGTACTCCTACGGGGCAAACTCCCTATGCTTTCACTTACGGGATGGAGGTGGTACTCCCACATGAGATTTTGATCCCTTCCTTAAGGGTACAGCTTGATAAGGAACTTAATCTCGATGAACATCGAGAGGCGTTGCTCGTCCAGTTGGAACTCTTAGACGAGAAGAGGATGAATGCGGCCGATCATGTATCTGTTTATCAAAAGAGAGTTTCACGTTATTTTCAAAAGAAGGTAATCAAGTGTAAATTTCAAAAAGGTGATATGGTTTTGAAATGTAAATTCATTCGGTCTGCAGGTCTTAGGTCTAAATTGCAACCTAACTGGGAAGGGCCGTTCATTGTGAAAGAGGCTTATTCAGGGAATGCTTACCGCTTAGTGAACACAGAAGGTGAGGATCTCTCTCACGCTTGGAATGGGTTGTACCTTAAGCGTTTCTTTCCTTAGAGTCTAAACCAGTGCCACCCAGGTAGTGAGGTGTCCGTTCCCTTCCTTGCGAGAAAGAGGACCCCGAGCACGGCAATCACACACTACACGATGTCCCTGGTCGGGTTTCCCACTTTGTAGACACCGTTTCTCCTTGGCCATGCTTTGGGGGGAAAGTCAAAAGTCCCTATCCGTCTCTTTCTTCGGCTGAATCTAGGGACAAGAGGTGAATAAGGAGGCGACAACCAATCTAGGCACCTTGACAGGAGTAGGTCTCAAATAGGGGCAGTCCGTTATGACCTGACGCCATAAGGAAAAGGAAAAGAGCAAAGAAAAGGAGCAATCTTCTTGACAAAAGTAAAAGTCTATCTCGAAAGTCCATCGATTATCAATTCCAAAGCTCCAAAAGGGAAATAATATAAGCTAGGCATGGCAAGAGTGGCAGTACAGTTTCCCCGCGGGACGTTATGAGTCCGGTCGTATGCGTGCCTAGAGTGGACAAAGGTTCGATGACGGACACAAAAGCCCCGGCACAACAGACCAAGTCTCTGAATAGGTTGACTGGAGAGGAACTCAAGTCCTAAAAACTTCTATATCTAACCAACAGACAAAAGCTTAGACCGTTACATTCCACGGAGATCAGAAACTCAGTTTTCTGAGTTCACTCCCTCTGACGGCTCATCGTAAGACCGCCAGACTGTTGTGACGGCTCTATGTAGGACCGTTACAGACTCCAGAAACTCTGCTTTTAGCCCAAGTCAAGCAACAAACTCATGATTCCATCAAATAAGGCACTTCTATATCATTCCATTAAGTTCAATAATACATAAAATTGATTGATAAAACTTCAAGTTCAGAAACATCATAAGAAATCTCAAGCTACATTCATTTTTCTACCCGTGAGAGGACGGATCTTGCGCAATTCTTTCACGTAGCTGCAGCGTCCCTCGTCGTCCACTTCCACTTCTTCTTGCCACGGGCGCACTTTGCTGATTTTCCACATGGTTAGTGCGCTCCGGATCGCTCTCTCATGTTCCTCGGTCCCCATCTTCCTAGCAAGAAGGGGAGGGTTGTATGATAATGCAGGAACTTCGGTTCGGGGTAGCCCAATTTGAAGATAGCACCGGTGCGGGTTGTAGATTGCCAAGGTAGTATTCCCTACTAACTGTAGATCAAGGCCTGGTCGCCGTGGTACTCTAAGCAAGGTGCTCCGCAAAACTCTTGGACGCATCATGAACTTCTCTATTGGCAAAGTGTTGAGGAAGAGGCGCCATTCATCTTGTGTTTTCTTGTCCGCCGTCCTGCACTCAACCTGTGAAGAGAAACTGAAGGCACCTCCAATAAAGAACAAGGGGTGGCTCCCCAAGATCTGGCTGGCTGAAGGTATGTCTTCCTTGGGTTGGAATTTGATTCTCACGCCCATCCAACACTCAAGGAGTATCATAGAGCCGAAAAGAAGTCCTCCTAAGCAAGCTGAACTAAGTCCTTCATAAAGGAATGAAAGGACCGCTTGAGAAATACACAAACCCCACCACAATCTGCTGATGATGCTAAGGTTTTGGATATCTAAGAGGTGGTCGGTGGTAGTAAAAAGGAAGACTCTGCATAAGCAAACCGACACGGCTTTGGCTATGGCTTCATATCTCTCCCACTTGTTCTTATAATGAGAGACTATCCATTGAGCCGTGGGTATCAAGTGAATATGGTTTGGGCTGATCATGGTCCTTACATCCTTCGGGTTGTGTATGAAATCACTTAAGATCAAGGATGGGTCAATAGGCTCGACCGTATGACACACTAGATCTTCATCCCCTATTTTTGTCTTAGGAAGGGCTAGGTATGTCTCTACCTCCTCCAATAGGATTGTAACTTCAAAGGATGGGAAAAGGAAGGTGTGTGTTTGTGGATGCCATAACTCTATAAGGGCTGAAATGCTTGCCCAATCTAAAGATAATTTCTAGAAATTCTTGGCCAAAACTAACAAAGGTTGGAGGTGCCATGCCCTAAGGATGGATAAGACTTCTAAAGGGAGTTCTTTAACCATGGGAGCCACCCACTTTAAGTTGGAGTAACACCTTGGACCAGGAAGAAGCTAAAGAAGAAGAAGGAGAGAGGAGAATCATGAGTGGTGTAGAAAAGTGCAGAAATTGATGAACTCTTGAAATCAATTAGAACTTACCGCTCTTTGGGCACTTGAACTTAGATGCTTGGGGATGGATGTTAATCTTTGCAGTTCCCCATGCTCCTTCTTGGCTGCTTTAGGGCCGGTGTAGACTTTCTCCTCCATGCCCATCGCTCCGAAGCTTCTCTTCATGATGTTCCTTATCCTTTGATGGAATTTTCAACCCTTGTAGTAGAGAATTAGTGAAAGCTGCGATTTTTGGGCTTGTTCCTAGTTTATAAAGGCTTGATTGTGGTGCTAGAATGATAAGATTGGGGTTAGAAAGCCTTATCCTAAGCCTAAGAGGGTTCTAGTATGAATTAAGGTCTTCTTGTCTCGAGGTTGGGCTCTCACGGCAGAATCCGTCTCGGAGTACAGTTTGTTCACTGACAGTCTATCGTAAGACCGTCACATCATCCTGACGCTCCATCTCTGGACTGTCACATTTCCTGCTATGAATTTTTAGCTCGACCTTGTTCTGTCATGCCTGACGGTCTAATATTAGACCGCCACAGATCCCTGACGCTCCATGCCTGGACCGTCACATTTCCTGCTGTACATTTTTAGCGCAATATCATTCTGTCATGTCTGACGGTCTAGTCTATGACCGTCACCTGATTCTGACGCTCCATCAGTGGACCGTCACATTTCCTGCTATACGATTTTCAGTCCACCCTCTATCGTCTCTGAAGGCCTGATCTTGGTGCGTTACATGAGTCTGACGTTCCTGCACTAGACCGTCACACCTTCTGCTGCAGGTTTCTGTTCTTTCCCTTCTCCATTTGGTCTGACCTGCCGGTCTTACACTTTATCCCCAGTCATTTACATTCCCATCCACGCATTTATTTTCACCCATTCCTTCACACATCCATACTTGCATTCATCCATCCATTCATACACATAAAATAATAATAAAAACACAAAAAGATTTTCATTCCATTTCATTCACATAAGTCATGTACAAGTGTGGGTGTCAAAAGAAGAAAAAATACGTCACTCGGCCGGTCTATCTCCCGGGCCGTCACTATCACCAGCACCCTCCTGCTGCTTGGCTAGCGGCTCCATGGCACTATGCTCCTCCTCTCGTGATCGTCTTCGATCCGCCTCCTCATTCCTCCGCCGATCGGAAGAACTAGCCAGGTAGTTTCCTACCGATCCTCTCGGTACTCCACTTCGTGTGCCTCCCGCTGCAGCGCTCCAGGATGCACTCAGCACTGGCCCCCTGCTGATCGTCCGGACTGTCCGCTCCATGCCCCAGAGTTCTATCTTTAAGTCATGCACCTGGAGTCGCGCCGCCCGAGCCTCGGTTCGGTATCTATCAAGGTCTGTAGTCTGGGTGGCTGCCCGCTCCAATTTCTCCGCTCAGCCGGGCCACCTCTGCCTGAAGACGCCCTACTTCAGCTTGGGAATGGTCCAGTTCTGCTCGGGTCCTCTCGGTCTCTGTTCGAGCTCGCTCTGTCTCGGCCAAGGCCGCGGTCAGTTCTCTCGCCTGCATTTTGCATTTTTGTCAATCCATTAAGCAATTAAGTCTAGAAGAAGCATAAGGGTTTAGATTCTTACCCACTCTGCGAGGGTGGCCTCCGCCTCCTCAGCCCGAGCTACCACTCTAGTAAACTCTGCATCTCACTCAGCCTATCCCCCGACAGGCTGTGAAGAGGAGGACGGTGCGTCTGGTCCGATCCTCTGGGCTCCCTCGGCCCTCTGCATTTAGAAGTCAAAGTTAGCCATTTGCATCATAAGCATTTAAGTCTTAAGTGTAGAAACTCACCAAAAGCTCTAAGGCAGCCCGATACTCGTCCCGCTGCTGGATGGTGGCATGTAGGAGTCCCTCGAGCTCAGCTATTCTTCCCTGTGGGTCTAGCTGCATTTAGAAAGCATATGTCAGTGCATATAGAAGCATTAATTTAAATAGACAGAGTTTTTGGGTTGAGAAGTTCATACCGGCCGTCGAGTGCCTCTGAACACCTGGTCGCCATACCGGTGGGAGTAAGCCTTGAGGTATGTCTCGTCGCTGTCCGCCCGATCTTTCACCACTTGGCCTCTTTTATTCCAATCATGCACATATTTGGCCTTTCGGGCGCACCAGTCGACATCACCGCTAATGCCCTTCGAAGACTTGCCCGGGCATTCATCGTCACGGCGGGGGAAGGTCACCTCTGGCTGATGAAGTCCCCGAGTCCTCAGGATCAACCGGTAGTGTAGGGGCTCGATCACGTTGATGCAGTGAAGCCATATGTCTCGCCCACTATAGGCTAGGGATGCCTTCACCCAAAGCTGCCCCTCGTAGCCCTCATCCCGATATGGGGTCCATTTCACCTGAAAAGGTCATATTAATCCATTCAAAAATCATTCATAGGCGTTTAGAAGCATTCACATGCAATCAAAACCCATTTTAGATGCATTTAGAAGGTTTAAGTCCAGAGCTTACCGCTGTGTGCGGGAATGAGTCGAGATCATCCTGGATGGCCCGGGGTCAGCTTATTGATCGATCCACTATCCCTCGCGACAACCCACCATCTCACGATGGGGATCCGCTAGGGATGTAGCTGACTACCTCGCCCAATCCCCGGGAGGTACACTAAGCTCCAGATCTGCATTTAAAGTCGAGTATCAGTAAATCACATCATTTGCATTTTTACATAATCATAATCATATAGAAAGCATCTAGAGTTCAGCATTTACCTGTAGAAAAGGTGAGAAGCCGCCCAGCATTGTCCGTCGGTCTGTGGTGCTGAGCGACTCGAAGAGGAAGGCAAGCGCTGCCGCTCCCCATGCGTATTTTCCCACTCTGCCCAAATCTTCTAGCATTGGCAGTAGCCTGCAGCTGATCACGTCGACTCGGGTCAAAAAAAGTAGCTTTCCGAACAACAGCATCAGGAATCATCTCAGGACTCGGTGTCCCTCCTGTCCTGCCTCTGCCGCCACTCGTGGGTGTACCTACTCTATCACTCGGTCTATATGCTGCTCTGGGAGCTCGCCGACTGCTATAGCCTCTCCTCTCAGTCCCAAGCTGTCCTATAGTCTCGACCTCGAAAGCTGGGATGATGTGTGCCCCGGCCTGATCAGATCTAAGCCCAGTAGCTCTTGGGCCATCTTCCGATAATCTTCGAATGTCCACCCTATCACTGCTGCTACGTGGACTCGCAATCCGGTGATCCTCGCCATGTCTTCTAATGTGGGGATCATGTGGCCCCATGGGAAGATGAAAGCCCGGCTCACGGGGTCCCACCGCTCGTGCAGTGCGTACAATAGCGGGGTATCTGTCCTCGTCACCTCGATGCTAAGCACCTCGGCGAATCCCATCTCGGCCAATCTCTCCCGCTGGTACTCGGGTAATGCCTGGTATACTGCCCGTATCTGGAGCCAAGAAATCTTGGTTCTCCTTTTCCCCTGCACAATTAGAAGCATTAAGTCAGTCATTTAATCATAGTTTCATTACATTGCATAAATAAAAATGAAAACAATAAAAATTAGAAAACTGAAAAATCCCAAAAATTGTTTATGTCTCTGGTTGCTCTGACGGCCCCGAGGTGATGCGTCACAGTTCCCTAACGCACCTGGGGTGGTGCGTCAGGCCTGTGACGGTCACTACAGCGACCGTCACGCTCTCTGATACGGGGCGTTGTCCCCTTCACTTTTTTGGCTCCCAAAAATGGCCATAGGAGGCCTACAATCATTCCTAAGGGGTCCTCAGACCCATTTCTACCCTCCAAACGCACATGCATACAACAAAAATTAAAAATTGAAGTTTTTGAGGAAATCGGCCTACCTCGGGGTCACGGTCCTTCTTCTTCTTCTTCTCCTTTGACGTGGTTGCCTTCTCGCCAATGGCTCCTCCCATGGCTTCTTCAGCTTCTTCCACGGTCATTGGAGGAACTTCCTCCGTTGGTTCGTTCGTCGGAGGGCTCGCCGTCGGTGGGGTTCCTTCTCGGTCCACCCGAGCCCTAAACTGACGGATGGCCATCTTTTTCTTCCCCTTTTCCCTTCTCTTCATTGGCTGAGACGGCTCGTCGCCGGCCATTGCTCCGGTGGATGAGGTGGTCGACGGTGGGGTTTTGTGGTGTTGAGGTTTTTTTGGTTTGTTTAGCATTTGTGAACGAATGAAGGAAACGACTGTTCGATTTTATTTTTTTGAACGCTCAAGAAATGTAACGGTCTATCGTGAGACCGTCACACTACTCTGACGCGCCCTTTGTAGACCGTTAGGTCATTTGAAATGATGTCTTGAAGGATGTGAATCGCCAGACTCTGACGGTCCAAGGTGGATCCGTCAGGTACATCTAACGCACCCTTTCTAGACCGTTACATGCTTCAGAGTGTTTGATGGATGATAATGCTTTGTTTATCAAAAAATTCATGCATATATGATTATCTTGTCTATGCAACTCATGCTTATTGATGGTTATGCCTAGTTCTATGATTTATATTGTTAATGGCTAACCCTTTTTTGTTGCAAAGTTTAAGTCATCATATTTGTCATCCGATCACCAGGAAGGTAAGTCAGGTATTGTATCCCGATCCTTTGTCCCTTTATGCATTACTATATATTATGCATGATATACTATCTCGAGAACCGGCTGGTCATTCATGTGTTCTGGGATCTGATGTTCCCCTTAAACAAAAATGATGATGATCTAAGTGCACATGTTTAATCGTTGGGTAGGCCGTTAGGTTGGAAAAGCTTGGGGACGATGGTTCTGTCTTACACGCCGTGGTTGCAGATGGTGTCCTGACCCTAGTTTCTCCGGTCTAGCAATACTATTCTCGAGTATCTTGTTATTCTATCTTTCTTTGCATTCGTTTTGATGATTTCTTTTCCTTTAGCCTAGCATGCATCATACGCATCTTTTGAGCATTCATGAATCTTCATTTATCCAGGTGTCTCGGTAATGGTGAATAACTATGTGTTTAATGATCTCGAATAAGGAGAGTCATTCCTCTCTGAATTGGAAGGTTTCCTTCGATCTACTCGCTTGATTTGGTTAGCTGAAGATTCATGTCTGGAGTTTAGTTAATCGTCTCTTTCCTTTCCGTTGCTCCGGCCGCTGGTCGTGTTTTCCTTTCCTTAGTTGTTAGTTCCTCCAGACATGTGTCCTTTGGTTACCTTTCCTTGTGATTAGTTCGAAGCTTTCTAGAAAATTCCTGTCGCTTGTTGGTTGAAAACGGGTGTCGTTTGCCTTAACGCCCGCTTTTTAGTCCACTCCGCTTCGTCTCCGCTTCATCTCCATGTTCCACCTTCGCTTTCGCTTCACCTCCGCTCCCTCCCCTGCAAAGAGGACGTTAAGGAGGGGCATCTGTTGACACCCGTTTTATGACCGATAAGTCGGGTCATCTCCTTGTTCATTCTATATGATGCTCCGAGTTGTTCACCTTTATTGAGCCTTCTTGGTCAATTTGAGGTCTATTTCGTGAGTCATATCTCCTTGGTTGGGTTTGGTTCATTATCCCTTTCCGCTAGATGAATCTTGGCAAGCTCTCATTTTTTGAACTTTATTCTCTCTAACGGTCCATCATAGGGGCGTTACAGTCCTCTAACGCATCTACCCTGGTGCGTTACATCCTTCCAGAGTCCTTAAGTTTGGGGCTTCCTTTCAAGCTTATCTTTTGTCTATCCGTTGAGTGTGACGGTTTATCGTGCAGCCATTACATTGGTTGTGACGCATCTACCCTAGAGCGTTACGTTCATCTAGAGTCCTACGTTTGCAAACTTCTCCCGTTGATCTTATCTTATAAAGGATAGGGTTGTGTGATGGTTCCTCCCTGGAGCGTTACATCAGTGTGGCGGTCTATCGTGCGACCGTTACATCCAACAGAGAGTCCTGCCAAGCCTGGCCTTTGCTCTGCTATTCCGTGATCGAACTAAGAGTTTGATTCTTTGGTTTCTCTCTCGATACTCATCCTAAGGAGCTTCCGTTTGATTCTATGGACTCTTGGGAGTATTATCTTCAAGAGTTTGCCGAGAAACGTCCTACTTTCTAGCTGGATTATCCTCTACTCGAACCTAGACTTTGAGGGTCTATAAATAGAACCCTTGACTTCATGGCTTGAGGAGGAGACATCTGGAGTTTACGTCGAAGTGTTGCCGCATCCTGAAGCTAGAACCAACCAAGGAGAGCTACTTCCTATGTCCATCTACTTCCAAAGTTCAGGGAGTATCGTTTCCAAGGGTTTAATTCAGTCAAGTCTTGTTCTTAGTGTCTTTTCCCTCTTTTCAAACATCATAGCATTGTCCCTCTCCATCTCCCACGTTCTTGCACTCGCTGCATTCATTTAAAACATCCTCCCATATTTTAAAACGCCCCAGAGGGGTTAAAAAAACCAACCTCCCCGATATTTCCCTTTTCTTTTGCATGTTCTTAGGTTTCTTGGATTTATTGATACTACTTTGTCTAAGGGCTAATCTGGGTTTTTTTTCTTGTGTCCTACACTCTTTTGCCGGTTTACAAGGTCCATATCACGATGCCCAAGCTCTCTAGCCGGCTGGAAAGCTTGGAGATCAAAAGGTCCCCAACTTCTTATTCTGTAGAAGCTCTGACGGTCTGACACAGGCGTGTTAGAGTCTTGTAGCGGTCTATCGTAAGACCGTCACACTTGCTGTGGCGCATCTTCCTTTGACCGTTACATCTGACGGAGCTACAGTTTCTTGGTTGTTCTCTCTCCCGTGAGTGGGTGCATCATCCTCCTATTCCAAGGTATTTATTAGGTCTTTGACTTGTTTCTACCTTGGTGGCGATCACACCTTTCCTTAGTTTGGGCATTACCTTTCTCTTTCATCATATCTCTTTTTTACTTTGTTTGTTCCACCTATACGGTGTGTTTTCCTTTATTCCTTATTCCACGCCTCGGCGTGTGTTTTTCTTTATTTGCTTAGCTTAGTCTTGATTGAGATAGCATGCCCATGCTAGAGCTTGTGTTGGTTGCCTAGGTTCATGATTCGCATGTTCATAGGTTGATTAATTTCATTACATGGCTCATTATTTGCTCATAGTTGGCATCATAGCCCATCTTGCAAAAGAAGGGACACATTAAAACCAACACACCCGCCGACGGGGCAAGCCAGGCTGAAGCAGTTACCGCTGCACACGCAACCCGGACGGGCCGAAGATGGGGGCGTCAGCCGCCCGCCAACCAGAATATCATCTTCAAGGGGGAGCAACCCTATAAGATACCCTCTCCGGAGGTCAGGGGAGTCCAAATCCCTCCTCCTTCAGGTTTGTACAGTCAGAATGGGGGTATAACTACTACTCCTTGTTTTCTGGAATGTCTAAAAATGTCAAAGGGAAAGCAGCCTTGTCAAGGTGCTGACCCAGCAGTCGAGGACACTCACCCGCAGCTTCAACAGCCTTCTGGAATTCCAGATGAAGATGAAATTTTCCCAACGACAGCTGATGAGGGACAACAAGAGGGCAACACCAAGCAGAAAAGTGTAGCCTCAGAGTTTGATGAAGCGGGCCCATCAGGGGTCATGGTTCAAGATTCTCCCAAGCCCAGGTGGGCGGAGGAAATGAAGCTGTCCAATGTCTGAGCAGGAAGCCGGGTAGTTAAATTGTTGAAAAAGCTCCCAGCAAGATTCACTATTTGGGAAATCCTCTCATTGAGTGAAGAGACCCGACATGTGATCATTACTGCTCTGCAGACGCCTGCTCAATACGAAGCATGTTTGGCTGAAGGATTGCCAGAAGCCAATGTGACCTTCACTAAGGAGGACATGCTACTGCCCACTGCCATCCACAATAGGCGGCTGTACATGAGAGGGCAGCTGAATGATCGGGAGCTGAGCAGAATCCTGATAGATGTCGGAGCGGCTGTCAACATCCTGCCCTACAGAATATATCAGAGGTACCACTTCAACGTGCGCCTCGATAAAGTCAGAGATATGCGTATCGCCGGTTTCAACCAAAAATGTGAAGTGCCGCTGGGAGTAGCAGAATTTACGCTCACTCTGGCAGATCTTACTACGAGGGTGTGGTTCCATGTCATCGACTCCCACACCTCGTACAAGGCATTGCTTGGCCGCCCCTGGCTACATGAGAACATGGTGGTGCCCTCCACGCTACACCAATGCCTCAAATACACACAGGAGGGGAAGGAGGGGAGGATATTGGCCGACCTCCACCCATTTGAAGTATTCAAGTGTCACCTACTGGACGCTCCTCTATATGCAGAACGGTCTCAGAAGACCTCTGAAGCAAAGACCCTGTTAAGGCAGCAAGAGACGGTTCCGGCGATGACTGGTTCCCACCACCACCGCCCAGGTACGTCAATCCCAAGACGGTCTTACATATTTCCGTCACTGGGGATGTGGGCAGAGCATCACCCCCTGCCACCTATCCTTAAGACAATGAAACCAAGGTCGATCAGTAGCACGACCACGTCAAGGTCCTAGAAGGCCTCACTAAGCCAATTCTCGGCCTCGACAATAGCACTGTTGAACCTTTCAAAGCATGGGAGGTGACGCAGTCTGACGGCCCCAACAGTTTGTTCTACACAGCTGAGGAGCATCCCACACGGGAAGACACGAATTGCCACCTTTCTGAAGATATGGAGGGCTCGTTAATCCCCGTTCAAGGGCTGACATTTATAGTGAGCCTAATGGCCAAGATGTTCCAGAAGCAGCACATTCTTGCCGGCCAGCCCCGCAAGGAGAAAGAAGCATTCCAGAAGCTGTGGTATCCCGCAAGCCTGGACAAAGAACTAAGCGTGTCTCTCAACATCCAGGGTTAGGCTTCACCCTTGAAGAATATTACTCTAGCAAGCGATACGAAGTGGATACCATTTCCGCCTTCTACCCTGCTGAAGACAGCCCACTAGGGGTAACCTTCGATGAGTACCCGGTGGAGGTCGAACATACTGAGCCTGCTCAACCAAGAGACTTAGAACCAGAGGCTATAATGCCTTGCCGATGCTGGGAGCAAGTATACCCTGAGGAAGCGGCTCTTCAGGCCAAATTCGACACGGCTAGTAGTAGCGAAGCTGAAGATATTGAAGAAGCAGGGTTGCCTCCCTCCAGTGACCCTCCTATGATAATGATGACGATGCCACCCGTGCCGACCAAGGAAGCTTTTGCCGAAATTGATTAGAAGATGCATGCTCCTAGAAAAGAGAAGGGCACCTCCACTGAAGATATGTCAATCCAGCGAGGCGGGGAACTCTTGTCTTCTGCTGTGAAGCCGCGATGCTGCTCTAGCACGGTGACAAACAACCACAAGTCCTCCATGGCTGCAAACACATCTGCAAGGGCCGAGGTTGTTAGCTCATCTCTTAAAACCACGGCGGCTATCCATCTGCCAATAGAACAGCTCATGCGGTTGCCGCTAGCTGAATTAGAAATCCCTGGCAGAGCCCAGATGACCCAGAATGAAGAGGTCGAAGTACCGAGCTCGAAGATGATATTCCAGACTTCGTCGATCTTCAGCCTGCGCCCTCGGAAATAGAAGATGGAGGCCAAGCCACAGTCGACGAACTGATAGAAATTAACATAGGAGATGAAGCTGACCCTAAGCCAACCTTCCTCAGTGCCCAGTTATCTGCTAAAGAACAGAAGCTGTATGTCTAGCTGCTACAAGAATATCAGGATTGTTTCGCCTGGACTTTCAAAGAAATGCCAGGACTCAGCCCTGCAGTCTCACAGCACAAGCTAGCTATAAGCCCTGAGGTCAAGCCAGTGAAGCAGCCATCACGGCGCATGAGGCCAGAGCTCATCACTCAGATATGCAAAGAAGTGGACAAACTCATTGATGTGGGTTTTGTCAAAGAAAACCAATACACCACGTGGCTGGCTAATATTGTGCCCGTGAAAAAGAAGAATGGACAGATCCGGATATGTGTTGATTTCTGAGATGTGAATAAAGCATGTCCCAAGGATGGCTTTCTGGTGCCAATCACAGAAGTCATGATTGATGCCACAACCAGCCACAAGACACTGTCATTTATGGACGGGTCCTCCAGCTACAACCAGATATGGATCGCGGAGCATGACCGGGTCCACACTGCCTTCCCAACTCCCAAAGGTATCTATCACTACAAAAGGATGCCGTTCGGACTGAAGAACGCTGGTGCAACTTATCAGCGAGCAATGACCAGAATATTTGATGAGCTGCTCTACCACAAGGTCGAGTGCTACATAGATGACCTGGTGATCAAAACTAGAAGAAAAAAAGACCATATGTATGACCTCAGAATTGTGTTTCAGAGGCTCAGGTAGTATGAACTGAAAATGAACGCTATGAAATGTGCGTTCGGGGTGTCGAGCGGGAAATTCCTGGGTTTCATCGTTAGATATCGGGGGATTGAAATAGACCCCGTAAAGATCAAGGCGATCCAGGAGTTACTTCCACCAAGGAACCTCTCTGAGCTGAGATCCTTGCAAGGCCACCTGGCATACATCCGGCGGTTTATATCCAACTTGTCAGGGCGATGCCATCCCTTTCACAAGCTAATGATGAAAGATGTTCCTTTTTATTGGGACGAAGAATGCCAGATAGCCTTTGACAAGCTGAAGGACTACCTGAAGACCCCTCCAGTTCTGGGTGCACCAGTGAAAGGACGGCCGCTGGTTCTATACATAGCAGCCACGCACAACACCTTGGGGGCAATGCTAGCCCAGAACAATGAAGAATGGAAGGAACAAGCGCTCTACTACCTCAGTCGAAGATTGGTCAGAACTGAGGAGAGGTACACCTATATCGAGAAGATCTGCCTAGCACTGGTCTTCGCGGTCAAGATGCTTCAACACTATATGCTGTTGCATAAAGTTAAGTTGATTTCCAAGGAGGATCCGCTTAAATATATCATGTCTCAACCGGCACTCAAAGGCTGCCTAGGCAAATGGGCGGTGATCCTCATGGAGTATGATATCTCCTAAGTGCCGCAAAGGGCCGTTAAAGGTCAAGCCATCATAAATTTTTTCGCCGAGCACCGCATGCCAGAAGATTGCCCGCTGGAGCCAGAGCTTCCTGAAGATGAAACGCTGGAAGTCAGCCAAGTACAGCCCTCAGTGTGGCAATTGTACTTTGACGACACATCCAGAATTGACACCCCAGCAACTGGATCGGCCAAAGTCCGGGCAGGGGCAGGCATAGTCCTGAAATCTCCAGAAGGAGAAGTCATATATACATCATGTTCATTAAATAAACCCTACACAAATAATGAAGCAGAATATGAAGCCCTAATCATTGGGTTACAAATTGCCTTATCTACGGAGATTCAGATGCTTGAGGCATTCGGAAACTCCATGCTAGTGGTAAAACAGCTAGAAGGAGAGTTCGAGGTGCGGAAGCAAGAACTCCTCCCCTATCATCAGCTGGCAATCAGCTTGATGGTGAAGTTCTACTTCATCAAAGTTAAGCACATCAACCGAGGGAAAAATGCCCAGGCAGACGCCCTCGCAAAGTTGGCCCATTCTTTGGCGGTCCCGCCAGATACAAGCCTGAATATAGCAGTGATTAACCGACAATAGGTCCCCAGTGTGACCGAGGCCTTGGTTGATGAACAAGAAAATGAAGCGACATCTGTGGAAGAAGTCCAACAACCCGATTGGCAGGAACACCTCCTGTGTTGGTTCCGACACCAACAGCTCCCGAAAGAGAAAGAATAAAGAATGAAGCTCCTGAGGGTCAAGGACTCTTATGAAATGAGGAACGAGACTTTGTTCCGAATAATGGCCGACGCCCAGAAAAAAATATTACTCCGTTGCTTGTCTCCAGCAGAAGCCCGACGAGTAATGCAAGAAGTCCATGCCGGGTCAGCCGGAGCACATCAGGCCGGTCCGAAAATGAAGATCGAAATAAAGAAGTTTAGCAATTACTGGTCCTCTATCTTCAATGATTGCTGCAAGTTCGCTAAGGCTTGCCAAAGATGTCAAGAGCACACCAACGTGTCAAGAAGACCGCCGATGCCGCTATACCCTACCCTACCAAGTTGGCCATTTGCACAATGGGGCACGGACGTGGTAGGACCTTTGCCGACATCGTCGTCAGGATGCAAATACATCTTAGCCGCTACAGATTACTTCTCCAGATGGGCAGAGGCAATAGCGCTAAGAGAAGTGACGGGAGAATTAGTAGCCAGATTCTTCCGACAAAATATAATATTCCGGTTTGGAGTCCCCAATCGAATTGTCTCTGACAATGACAGCCACTTCAGGAGCTAGAAGGTTTATCGTCTGGCTAATAAATATAAGATCGATTGGAGGACGTCGTCCCCCTACAACCCTCAGACCAATGGGCTTGCAGAAGCCTTCAATAAAACGCTGTGCACTTTGCTAGCGAAGACTGTTAATTCCAACAAAAAGGATTGGGTGGAAAGGATGTACGAGGCACTTTGGGCCTATCGTACAGTCTATAAAACCCCAACTGGTTGCTCACCTTTCTTTCTTGTATATGGGTCAGAAGCGGTAGTACCAATTGAGCTTGAAGTCCTATCACTTAGAGTCGCCATCTAGCTTGGGTTGGCTAGCTACGAATAAACAAATATAGAAATAAGATTGGAAGAGCTCTCCTAGGTCGAAGGAAAGCGTCTCCAAGCATAACAAAATATCCAACTCTACCAAGCTCGCATGGCCCACGCCTTCGATAAGCTGGTCAAAGGGCAAGAGTTCAAGAAAGGTGACCTAGTGATGGTCAAAAGAAGAGAAGTGATGGCCTCCAACCCCAAAGGGAAGTTGGTTGAAAACTGGGTCGGGCCGTATATTCTCCGCCGAGTATATGAAGGGGGTGCCTATGTTCTGGTAGACCACAAGGGAGTAGTTCAGTTCTCCCCTCTTAATGGGAAGCATATGAAACTGTACCACGTAGTCCCACCGACATTCCCAGAATGATCGAAACCTACTTTGGCCAAGTGGCACTCCGCTCTGGTCGAACTCTTTAAAAATCCAGCCAACTCAGACGGAGTACCAGGTCACTGGTCTGCAATTCCTGGAACATCCCAAACAAGCATTAAACCTAGGATCCTTTGGAGGTCCGCATACATCCGTCAGGAACACCACCTGCATACAATATTGCGACTCCGAGCCTTACGCCCGAGTCAGCATAAAACTCCTTCTTTGCGTTAGCATTACCCTCTTGCTGACGAATAAACCTATTTCCAGAAAAAGACTTCGTGTCCTAGCCAACTTTCCTACAATACTGCCATCACAGACCTTACGTCTGGATCGGCGCATAAACTTATCCCTTGTGTTGGTATTTATCCTTACCGACGAATAAACCCCCTTTCGGCGCAAGGCTGCATGCCCTAGCCGACTTCTGCACACTATCGCCATTACGGACCTTACGTCCGAATCGATGCATAAACTCATCCCTTGCGTTGGTATTTGTCCCTGCCAATGAATAAACCCCTTTTCTCAGCGCAAGGCTGCGTGCCCTGGCCAACTGTCATATGCTACTACATAGGGTCAAACATCGCATGATTGACCCGTCCTCGTTTTCTCACTCTAAGAAGAAAAAAGAAGAAGAAGAAAAGAGTAAAAAAGGAGGCTAAAAATAGAGATGCCTCGCTGGTCTTGTTCCTACACTAAGGCAAGGGCAAAAATGGCTATAACCCGACTACGGTGAAAACCCGAAAGGGCACTGCAAGCAAAATCGGGTACCCCGCCACGTGAAAACCCGAAAGGGCACGTGGGCAAAAGCAAGAGGGGGCTGGCTTCGGTGAAAATCCGAAAGGGCGCTTAAGCCAGTGATGTGGTAATTTAAAAGTTCCTATTCACCCTCACCCTAATGAAACTCCGAAAAGGATGATCACCACAAGTCCCGCCGGAGATCTTTTTTTTTCTCTACAAACCAGTGTTTGACCCTTGTCATCATCAGCAAGACCGGTCAACCTTCTCCCTTAGCTCGGACCTTTCATCCTTGTTAATGAACAAACATATTTTTGCTTCGGCACTTAACCAATGTCGACGAACAAACCACTATTGACCCTTATCATCATCGGCAAGACCGGTCAACCTTTCCCTTAACTTGGACCTTTCGTCCTTGTTAATGAACAAACATATCTTTGCTTCGGCATTTAACCAATGTCGATGAACAAACCCGTGTTTGACCCTTGTCATCATCGGTAAGACCGATCAACCTTCCCCTTAACTCGGACCCTTCGTCCTTGTTAATGAACAATATATATCTTTGCTTCGACATTTAACCAATGTCGATGAACAAACGGCGTCCTAACCCTTGTCATTATCGGCAAGACCGGTCAGCATTCTCTTGGTCCGGACTTCCCGTCCGTGGCTAACGAACAAGCCCTCGTATATCCCGGCTTCGTACTGTGAATCAAGTTCAAAAAAAAGAAGGAAAAAAAGAGGGAGGCTAAAAATAGAGATGTCTCGCCAGACTTACCCAGATACCCTAGGTAGGGACAAAAATGGCTATAACCCAACTGTGGTGAAAACCCGAAAGGGCGCCGTAGGTAAAATCGGGTACCCCGCCACGTGAAAACCGGAGAGGGCGCGTGGGCAAAAGCAAGAGGGGGCTGGCTCCGGCGAAAACCCAAAAGGGCGCTTGTACCGGTAATGTGATAAAAAAGAGAGAAAGGAAAATAAATGATCAATGATTATGACACTCTCCTCAGGGACAAGGTAGAATATCCTTCCAAGTCCCGCCGATGAGCAAACCCATGTTCGACCCTTGTCATCATCGGCAAGATCGGTTGACATTTCCCTTAGCTTGGACCTTTCGTCCCTGTTAATGAATAAACCACTTTTGCTTCGATATTTAACCAATATCGATGAACAAGCTAGCCCTGACCCATGTCATCATCGGCAAGATCGGTCAGCATTCCCTTAACTTGGACCTTTCATCCTTGTTAATGAATAAACCCCTTTTACTTCGGCATCTAATCGATGTCGATGAACAAACTCGTGTTTGACCCTTGTCATCATCGGCAAGATCGGTCGACGTTTCCCTTAACTTGGACCTTTCGTCCTTGTTAATGAATAAACCCCTTTTGCTTCGGCATCTGGCTATGTTGATGAACAAACTCGTGTTTGACCCTTGTCATCATCGGAAAGATCGGTTAGCATTCCCTTAACTTAGACCTTCCGTCCTCATTAATGAATAAACCCCTTTTGCTTCGACATCTAACCGATGTCGATGAGCAAACTCGTGTTTGACCCTTGTCATATCAGTAAGATCGGTCGACATTTCTCTTAACCTAGACCTTTCGTCCTTGTTGATGAATAAACCCCTTTTGCTTCGGCATCTAACCGATGTCGAAGAACAAACCCATGTTTGACCCTTATCATCATCGGCAAGATCGGTCGACATTTCCTTTAACTTGGACCTTTCGTCCTCGTTAGTATATAAAGCCCTCTTGCTTCTGCATCTAACCGATGTCGAAGAACAAACCCGTGTTCGGCCCTTGTCATCATCGGCAAGATCGGTCGACGTTTCCCTTAACCTGGACCTTTCGTCCTTGTTAATGAATAAACCCCCTTTGCTTCGGCATCTAACCAATGTCAATAAGCAAACCCGTGTTCAACCCTTGTCATCATCGACAGGATCGGTTGACATTTCCTTTAACTTGGACCTTTTGTCCTCGTTAATGAATGAACCTCTTTTGCTTCGACATTTAGCCAATGTCGATGAACAAGCCAGCCCTGACCATTCAACCCATGTAGATGAATAAACCCTACCTCTATGTTTCATCACCATCGGCGAAATCAACAAGCAAACTATTGGTCCGGACCTTCCGTCCGCGTCAATAAGTAAACCTATTCTTGACCTTCTTCGTTATTCTGGGAAACTAGCAAACCTACCTCTCACTCGGGTTTTTCGTTACTCGATGAGTACACTCTTGGTCTCCTGACAGCTTCGTCACCATCGATGAAGCCTACCAATGGGCCTTCTGACCTTACCCTTTGATCCAAGTGGCCACTATGCTTTCACCCTCGAGCATTCCGCATGTGTTAGCCAAAATTTGGCCCTGGGAGTGGTTACGTTGCAGTGGATTGAACCCCTCACCCCTTCACTGAAGGCGTGAGCGCTCTCCTGCCCTAGTAACTCACATATCCAGGCTGAGACAATTGGCTAAAAAAAAAGAAAGAAGGAATATGAAGTCGTGACTTAAACGGCAAATGAAAACCTTTCATTTTCATGAGGTGACAAACTACATGATTACTCGGGGCATCCCCAGGGATACATAAAGGTTCATCCAAAAAAGAAGAAGAAAATAGAAAAGGAGTTACTGCAGCGGACGTCGAAAGATGTCTTCGAGCTCCAAAATCCCCAGAGTGGGATAACGGGTTAGTTCCTGCAAGCGAGACTCAGCAGTTCCCAACTGCACTAGCTTCTCTTCAAGTGAGGCGGCCCGTCCTTCGGCAATTTTCGCTTCCTCTATACTCTGCACTTCTTGCTGTTCAGCTTCCTGTAGCTCAGCCTCAGCCCTGGAAAGTTCTGCACGAAGTTCGGCTATCCTGGCTGCTAAAGAAGTTCGACGCTGTGAAGAGACATTGGCCATGTTTCACATTGACTACGCTGTCTCTCTTAGGGATGCAAAAGCGGCTCGACACTCTGTTCGCTCAAGCTTCAGTGCCGTCAGCTGGTCAGCTACTTCTCGGCCAAGGAATTCCCTTCTGTTCACATATTTTGATAGCAAGATCACCCGTGGCGTCCAATCGTCCATGGGGTGATGGGGACATCAGAGCAAGAGCATTAACATTTTATTTTGCATTTGTATCCTTTAGTTTATTTTTATATCCTTGAGAAAGTATATGTACAATTGTAAGGTTGTATAAGCCAATATGTCATTCCCTTGGATTGTTTGGGTTTTTATGCAAATTGTCAGTAGGTCCAGCAAGGGGGCCCTCACTCCTTCCCCATTGGTCCACCTAAGCCATTTGGGTCCATGTGGGGCTAGTCAAAGGTCCAAGGTGGGCTTCTAGATGGTTTGACATTCAAAGGTGACAAATGGACTAAAAAGTCCAAGATGCCTTCCTTCCTTTCAAAGGAGTGCCCCCTCCATATGTAATTTATTTTGGATTTTTAACCACATGGGGGAAGAAAATGGCCTCTCTCCCATGAAATTCTCCGCCCCCACCCCTTGCCATTCTCTATATAAGCTTATGTATAGTGTCATTAGAGAAATTAATGAAGAATTAAGCATTTTTACCAAGAGCAAGCCCAAGGGGCACCCCTTGTGTCTCTCCTCTCCCCCTTGAAGCAGTGATTGCTGCCCATTCTAGGGTGTGAAGCCCTCATCTTGGTGTGACTCCAAGATCTCCAACCTCTGCTGGATGCGACTTCCGGCCGCCGCCTTCCGTTCGTGGCGCCATCGCACCGCCACCGCCATCGCCGGAGTTCTGTCCAAATCAGGACAGAACCTCATCTCTAAAATTTTATCTTTTTTTATTATTGTCTGATCGAGCCCTAATTTTGAGAATTTGTTCTGTCCATCTCCCTTAACCTCCAGTTCAAATTTCATGTCATTTGGAAGTCATTTGATATTTTTCTCATATTTTTGTTTGTCCTCTCAGTAATCTGCCCTTTTACAGATCTATGAAATAGGGTCATCTTCTTGTATTTTCCCCACCCCCTTATCAATTTCCAGAAAATCCAAAAAAATTACCAGTTGTTCCTCACATATACCCCCTTCCACCATAATTTTGGTGGAGTCTATAAAAATATTTTCCCCTTCGGTCAAAGGTCTATTTCAGGCAGATCCACCTCTGCCCTGTGTGTCTGTCTGTCTGAGTCAGAAAAAAAGAAGATTTGCAGTTGTTTTTATTTTTTATCCGTTTTATGGATGGAGCCACCAAAGATATATATTGTAGATCTCTGAGTCCTCTATCCATCGGTACCTCTTGTGCATCAATCCGACATCGGAGCTGGTCGTAGGAATTCTTTTTGTGAAGGTGTGCAGAGCAGATCCGAGTTCAGTCAGCACAACTCAGTCCGAGAGAAAATTCAGAAATAAATATCAAAGGTCAACTTCAGCGACCGCCCCTTCACAGAGTCGATCAGGGACATCCCGCCATCGTCCCAGCCAAGCGGCGCCTCTCAAAGATCTCAGGAAGGCAGCGTTCCTTTGGAAACCGTTATTTGCTATCCAGTGAGTCAGCAACCGAGTTGGCGCAACACCGAGTTGAAATAGTGCCGAGTCGGACCAGCAGGCCGAGTTCGTGCCGTGCGTACCTCCAGATTGCTGTCCGTCAACCCAGGGTCGCTCCTCCCGAGCCCCACTTGTATCCCTTTACCTCCCTGGGTGGAGTGGGCAATAAAATTCACTGTTGTATCTAACTTTTACCGTTGTACCGGGAGTTACCGTACTTGGCCGGGAACGTCTTCCCCACGCCCGGAGCGTGGAGGTACATTCGCCACCCTCCTCGTAGGCATTGCTTTACTCATATATTTTTGTATATGCCACTGCATGAGTGATAGATTATCTAGCTTGTTATCATTTTATCACCGCTGCGAGAGCGAGAGTGAGTGACCGTCCCGTGACTCGACCCGAGTTAACACGGAAAGGCCGATACCCGAGACTCACTGCCGATTTCTCAACCGCGCACGGTCCACGTCTTCCCTCGCTTAGGGGCGATCGCGAGATAGAGTCCCAGGTCGCGTGTCCGTCCCGCATCAATTTGGTATCAGAGCGCCAGTTACCACCCTTACCTTCCGATCCTCATCCAGAGCCATCATATTGGGAGCCACCTTCGCCCGAGCCACCCGTGTTTCTTACGGGAATGCTTTTCATCACCGAGCAACTCCTTAGCTGGCTCAAAGATGGCTTGGTCCCACCTCCCTTCCCATCCATGGACCCCACACTACCTCTAGTGCCAAGTAACTAATTTCACACCACCTTCCGGTCTAATCACTATGTGGATACATTGGACGACCTTCTTAAAGGGTTAGACCGGCAGTTGACATTTACGCACTTGTTGGCCCCAGGCTTCGACCGACCCACCGGTCGTAGCTTCACCCATCCCACCTTACGGTCCATTACCTCGTGTACACCGTGGGTCAAGTCACCATGGAGATTCTTCTATTCCTCCCTATGCCGGCCGAGCCCGACTTCATTCCCTTTTGCCCAAGGGAGGAATCTTATTTTCTACACATGACCGTCGTCCCACCAATCACAATGTATGACAGTGACGATGACTTTCAAACGTGGGACCGTGTCATGGGGGAACCCATATCAAGGGGACAAACATTCTTTGATCCCTTCGACTCCTTCCTTAGTGAATCCCTTGACCCACCACATCTCCTCCACTACTTCGAGGGAGATCACTATCACCCCCTTTTCCCATGGGCCGGGTCATCTACACCCACCAAGCCCAATCTCGATACACCCACACCCGGCTCTCCTAGCCCTCTCAAGTCTTACAAATCCAAAGGGCCATCCATGTATGACTGGGTCATACTTGGGCGTCTAGGTGTTTCCCATACCACCAACCTTCGGGTACATAAGATGCATGCATGGCACATATTCGGATGTCTTGGTCCGCCGTCACCCATGTACGGGTCAGGCTAACATTAGGTTTGTTTAGGGTCCTTGTGAGTCTTTGTTTCATTTGTCTGTCGTGTGTCTGTGCATACATCGAGTCGAATCGGTTTTGTATGCTCGCGTGATAGTCCCTTTCGAGTGCGACTTGTCAGACATTGGGATCGGTTCTACTTCATATCGGATCTAGTCACATAAGGGACAAGCGGTGATTCCTAGTGAGTCTTCGAGCCGCCTTCCTTCATTTGAGAGTGACCCCACCCCGGAGTGTGCACCTCTAGCCTCCTCCCAGTAGCGTGTGCATATCGAATCTATAAGGGATGAGCATGTGTCGATTACTTGGAGTAGAGCGTACTCCGCGCTTCCAAATTCGGTGACGCATCCGCCAAAGCTACCCGAGCAGCCGCACCCCTTACTCGACGGGGTCGAGTTGTTCCCACCCGGGGAGAATTGATGGGGACATCAGAGCAAGAGCATTAACATTTTATTTTATATTTGTATCCTTTAGTTTATTTTTATATCCTTGGGAAAGTATATGTACAATTGTAAGGCTTTATAAGCCAATGTGTCATTCCTTGGATTGTTTAGGTTTTTATGCAAATTATCAGTAGGTCTAGCAAGGGGGCCCTCACTCCTTCCCCATTGGTCCACCTAAGCCATTTGGGTCCATGTGGGGCTAGTCAAAGGTCCAAGGTGGGCTTCTAGATGGTTTGACATTCAAAGGGGACAAATGGACTAAAAAGTCCAAGATGCCTTCATTCCTTTCAAAGGAGTGCCCCCTCCATATGTAATTTATTTATTTTGGGTTTTTGACCACATGGGGGAAGAAGATGGCCTCTCTCCCATGAAATTCCCAGCCCCCACCCCTTGTCATTCTCTATATAAGCCTATGTATAGCGTCATTAGAGAAAGTAATAAAGAATTAAGTATTTTTACCAAGAGCAAGCCCAAGGGGCACCCCTTGTGTCTCTCCTCTCCCCCTTGTAGCAGTGATTGCTGCCCATTCTAAGGTGTGAAACCCTCATCTTGGTGTGACTCCAAGATCTCCAACCTCTGCTGGATGCGACTTCCGGCCGCCGCCTTCTGTTCGTGCCGCCGTCGCGCCGCCACCACCATCGCCGGAGTTCTGTCCAAATCTGGACAGAACCTCATCTCTAAAATTTTATCTTTTTTTCTTGTTGTCTGATCGAGCCCTAATTTTGAGGGTTTGTTTTGTCCATCTCCCTTAACCTCCAGTTCAAATTTCGTGTCATTTGGAAGTCATTTGATATTTTTCTCATATTTTTGTTTGTCCTCTCAGTAATCTGCCCTTTTACAGATCTACGAAATAGGGTCGTCGTCTTGTATTTTCCCCACCCCCTTATCAATTTCCAAAAAATGTCAAAAAATTACCAGTTGTTCCTCACGTATAACCCCTTCCACCATAATTTTTGTGGAGTCTATAAAAATCTTTTCCCCTTTTGTCAAAGGTCTGTTTCAGGCAGATCCACCTCTACCCTGTGTGTCTGTCTGTTCGAGTCAGAAAAAAAAGTAGATTTGCAGTCATTTTTATTTTTTATCCGTTCTATTGATGGATCCACCAAAAATATATGTTGTAGATATCTGAGTCCTCTATCCATTGGTATCTCTTGTGCATCAATCCAACATCGGATCTGGTCTTAGGAATTCTTTTTGTGAAGGTGTGCAGAGTAGATCCGAGTTCAGCCAGCACAACTCAGTCCGAGAGAAAATACAGAAATAAATATCAAAGGTCAACTTCAGCGACCGCCCCATCAGAGAGTCGATCAGGGACATCCCGCCATCCTCCCAGCCAAGCGGCGCCTCCCAAAGATCTCAGGAAGGCAGTGTTCCTTTGGAAACCGTTGTTTGCTATCCAGCGAGTCAGCAACCAAGTTGGCACAGCACCGAGTTGGAATAGTGCCGAGTCGGACCAGTAGGCGGAGTTCGTGCCGTGCGCACCTCCAGATTACTATCCGTCAACCCAGGGTCGGTCCTCCTGGGCCCCACTTGTAGCCCTTTACCTCCCTGCGTGGAGTGGGCAATAAAATTCACTGTTGTAATTAACTTTTATCGTTGTACGGGGAGTTACCGTACTTGGCCGGGAACGTCTTCCCCACGCCTGGAGTGTGGAGGTACACTCGCCACCCTCCTCGTAGGCATTGCTTTACTCGTATATTTTTGTATATGCCGCTGCATGAGTGATAGATTATCTAGCTTGTTATCATTTTATCACCGCTGCGAGAGCGAGAGTGAGTGACCGTCCCGTGACTCGACCCGAGTTAACGTGGAAAGGCCGATACCCGAGACTCACTGCCGGTTTCTCAACCGCGCACGGTCCACGTCTTCTCTTGCTTAGGGGCGATCGCGAGCTAGAGTCCCAGGTCGCGTGTCCGTCCCTCATCATGGGGCAGCCGAAAGCTAATAGCGAACGTGAAAGGTGTTCTACCAGGCCCCTTAGCTGCACATAGGTTAAATCGGGGCTGGCTGTTATAGTCTGCTGCAGAGTTCCTAAGAACTGCCACACCAGGTCGTTTGACGACTGCAGGCCAAGAGGTGACGTATCGGGAAGCTGAAAATCGACTCTACTGTCAATGGCAGCCCATATAGTGTCGCTCAGTTTCGAGGATGACGACGGCAAAGCTTGTAGGGCGCCCGCGCATGAGTCGACCCCCGCAACTAACATAGTAGAGGAAGTCTCGATAGCAGTGACCTCCCAGCCAACCTCTTGCGGTGCAACTACATCAAGAATCTCAACAGCTGAGGATGCGTGTTCTTCATGCCCAGCCTCACTGGTCTCCACCAAGGCCGATTCCGTAATGAGGGCTAACGCCCAGAAGCTCCAGCTTCCTCTTCAATGATTTCCCCCCCTTCTCTTTCGGGAAGACTCTTCTCCCCCAGGAGCAATCCTCTGCTGGCAATGGGCGACTGGGATTCCGCAGCTCCAGCCGAGTCAGCAGCACCCATAAATGCCCCTAAAGTCTCCAAGGTTGCTACCGTAGTGTAATCCTTGGGATATCGCAAGGCGATGGGCTGCAAGACTGGTGGGAATGTCGAGTGACCCGCACCTAGAGTCGGGAGAGGTATTTGCACAGTAATAGTTGGCAATACCACATCAGCCTGCACAGTAGATATAACATGCGTTAGACATCTAATGCAAAGATAATGGGAAGAGCTGTAAAGTGAAAGCGGCAGAGGATCCCTTACCTCAACCTGCACTAAGCTCAAGCCTGCAGTAGTAGAAATCATGGCCTCCTGTGGACGTTAAAAAAATGTCGATGATGAGCATACGGCACCCGTGTCTACGCATTCAAGCGCAAGTCGAAGCCGGGAGGGCCGAACAAACCCATACCTCACCCAATCAGGATGAGAGCTCATTTGGTGGTCCGCCATCCGTTAAGCCCCCCCCCCCCCCCCCCCGAGCGGAAGATACGGCCACAATTCTCCAACCGGCCATGCCGAGAGCAGAATCAACAAAAAGCTAGGAATTTCGGCACAGTCTCAGCATGCATCGGAAGTCACCCAAAGTCTGGGACCGAGTCCCGGAGGCTGCGAACGGAATATTGTGGAGGCCATACATCGCAACCGAAACATTCCGGGAATGCCAACATTCATATAAACGGCCGCGACTTCGAAAAGAATCCGTTCGGTGCTTAAAATGGCGTGGAAGGGCCTTAAAGCTACGCGCCTTAAAACGGCACGCCCCTTTGCTTAAACGACACACCCCACTTTATGCTCTAATACGAGCCCCCCCCCCCTTTGCTTTTGTTAAAATGGCGCCCCCTTGCTTTTCTTAACATGGTGCGCTCCATTGCCATGACCCCCTTGCAAGGCTTTAATCTGGCGCGCCCCCGGCCGCGCCGTTTAAACCGAAGGGCCCGTCATGCCATTTTTAAAAAGCCCTTTCCTTCAAATACTCAACTCGGCGTGATCATGTTGAAGACCAATATGGTTACTCCAGCGCGGTCACTATTCCCCCGCACCGGGTTAAGTGATGTAAACAAGCCATTCTCCGAAGCGTTTCTCTGGCGCGCAAACAAGCCATCCCGTCTACACTCCAATGCTCTGTTCTGCACCATACACTACGCAGAGAACATTTAATGTTTGAAGCCGTGCCTTCACCCCCGTTCGACAGCAAAGCGGCAGTGATGGCAGCAGCAGCAGATCCTCCCGGCAAATCCCTGAACATCCCATCCTCGGACGAACGATAAGGTACGTCGCCAATTACCGGATGCCAGCATAGAAGCCAACCCTATTCGTCTGGCAGACGAGTGCAGTGGCAGGAGTTTTCTTCCGTTCGAGAAGGAGAAGGCACCCAATATATATACTTTGGCTGGAGACTCCCCCCCGACGGGCGATCCAAAAAAGGAGAAGAGAAGGCTCTCGACTGTGTGCAGTGAAGAGAAGAAGAGAGAAGGAGTTTCGTCCCCCGGCGCTGGCAAAGTGAAGAAGAAGAAGAGAGTGAGTGTGAGAGAGGAGAGGTGAGTCGGAGGGGGAAGAGCATGTGCTCTCTCTCTCTCCCTCGTCAATATATTATCTCCCCCCTCGCGATGTATTTCTTCTTTATCAAGAGATGAATCCCTTCTGTTTTAAAATCTTCCCTGGTTATGTGGATGAATAAAAAGAAAAAGGGCCTTTTGCAATCTTAGTGTCCTCTGCTTTAATCCCCGGTTCCTTCTTCTTCTCTCCTCCTCCTCCTCATCCAAGACCCTTCGAAGCTTGCTTCTCCATAGCACGACCTTCGAAGGAGTTCGTCACCGGATGAACATTCATGGCCCTCGTGGCAAACATCTGTCCCACGCCGAAGATTCATCGCCCGTGAGTCGTGGTCGCTCTTGAAGGCTAGCCCTCGAGTGCTCCACACTTACACATGGGTTTGGGCCGCCGTGAGGCCACTCCGATTTTTGAGAGTCTACCCCATAGCAATCCGATTGGTGACTTTCCTTTACCTCTGGCAAGTCCCGGTTCGGGGAAGGTGCTACCGGATTTTCGCCAGGGCTAAGAACGCCTGAGAACAAATGAACAAACCACCTCCGAGAACAAGAACAACCCACAGTAAAATCTGTGAACCAAACCCCCCGAACGAAACACTTAAAATCCACGCTAAGTCACCCTAATGAACAGTTAAACACCTAAACTTCCTCCCTACCAATCTAATCCACCAAATGGATGAACAAACATATCATAAAATCCACCTACGGGTGAAAGAAAAGAAACACACAGTCAATCGCTTTGAAACAAACTCTCGGGAGAGGCTAATCCGGTGCGGTTACTGTTCCACCGCGCCGGTTTAACCCTCCTCTCAAGAATCCCATCTCCTCCTTTGATCCCTTAAAATGGCACCCCCCACTTGTTCATTCCATACCCGGCCCCCCTATCCATCCTTAATCCAGCGCGCCCTCCATTGGCATCCTAATCCGGCGTGGCCTTAACCGGCGCGCCCTCCTCTTTGAGCCTCAATCCGGCGCGCCCTATCCTCTCTTAGCATCCTTCTTAAACCGGCGCCCCCCCCTCTTTGCACCCTTAACCGGCGCGCCCATCTCGCCCCCATGGTATTCTTCTTAAATCGGCGCGCCCCCCCTGAACACCATTAAACCGGCGTGCCCCTCTTTTGCAACCCATAACCGGCACGCCTCCTCTTCTTAAGCCTATTCCGACGCGCCCATCTCCATCTTGTTGCATTAAAACGGCGTGGCCCCTATAGTCTTCTTAACACGGCGCGCCCCTTGCCCATTCTTAATACGGCGCCCTCCTTGAGGTTCCATACCGGGCGCGCTCCCTTGCCATCCTAATCCGGCGTGCCTCCTGTAAAAAGAAAACACAATTAACTAAATGGAAGAAAAGCTTAAAACTCATAAATAAATTAAAAGAAAGGACCAAAACAAATGAATGAAATAAAAGACTATGAACCACTCTCATGAGAACAAACACCATAACCTTTCTATAATTAAATTTTTTGTTCCGGGGGCGCTGCCCCCGGAAACCCCCGCAAGGGGCGCTGCCCCCATGACCCCTGCGACCTGACCGGGCAGGTCGAAGCCCGCTACCTGACCGCACAGGTCGATCCGCGTGAGAGGCCACACGTTGGTGAGTTCGGGCTTTATACTTAATAAACCTCTCTCCCGGACTGGGTGCAAAGAGAAAATCAATGATGCCTTGTGGTATCGGATGTGGGTCTCGGAACTCTCGATATGGCCATAGTCTGAAGACATCTTGGGCCAATAGTTTGCTAACTCGACCCACTTCTTCCGGGATCCAATCCCGTAACCCTACATTAGACTTGGCGTACCTACGGCAGATATTCGTATGGCTTTATCGTCGTCTTCGATGCTTCAAAGGCGGACTCTCGTCCGAATAACGAATGGTCCATTAGTGACCGACATATATACTGGGATCTAATCCCGCACTTGCATTAAACTTGCCGTACTCACGGCAGATATTTCTATGGTTTGTCACCATCTTTTACGCCACAAACACGGACCTTTGTCCGGACATAAAGTGGTCCATGAGTGACCGACAGAATCTGAATGGAACGAGACGGCTCTCGTCTTCCCCCAACCATACGTGTGGGAATATCAATAAGACCTTCGTGAGTCACGTCTGGACCTCGAGTTCGCCCCAACCATGGTCATTACCTGACCCACATCTAGGCCTATAGCTAGCTATCTCTGTATACGTCTTTGTTTTGGAATCTAGTCCTAGGACACTTTCCCACTGCCCTTCGGCACCGGAAATATTAACGATGCCCACGCAAGCCACGTTTGGACCGTGGGAGGTGCCCCCGGAATGGTCCTGACTCGATCTCGCACCGGGCCAATAAACTCACTGATTCCCGACCACTCTAACCGAGATTCAACCGAATGTCTCATATCCCTTTGAATAATAAATTTGCCGTACCCCGGCATACATATGCTCTGGTTTTCCCCATGACGATCATGATTTTCTGAGGCCGGACGCTCGTCCGAATATCAAAATGGTCCCTTGAGTGACCGACATATTTCGAATGCTTGCTTCTCTAGACATCGGGTTTTCTGACTAATTCGAGACCGCTATCGGCTTGTTTCTCTCGATATAGTTTCCTGGCCATGAGGCCCTGATTCCCGACGATTAATCAAGGGTGTTCCCCTCTCTGAGGGGATGTAAATGACGTTGTGACCTTTATGGCGCGGCGGGTTTTGGTCTCGACACGAACCACACAATCGTTTGATTAGTCAGATCGAGCGCACAATAAATTGTCACTTTGTGACTGGCACGCCCACGCACTTAATAAATGAATAAACCCACCGAATAAACAGACTTAAAGAAATAGACAAATGAGCGTGTCAAAAAGTGCATCCACACCTCCATAGGCCCAGCTCCCTCGCTTACGAGTGGACTAGATGGCCCAAGGCCGTTCCATGCCAGCCGGGGTGGACTGAAGGTCGTATAATCACTTTCATAAGCCGAAGATGCCCCGGCATCTTCAGTTTCTTTCTCCACAGGCTCCCTGTCACTAGAATTGCCACCATAGTCGACCTGCTCTGAAGAAGATGAGCTCTCTGCCAACTCCCGACGCTCCTCCACTAGAAAGGGCGCCTTTCCAACTTCGAGATCCACAGGGGGAGCATCTCCCTCAACAAAGGCTTGCTCGGTCGATTCTGTGGCGGAGGCACTAGGCAAATGAATTTCGGGAGTAGGCTCGCTCCCCGGAATAGCTTTCTCCCTAGCAAAAGCCTCCTCGGTAATCCCAACGGTAGGAAGCAAGGGCAGTTGTATCTCAACTAAAATTCAAATGAGGAATAGTCAAGTAGATTGAAGAGATAATGGATTGCAAGATCCTATGAATAAACTGCAAATTACCTTACATCTCATGGCTGGGTAACGGAGAAGGCAGGCCGCCCTCCACAGGAGCGATGGGCACATCCCCTTCTACCTCTCCGACTGCAGCAGCGGTCACGGCTTCTTGCTCAATCGTGGCAGTGGGAGTAGCGGCAACTGCAAAGAAAGGATCAGCCAATGCGGCCAGAACAAAGGATAAAATACAAAGAATGAGGGATATACCTTCAGTTCCAAGCCTATGCACATGAGAAGCCTCAAATTCTTCAAATGACACCACCGATGGAGGAACAATTACTGGTTCCTGTCTTGCAGCCTGCCTTCAGCGAGCCCGCGTCCTTCGCGTGACTGCCACCTTGGCCTTACCAATAGCCTCCCTCACCTGGGACCTTCTTCGCTTCCGCGAATCACCAGGGGGCAGTGGCGTTGTGGTCGGGGCCGCTTCAGGAGTTTCGAAGTATGTTGACTTCTGCGCTTTTATCAGCAACTCCCTAAAGTGTCGGGTTTACTTCGGAGTGAGTCGAACTGCACAAGTACAAAGGTGAGAATGACATTTGCTACAATGAAGAAAGGAAACAGGCTGAAAGGCTGGAATGAAGGAATGAAAGATACTTGCCGGTCCCGTATAGAAGGGAGAAAGGGGCCAATAGAACAGCGAGGGCATTTTGTCTCTTGAAGCCGCCTCTCAAACAAGCCAACACACGTCTCCTATCTTCTCGCTCTGCTCGGCCAGCGACGCCAAGTCCGCATGGCCCCGAGAAGACAAGTGATAATATAAGCCCAAGTGGTCCAACCCCCACCCGTCTGCATACTTGAAGGAAATGAAAAGAGGATGGTCCAGAATAGCCTCGCTCGAGCCACCCATTGACAGCTGATGGGAGTGGAGTAGTGCAAACATCCATGGAGTGTTGCTGTACAGTGCGTCCCTTCTATCTTCCCCTCTAATGAAAGTCCGGTAAGGATGCAAGCTGTCGCGCGCAGGCCGCCAGTCGGCCACGGACGGGATAGGCTCCTCCACTGGTAATGCGATCTCCTGGAGAACCACCCGCTCGCTACTCACCCGGCATTGCCCCCAAAGTGTCTTTACAAAATCATCCCTGAGAATCTCAGGCAGCTTCAGCTCAACCCTGGGAGAGAGGCGTTTCGTGGCCTTCCGGGCTTCTAGATAAGCCATTACTTCTGTATTGGTCCATGACCGCAACTTCTTCAAATACGAAGGATCAATGTCCAAGACAGGTTCTGGTTGGGCATCCAAGAATCTGTGCTCTACAACAGCCCAGCAGTCTCGACGGGAGCTCCTGTAAAATCCCATCCGCGCGTTCCACCATTTGATATATTCTGAGGTGACGCGTGGGAAACGAGCAGGGGTCAGGACTCTGAATGAAACCTCCTCTTGACAGTGGAAGTAATTCCACCATATTCGAGCATCATTATTTGTCACCTTGCCGGCTCTATGTGTGTTCGGCAGCGCAAACTGCGAAGAAGAAGGAGGAATGTGTTGATCGTAGCCAAAGTTTCGACTAAACAAGAATGGGTAATATGGCTCAAGCCATAGAATGCCGCTCTTCAGAAAGACAAGGATGCTGGGTCTAATAGCCAACGCCCAGTCAACCAATTCCGGCTCCAGGATTGGCCGTGTGCACTTGGCGCCAGAGAATGGATGGATGAACTCCTCCTCCTCGAAGAGACCGCACTTCCGCGTCATGTTCACCAGCGGACTAGAATGAGCAGCAAGGATCCAAAAGTGCAGGACCCCGGGTGCATCCGTGGGGATCTTAGTCAGCTTCCCTCGAATAGCAAAGAGTTGTTCCGCTGTCGATGATGGTTCAGCGCTAGCAAACTCGATCATCCTCAGAACAAGGCGTGCAAATTGTAGCCCTTGGGGAGCAGCTTCTGGAAACAGGGTACAGACCCATGCATTGAAGAAGTGAATTGGACCAACCGTCCGCATATTCCTGGGGAGACGGTTCTGGTATAAGTCCCCCAGCCTCTTGTAAATGCGGCATAAAGCATGGGCAGAGTGACAGCTTCGTGCCCCAAGCCATCAGGCAAGCAGGATAGATGGCTTCTGCTCTGATTACGCTCTCGTTGCCTTGCGGGAGAGCAAATAAACAAATCCAATAAGTCAAATATGTAGCACAGTGCATGACTGCATCAACACCAGCGGGGTTTGGGTCCTTGCTGCCCTTCTCTCAAGACAGGCGGGAAAGCGGCTTGTCGCCGAACTCTCTTCTTCCGCTTCAAGGCTGTTGGGGCTACTGTGGGAAAGTCCTCATATTTGTGCTCCCCACTGAAGAAATACTGAAGCCAAGCACCCATTCACATGCGCCTTTTCTCCCCAGGCTTGCGTGCCTCCCTGGCGTCATATGATGAGCGGCAAAGCATGCGGCACGCCTTCATCAGGTACCTATAAGTGAAGCCCGCTAGATATCGGCCCTCACCGTCAGTCTTATCGTTCAGCAAGTCGGGCCAGCATACTTCTTCAGATGGCTCACCGTCAATCGGCAAGCCGCTGAGCTGTGAAAGACTCCAAAGGTCCAAAGAGGTCTCTCCCTCCGAAGTGTAGAAAGTGTTATACTCCTGGTAGAATACCTCGATCATACCCAGCATAAACTCTGGAGATAGGGTAGCGATACCTAGAGGCGTACACACTATGGTAGACGTCGGCCTTGGCCAAAATGGGAGCATAAAGTTGAAGGACGTAGTCCGTGAACTCCACTGCTCCGGGTCTGAATGCATGGGCATCGGTGACCTTCAACTCAGTGAACCATCCCACAGAAATTTGGTGCTTGAAACGACCGAGTCCAATTTGGCGTCTCTAGCATCATCGCCTTCTTTATATACTGCATGTTGATTGTTCGAGCATTCCCGCCCCCCCTTAAAATACATAGGTCGTATGCTAACCTGCTGGTTCTGGAGGCCAGCCAGTCGACCCATGCTAACCTTCTAATCATCTAGCTTCCCTTGATCTGTGACTAATCGCAAACAATGTAACTACTGAACGACCTTCTTATCCTGTGCATTAATTGCATTGCTGAGCTTTATTTTCCTGAGAATGACAGTCTGTAACCGGGGAGGGGGGGGGGGACATTCCCCATCGGCATCTCTGAATCACCATGGGTCAAAGGAAAACCACAGAACATCATAAGCATTCGGCATGGCACGGCGTTGTCGCTCAGAAGCCGCTCCATCCGTTACAACGACCGGGGGCATGAACAGCTTGCCATGGTTGCTGAGTCCTGGAACTCCGAGACCGATACTGTGGATACCAGCCGCCTTCTCATCATCGGGGGTGATTCCTTCAATTATGACCGTGATGATGCTGTCAGGAGGGATCACCCCAAGGATAAGCACTTGATGTCCTTTCTCAGGTGGTTTAATCTTCAAGGAAAGAGGGACCTGTTCCTTATTCGGAAAGCCGAGCAGGCGTTGCTTGTTGAAAGAGACAGCCTGACTGACTTTGTGGTGCGGGGAAGACCCATTTATCTGCCTGGTGAGTCCCGAAAATGGAGCGCTGTGCTTGGACTCCAGGACTTGGTTCCAGTGGACGGGCTGCTGACCCGGGCACCCGAGTTTGTACCGGCTCACTGGAATGAGTCTGCGGGTCGTGTCGACCGAGAGAAGCCCATATACGGCTTATTTCTTGCCCTACTGAAATGGGGATATAGAGAAGAATCCTTCTTGTTGGACTGTCTGGTGGTCCGTTTCAAGCACCAAATTTCTGTGGGATGGTTTGCTGAGCTGAAGGTCACCGATGCCCATGCATTCAGACCCGGAGCAGTGGAGTTCACGAACTACGTCCTTCAACATTATGCTCCCATTTTGGCCAAGGCCGGCGTATACCATAGTGTGTACGCCTCCAGGTATCGCTACCCTATCTCCAGGGGTTTATGCTGTGGTATGATCGAGGTATTCTGCCTGGAGTATAACACTTTCTACACTTCGGAGGGAGAGACCTCTTTGGACCTTTGGAGTCTTTCACAGCTCAGCGGCTTGTCGATTGACGGTGAGCCATATGAAGAAGTATGCTGGCCCGACTGGCTGAAGGATTGTGAGGGCCGATATCTAGTGGGCTTCGCTTATCGGTACCTGATGAAGGCGTACCGCATGCTTTGCCGCTCATCAAATGACGCCAGGGAGGCACACAAGCCTGGGGAGAAAAGGCGCGTGCGAATGGGCGCTTGGATTCAATATTTCTTCAGCGGGGAGCACAAATATGAGGACTTTCCCATAGTAGCCCCGACTGCCTTGAAGCGGAAGAAGAGAGTTCGGCGATAAGCCGCTTTCCCGCCTGTCTTGAGAGAAGGGCAGCAAGGAGGCCCAAACCCCGCTGGTGTTGATGCAATCACGCACTGTGCTACATATTTGACTTATTGGATTTGTTTATTCGCTCTCCCGTAATGTGACGAGACCGTAATCAGGGCAGAAGCCATCTATCCCGCTTGCCTAATGGCTTGGGGCACGAAGCTGTCACTCTGCCCAGTGTCTTTATGCCTCATTTACAAGATGCTAGGGGACTTGCACCGGAACCGTCTCCCCAGGAATTTACGGACGGTTGGTCCGATTCACTTCTTCAATGCATGGGTCTGTACCCTGTTTCCAGAAGCTGCTCCCCGAGGGCTACAATTTGCACACATTGTTCCGAGGATGATTGATTTTGCAAGCGCTGAACCGTCATCGACAGCGGAACAACTCTTTGCTATTCGAGGGAAGCTGACTAAGATCCCCACGGATGCACCCGGGGTCCTACACTTTTGGAGCCTGGCTACGCATTCTAGTCCGCTGGTGAACACGACGCGGAAGTGCAGTCTCTTCGAGGCAGAGGAGTTCATCCATCCAATCTCTGGCGCCAAGTGCACACGGCCAATCCTGGAGCCAGAATTGGATGACTGGGCATTGGCTATTAAACCCAGCATCCATGTCCTTCGGAAGAGCGGCATTCTGTGGCTGGAGCCATATTACCAATTCCGGTTTAGTCAGAACTTTGGCTACGATCAGCACATTCCTCCTTCTTCTTCGCAGTTTGCATTGCCGAACAGACATAGAGCCGGCCATGTGATAAATGATGATGCTCGAATATGGTTGGATTACTTCCACCGTCAAGAAGAGGTTTCATTCAGAGTCCCAGCCCCTGCTCGTTTCCCACGCGTCACCTCAGAATATGTCAAATGGTGGAACGCGCGGACGGGATTTTACAAGAGCTCCCGTCGAGACTGCTGGGCTGCTGCAGAGCACAGATTCTTGGATGCCCAACCAGAACCGATCTTGGACATTGATCCTTCTTATTTGAAGAAGTTGCGATCGCGGACCAATACATTGGTAACGGCTTATTTGGAAGCCCGTAAGGCCACGAAATACCGCTCGCCCAGGGTTGAGCCGAAGCTGCCTGAGATTCGCAGGGATGATTTTGTAAAGACACTTCGGGGGCTATGTCGGGTGAGCAGCGAGCGGGTGGTTCTCCAGGAGATCCCTTTACCTGTGGAGGAGCCTATCCCGTCTGTGGCCGACTGGCGGCCTGTGCGGGATAGCTTGCATCCTTACCGGACTTTCATTAGAGGGGAAGATAGAAGGGAAGCAATGTACAGCAACACTCCCTGGCTGTTTGCACTACTCCGCTCCCATCAGCTTTTAGTGGGTGGCCCAAGCGAGGCTATTCTGGACCATCCTCTTTTCATTTCCTTCAAGTATGCAGACGGGTGGGGGTTGGACCACCTGGGCTTATATTATCACTTATCTTCTCGGGGCCATGCGGGCTTGACGTCGCTGGCCGAGCAGAGCGAGAAGATAGGAGACGTGTGTTGGCTTGTTCAAGAGGTGGCCTCAAGAGACAAAATGCCCTCGCTGTTCTACTGGCCCCTTTCTCCCTTCTATAAGGGACCGGCAGGTATCTTTCATTCCTTCATACCAGCCTTTCGACCTGTTTCCTTTCTTCATTGTAGCATATGTCATTCTCACCTTTGTACTTGTGCAGTTTGACTCACTTCGGAGGAAACCCGGCACTTTAGGCAGTTGCTGATAAAAGCTCAGAAGTCGACATACTTCAAAACTCCTGAAGTGGCCCCGACCATGATGCCACTTCCCCCTGGTGATTCGTGGAAGCGAAGAAGGTCCCAGTTGAGGGAGGCTATTGGTAAGGCCAAGGTGGCAGTCACGCGGAAGACGCGGGCTCGCCGAAGGCAGGCTGCGGGGCAGGAACCGGTAATCGTTCCTCCATCGGCAATGTCATTTTAAGAATTTGAGGCTTCTCATGTGCAGAGGCCTGGAACTGAAGGTATATCGCTCATTCTTTGTATTTTATCCTTTGTTTTGGTCACATTGGCTTATCCTTTCTTTGTAGTTGCCTCTACTCCCGCTGCCACGGTTGAGTAAGAAGCCGTGACCGCTGCCGCAGTCGGAGAGGTAGAAGGGGATGTGCCCGTGGCTCCCGTGGAGGGGGACCTGCCATCTCCGATACCCAGCCATGAGATGGAAGGTAATTTGAAGTTTATTCATAAGATCTTGCGATCCATTATGTCTTTAGTCTGCTTGACTGTTCCTCATTTGAATTTCAGTTGAGATACAACTGCCCTTGCTTCCTACCGTCGGGATTACTGAGGAGGCTTTTGCTGGGGAGAAAGCTGTTCCGGGGTGCGAGCCTACTCCTAAAATTCATTTGCCTAGTGCCTCCGCCACAGAATCGGCCGAGCAAGCCTTTGTTGAGGGAGATGCTCCCCCTGTGGATCTCGAAGCTGGAAAGGTGCCCTTTCTGGTAAAGGAGCGTCGGGAGCCGACAGAGAGCTCATCTTCTTCAGAGCAGGTCGACTATGGTGGCAATTCCAGTGACGGGGAGTTCCCGCCTGTGGAGATAAAAACTGAAGATGTTGGAGCATCTTCAGCTTATAAAAGTGATTATATGACCTTCAGCCCACCCCGGCTGGCATGGAGCAGCCTTGGGCCATCTGGTCCACTCGTAAGCGAGGGAGCTGGGCCTATGGAGGCCATGATTTCTACTACTGCGGGCTTGAGCTTAGTGCTGGTTGAGGTAAGGGATCCTCTGCCGCTTTCACTTTATAGCTCGTACCATTATCTTTGCATTAGATGTCTAACACATGTTATATCCACGGTGCAGGCTGATGTGGTATTGCCAACTATTACTGTGCAAATACCTCTCCCGACTCTGGGTGCGGGTCACTTGACATTCCCACCAGTCTTGCGGCCCATCGCCTTGCGATATCCCAAGGATTATGCTACGGTAGCAACCTTGGAGACTCCAGGGGCATTAATGGGTGCTGTTGACTCGGCTGGAGCTGTGAAATCCCAGTCGCCCATTACCAATAGAGGACTGCTCCTGGGGGAGAAGAGGCTTCCCGAAATAGAAGCGGGGGAAATTGTTGATGAGGAAGCTGGAGCTCCTGGGGCTTTAGCCCTCATTACAGAATCGGCCTTGGTGGAGACCAGTCAGGTTGGGCGCGAAGAACATGCATCCTCAGCTGTTGAGATTCTTGATGTAGCTGCGCTACAGGAGGCTAGCGGGGAGGTCACTGTTATCGAGACTTCCTCCACTATGTTAGGTTCGGGGGTCGACTCCAGCGTGGGCACCCTACAAGCTTTGCCGTCGTCATCCTTGGAACCGAGCGACGCTATCTGGGATGCCGTTGACAGTAGAGTCAAACGACCTGGTGTGGCAGTTCTTAGGAACTCTGCAACAGACTATAACAGCCAGCCCCGATTTAACCTATGTGCAGCTAAGGGGCCTGGTAGAACACCTTTCTCGTTCGCTATTGGCTTTCGGCTGCCCCATGGACGATTGGACGTCACAGGTGATCTTGCTATTAAAATATGTGAACAGAAGGGAATTCCTAGGCCGAGAAGTAGCTGACCAGCTGACGGCACTGAAGCTTGAGCGGACAGAGTGCTGGGTCACTTTTGCGTCCTTGAGAGAGATAGCGCAGTCAATGCAAAACTTGGCCAATGTCTCTTCATAGCGTCGGACTTCTTTAGCAGCCAGGATAGCCGAACTTCGTGCTGAACTTTCCAGGGCTGAGGCTGAGCTACAGGAAGTCGAACAACAAGAAGTGCAGAGTATAGAGGAAGCGGCATTGGCCGAAGGACGGGCCGCCTCACTTGAAGAGAAGCTAGTGCAGTTGGGAACTGTTGAGTCTCGCTTGCAGGAACTAACCCGTTATCCCACTCTGGGGATTTTGGAGCTCGAAGACATCTTCCGACGTCCGCTGTGTTGGATTAAGTGGATGGTCAAACTAGAGGGGGAGGGGGTGAATAGGTTGACCCTTTGAAATCTTTTGCGAAAAATCACAATCAATTTTTAAGTAGCAGATTACTAGTTCAAAATTCAGTAAACAGAAGGTGTGGAGATCGAACCTAATCAATCATCTACCGACACACAGATATTGCAAGAGATAGCAAACCACAAGAGAACACAGATTTTTATGGTGGTTCGGTCTCCCTGTGGAGACCTACGTCCACCCCTCACTAGATCAGTGTGGATCCTTGCTAAGCCTTACAGCTTTGCTAAACTGAGGAACAATCCCCTCGACAATGCTGACCACTACAGCTTGGTTAACAAGAGGAACACATCCTCTCAATCAGTTACCCGCTGACAAACAGCTCGAGGGCATACACACCCAAACCCCTTGATCCAAGCACACCCCGCTTGATCAAGAAACCTCCCTCTACAATCACCAGTACGAGGGAGAATAGTAGTAATAGAATTCAAACTGAAATGAACAACAAGAAACAAAGTCACCAAAACAAATTGAAAGAAAGAGCTTCAGATGTATGATGGTGCTGATTCTCGAATCTCAAACATAGAGATCGGAGAGAAAAGGCTTCGTCGATCAGTTGGCTTTCTCCTTCTGGATGGTAGATAGTCTTGCGATGATCAGCTGCCACTGGGCTTCCTCTGATCTTCAGTGGATGCAATAGCACGCCAGTAGGAAGATGATGATCTTGGTCATTCTTCTCGAGAGCGACTTCTCTACTGCCATTTTTTCTACCATTCACCGACTTTTATCTCCTGCGCTCTTTTGATTCACTTGAATATTCCTCTTGTGGGCCCCAACCAGATTTTCTGGTTAGCCTTATGATTGTTCTCTGTAGAGGCTTCTAGAATCGCCAGGAAAAAAGGAAAGCGCATGCTCTTTTAGATGATGTGGCATCTAACGCCACTTACGGCTGGGGTCCACCCAATCATCTCTTGATGAAATTCAGATGGCGTCAACTCATTGTGACTAAGAGGTTGACGCAGCCTTGAACTGCCCACAGACCATTTTTGTACATAAGCCAGATGCGTTGACGCATAGGGTGCCTGCGTCAACTCACTGGATTGACCCCGAACACTCTATTATCTTCACCAAGAGCAGATGCGTCGACGCTTACATGTTGTGGCGTTGACGCACTGAGCTATGCCAGTGATTGATGCTTCTGCCTCTTGAACTGATGCGTAGATGCAATTAGCATCCTACGTAGACACTGTCCTTTTATGCAAACCGCTGCGTGGATGCCTTGAGCATCCTGCGTAGACCTTGTTTCTTCCTTACATTCAAGAGTAAAGTAGATACATGCGTTAATGAATCAAGGGTTAATTCATCAGTTATGTTGAACTCAGCACACACACATCTCATGGTTGTCATCATCAAAACCAGGGGCACAACAATCTCCCCCTTTTTGATGATGGCAACTATGAGGTGTATGCCATTACATCTACAAAAAAATGTATTGTTCAGATCAAACAAGGAATTCACTTCAGAGACCAGAACACCAGTTCATGTCATTCATTTCATTTAGGTCCAAGGTATAACATCAATAAGAAGAACAAAAGAACTCTTCTAACAAAAAGTTGGACAATCGCACAGACAATTTCTTTCGAGCATATCACAAAATATGTAAATGAAGGAAAACTTCACTCAATCACATTTGATGTAGATGCAATGCAATTCCAGGCTCCAACTTGAGTTCATGTCTCTCCCCCTTTGACATCATCAAGAAGGGGAGCAGGTGAGGAAGAGTGAGACTGAAGAATGTTTGCAGACACAATATCCAGTTGTTGCTGAAGCTGAGTCATAGAAGATGCTAAACTGTCTAGTCTGTCCGAAAATTGCTGATCTCTTTGTAGGATAGACTTATGATAAACCTATACTTTGGAAGTGATACTATCAAACCAGCTGTGTAAAATGTCAAACAGATAGTCCACTTGAGCTTTCTGTTGAGATCCCCATTCAGGTGCAGAAGAGGAGGCTTCTGTTGGTGGAGGGCAGTACACATCACGCTGATCTTCAATTGTGGGTGGGAAGTTTTCTTTTAGAATATGCAAAACATCCATAACCTCATCACCCACTAGAGTGGATCGTTCAAACTGTTTAGCAAGGTCCTTACCAAAAGATGTAATCTTTTCAAACAAGGTCTGAACCTTTTCACTGAACACATTGTTCTTATCAATTAGGGTAGAAAATTTCAAATTCAGCGTGGACTGGTTTTCCTTGACATCATAGTTATATGTCTGCACAGCCTTTAGCCTGTTCAGAAATTGTTGATGCAAGCTTTTCAAATTGTGCATTACTGACCCAGCTTTCAGACAAACCTGAAGGAGGGATTCCATGAAGTTATGAAGCTTTTTGTCAGACTTGAATTTGTCATTCTTGAACTGTTCCCATCTGCTGTCTGATTTCTGCTCAAGACGGGAAATCCTCATTTCCATGGTTGAGCTCAAGTGCATTATGGAAGAATCAATGTTCTTGAACTTCATTTCTAGAAATTGAATCAAGGTTGGATTGATACCAGAAAGCTGATCATGCATGCCAGCATCATAATGAACATTATCTGACATTTCTTCCTCAGGAAAGTAGGTAGATTCATGTTCCCTTCGAGGAGAGGGTTCCTGAAAAGGACCATGTATGATCATAATATCTCTAGTGACAGCTGGGAGAGATGGAGCAGTATCTGTGACAATATCAGCTTGGACAGGACAGGCCTCTTGTTGGTCCATTCTGGCAGGACTAACCTCTTGTTTGTCTACTCTGGCTGGACTGGCCGCTGGGTTTTCTTGTGCTGTTTCGCTCATTTCTACAACAGGTGCCCTAGAGGCAGAGGCATGCTTCTGACTTGGCAATACTCTGACTGGCTGTCCATTCACAACTTTAAATCCCATGAACTTCTGAATGTATGATAAGGAGTATCTATTCCCTCTGGGAATGTTTAGTTTCTTTTCATTTCCAAAGTTCACTCCAACCTTTCTAAAAATTGCAGTCAATGGGGCAGCATATATAAGTGTCCTAGACTGTTTCAGACATGTACCCATGGTCTGAATGATAACATGAGTCAATGAAATCTTGATCTGTTTCAGCATACAGTATAGCAAGAATCGTTGCATCTCAGTAACTCGTTCCCTACCACTGCTCTGGGGTGTAATGATGGATGTGCAGATATGATGTAGCAGTCTGTTGAAGGGAGGGAACCGATTGGCTTTCAGACTAGATAGATATGTCTGCTTGACAACAGTAGAATCACTAGGCTATTCAGTCAGAAGGGCATAAGCGTCATGTTCATTAAGGTGAAAACTGTGTAGTTGAACCCCATCCATTGGGATTTTCCATGATCTGGCAAACAGTTTATTTGTTAACTCAAAACGGACATTTCTGACTGTTGAAGAAATTTTAGGGATGTGAGGATCATATTTCAAATTTTGGTAAAATTCCCAAACGAGGGTGGGGTAATATATTCTATGATTTGTGACAAAAGACCACCAACCCTGAAAATCCAAAGTGCGAAATAACTGCGGAAAAATCTCAAGCATCTCAACATCAGCATCAACAATATATCGTGGGATAAGGACTTTCAGAGGTTCTTCTATATTGAAGGTGAGAGAGGGATCAGAAGACCTTGTATGTGAACTGTCTACACCTTTCTTCCCCTTATTAGCAGCTAAAGATGTAGACTGCTCCTCTGCCCTTGATTTAGAGAGCTTTCTCTTTTTGGTCGGCGGGCTCGGATGGAGACGGCGTTTCCGAAGAGATAGCTCTATCTCTTTTCCTTTCCGTTTCCTTGGAGCTGAAGAAGACGGTATCTCCTCTGGAGGATCTGCCACGGGAGCATCGTGAGTATCCTTCTGCTTCGCTGCCCTTGATTCTGAGAGATTTCTTGTCTTTGCCAGCGAGCTCTTCTCTTTTTCTTTCCGTGTTCTTGGAGCTGACTGAGACGGCGTCTCCTCTTGAGCAAGTTGAAATTGGTTCGAGGCTCAATCTTGCCCTCAGCAAAGATGGGATCTCTTCTCTTTAGACCCTTCTTGTCCTTTGTCCCTTTTTTTGGAGGAGCCATGGTAGGGAGGTGAATCACACGGCAACAAGGAAGAGAAGTGTCGTGGGAAAGAAGATGAGGGAAGCGAAGAGGGAGGAGCCAACAGGGTTTTTGAAAGAGGCGAGGAGGCTGAAGCGTTTACGAGGAGGGGTTTTAAAGAGATGACCCCTCAGTTTCAAAAAGACAGAGCCGGTTCAACGGGATGAACCGGACTAGGTTGATAAAGCGACCACGCGACTGCGTTGACGCATTGAAGGACTGAGTCGACGCCACCAAAACAAAATATGAAGGAAATATTGAGTTACGAACCACAGTATTGAGGCATTCTAAAGACACCGAAATATGAAAGATGAGATTGCATTCAGGGATTTTTAATAGATAACATTCAAGTTCCCTTATGAGAGATATGATAAGAGACCCTAATTCATTTAATGATGTGGAGAAAAACAATCTTAAGAGTTTGAGTTAAGCCCTTGAACAAGAAGAGTATGTGTATGGAATAAAGATAGAATTGTTTGCACACAAGGAACTTTCTCAAAAATATCCCCTAGATTGTTCAATTTCAAGAGACCCTTATATAAGTGAATTTAACGAGTATTGAATATGAACTCTGTAGGATTGTATGCGAGCATAAGGTCAACCACACATATATATATATATTTATTGTCATTTTTATTTTTATTGAATATATATAATTTTGATTTTCATTAGCAGTCAAGTGTAGCTAGCATCTTGACACGGGTACACATGTTTATCAGACACCAGAGTCTCCGGTTACTCAACATAGCTAACTATTCTGGTCTAATGAAACAGAGTTGGCGACTCACATCATGACATGCCTCTCAGCACTTCATTGGTGTATGAAGGTAGTTTCTCAATGAAAATTTTCCATTGCTCTGCAACGAATTATTTTTCTTTGGGAACAGAGATAGTAGCTCACATCATGACATGCCTCTTAGCACTTCCTTGGTGCATGGAGATAGCTTCTCAGTGAAAACTGGCCATTGCTCTGCATTTTATTACACACACGAATTATTTTTCTTTGGGAACAGAGATAGTAGCTCACATCATGACATGCCTCTTAGCACTTCCTTGGTGCATGGAGATAGCTTCTCAGTGAAAACTGGCCATTGCTCTGCATTTTATTACACACACACACACACACACACACACACACACACACACACACACACACACACACACACACACACACACACACACACACACACACACACACACATATATATATAAATGGTTTATTCCTTCAGCTCTTACTAAACCTATTCTGAGTTTAAGGTCAATACAGATATTAAATTCATTTTGCACAAAGTGGTCTCTTTACTTTTGATCATCATGGTTCTAGAGTAGATGAGTTCACAGTTTTATTAAATAGTTCTATAGCTATTCCATATGCAAGGCACTTTTACGTTCAAGAATTTTTAACATTCAAGGATCATAAGATTTATAAGTCTCCAGCCATTAATATTACATAGAGTCAGTCAGTGAAGACCAAAACCTCTCATAAAGGAATTATCATTTTAACTCCCCCTGAATCTATGACATCAACTCAAATTCTAGAGCTCATGAACCTGCCCTCATACTGAAGATTGATGGGTTCTTCAACTACTAGCTAAAGAAATGAATAGATGTAATATGTGAGGAAGAAACGAATTGATGAGAAGTTGAGAAGACTCCAGGCTTCAGACAATCTAAGGTACTGGAAGTGCCATTTCAGAACAACTTCACACAGCAGCTGACTTTGACACACAGCAGACATTGCGTCAGCTTCTTCTCACCAAATATGTCCTCAGTAGGCAGAATTTCCAGATTGCGTTGACTCATTTCCAGTACTGAGTTAACCCTTCTTAAGTGAGCAAGTTGACTCCAGAACGATTTACGCGAGATTTTTGTCAGAGCGTCAACTCAACCACATCACAGCGTTAACTCACTCAACCAATCAGCTGAACTTCCAACACTATTTCCAGATTATTTCAATCAGTGCGTTGACCCAGCCTCATTACTGCGTTAACTAGGACTTCTTCACCAATAAGTCTATTCAAACAACTGCGTGAGCCACGCTTCAGGTTCACAAAACATTAATCTCAATGTGCTAACTTGCTCTCCTCAGCAAGTAAAATCTAGTACAAACTCCAACAAGTAAAATCTAGTACAAACTCCCCCTCAGATCATGCATGACAAAAAGTTTTGATGAAAATGCAGTGATTGACATGATGGGCTTTTTATTTAACATGTGTTTTTCAAGACAGAGAAAATGACCAAAAATTGAACTCCCCCTAGATTTATGACTTGTTTAGAAACCAAGAGCTTTCAATTTAAGCAAGGCATGTAATCAATTTATTGCTAGGAAAAGTTAACCAATCAAATTCCAAAGAATAAACTGAGCTATCATGTAGCACCCCTGATAATTTAAGGAACAAAATTCCTAAATAAATTAAAATCGGCATAGAAATATTTAGTTATACGCTTAATGGGCTTTAATACTTATAGTATTTTAACAGCCCAAAAATAAATGCACCGCAATAAAGATAGCCCATTTAGTTAAATATATAATTATGAAACTTAATCAAAAGATTTCGACTCATATATGACAAATGGGTTGAAAGTCATGAATACAATTCTCAATGACAACCACATATATAAATATATGTGGAAACAATTGACTAAAATCTAACACCAAGAACACATTTACATGCTACCCAAATAAAACCGAAAGCACACTTGTAGCCAACACTTCTAACCCATGTTCACATGAGAACCCACGTGAGCCTCCCACTAGGCCAGCCTAACAGCCAACCCAAAAACCCACAAATATGTGTGCATGTTATAAAGCCCAACATGCAACCGATAACCAACACATGTTCTAAGCCCATGTACCACAAACCATTAAACCACATGATCACCGTAGCTCAAATAAACTCAAAGCCAGTAGACCAAACCACAAAACCCACGTGAGCCTTTTTACAAACTAACCATGTAACCCACGTATGCAACCCGAAAACCCAACCCAAAATGCATGCTCGAACATGCATGGCACTGACTGTTAGGGTTTCAATGGCCAAACTTGGTTAGCGGCTGTACAAACGGCAAGGGGGTTATCATCACACGGAAAGGATTCAAACCTTTCTAACATTGGTTCGATCACCCCGTTTAGGATCCCCATCCCTATAAAAATCACGCTAAACCCCCGAGACACTTCTTTTCTCTGCTTGCAAACTCCTTCGCGTTGGCATTTCATTGTCCATCTTCTTCCTGGAGCTGCTTGCTGTCGTTCGTTACCACCAGGAGAAGCCTCTCCTGCTCTTCCTCCTGCGGCTGAGACTTGAAGGAGCGTCATCTCCTTCTTCCTGCACCTGCAACCGAGACTTCTTCTTTCTGCTGATCAAGAGGGAGAGCGCCTTCTTCTCCCCCATCCCCTGTTCAAAACAGGGTACCGGTTATCTGTAGATATTTCACTGTTTATCACCCCAAGTGACTAAAAGGGTAGGTGTTCTCTCTGACAGCTAAACTCAATTAACAAAGATAATACATGTTTTTACGATCATAAACAGCATGCTTATATCTTGTGTTTGAGTTCATAGTCTCTAATTTTCCGTAGGTGATCTCTCTCAAGTAAAAATATTTAATAATAAAATTGGCATGATCATGCTATTGTTGATTTTACGTAGGTGTTCTCTCTATCAAGCCAAACTATGAGTTAAATCTGCATGTTTTATATTTTCTGTTTCGTATGTAGTTTCATGTGAGGTTAACAAGTTAATGCATGATTAAATAATTTTTATCCATATAACTCACGTATCTAAAAATCATATAATGGATATGATTCGAATCCCCATATTTTTCTTTAAATTTTCATATGTTTATACAATAATATTAACTAGTTAACAACTTGTAAACGGTAAATCGCAGCAAATACTGTCACACGATAGCTATAGGATTTTAATGTGATAATTTGTTCGGGGACGCCAGAGTGTCCTTTGGTCATGAAATTTTATGGGTATATTATTGGGGTGGAGACCGAGGTAGTGAGAGTGGTTGCATCGTTTTTCATGCCCCCTATCTCAAGATCCCCCATCTCTCAACGAAAAATTATTTTGAACGTCCAGTTAGGTAGAGTTTTTCGAGCCCGTCATTTCGATATATAGAACGCGTGATTCCGACGTGTGTACGTCGAGAACAGGAGGCTTGAAATTTGACACTTTTATTGAAATGTCGACCATCTCAATGGCGTCAAATCCTTTTGACGACATAATGTAAAGTCGTCAAATTATATATATATATATATATATATATATATATATATATATTGTAATTATATCTTTAAAAATTCATATCTATTAAAATATGAACCAAAAATTATAAAAATTATATATATGGAATTCTCATAATTTTCTCTTAATTATCATATATTTTATAAGGCGTCAAATTGTTTATTATATATATATACATATAACTTGTAATTATATCTTGAAAAATCCATATCTACTAAACTATGCAACATAAAATTATAAAAAATATATTTTTGGAATCCTTGAATTTTTCTCCTAATTATCATATATTATAATTTTATAAATTATTTTATATAAATTAATGTCTCTTTGAATGTATATTTTTGAAATTATTCAATTAAATAGATGTTGACGTGAATTCTTGTTTAATAAATTAAGTTAAAAATCATAGAATTAACGTCCCTCCAAGTGGACGCTAATTAATAAATGACACTACTCACGGATATCAATTAAATAAGTTTATTTAATTATAGTTAATTATAGAATTAGATGGACGTGAATTCTATAATTAATGCATTCATGTTCTCACTGTTTTCTTCCGGTTTGACCCAAACCTCGGGTCTTTTGGCACTCTCATCTCACGTCCGTAGATGGAGCCCCTTTTTCATGATTGGTTCACGTTATACACCTCAACTCTCGGTGACATACGAGTCCTCCGTTGGACATTCCGTTCCTTCGGACTGACAAGTTAGTCATTGAGACCTCCGTAAGTCTCCGCTAGCCTTGGATTCCCTCAAGGCAGCCGAGCTGGTTGTACCATAAAAATCTCGGGATCCGATCTGTGTCACTTTGATTTTTCGTTAGTCTTGACACTCTACTCCTTTTAGAATCTTCTTGTCATCAATTCGAGAACATAACCTTTGACTCTGTATTTGGCCAAATCTAATTCTGAAACATTAAGGGCTATGGGTCTGCGACTTTTCAGTGCCAGGTAGGACGGAAGTCCAATTCTGTAAACCATGGGAATTCTGGGTGTGGCATTGCACCAAAGTCTGTACATCTGTTATATTCTATTATTCTGTTATATTTGTCATTCTGTAAATTCTGTTAATTCTAGAAGTTCTGTTATTCTGATATTTTGTTGTTCGGTTATTCTGATAATTTAGATATTCCGTTAGATTGTTTAATTCTGCTTATATTTATTGAAACTCTGTTATATTCTGGCCAATTCTGAAGTTATGTTCATCCGAGTAACTGTCCTTGTTATATTCTGATAGCTTGTCCTTGACTCTGCATGGGAATTCATCCCTATTTCTCTTGAGCTCGTAACTGTCTTTGGCCTTGATATTTATCCTTACTGTTAGATCAATTGTCATGATTTTCAAGTTATACCATTTCCTACATTGCATTTGTCATGAACATGAGTAATTGGTTAATCACTTATATTCTGCTTGATGAGAGATGTAATTCCTACTGAGCGTCTCACTCACCAGCGTATCTTTAACATTTTTCAGGTAACGACATTGAAGATAGTCCATCAGATGGGGAAGGGAAGGAGTGATGAGTGTGATGGAGAATCGTGTCGGTGTCTTTTATTTTTCTTTGAGTCTCGTCTTGTTATTTGAGTCCTTTCTCTTTATTAGAGTGTAATAGTGAGTCCTTTCTTCACTTATGTAAGTTGAGTCAAGGTATGTAATTCGAATATTGGAATATCAATAAATGTTAAATTGGCCCACATTGTCCAGGTTTTAATTTTGTGTCTTATGTTTGCTCTGATTATTCACGACTGTATCACTGCCGCGTTCCGAACAACACGTTCCACTGCTATCGATTCGGGGCGTGACATATCAAGTTTGGCAACAAGATGAGGATTACATAGTCCAAGCTCTCTTCTAAGACAAGTAAATCTTTCATTACTCAGAGGCGTGGTAAAAATGTCAGCAACTTGATGTTGTGAGTCAACAAAAACCAATTTAAAGCTTCCTTTATTAACTTTATCTCGCAAGAAGTGATGCCTAATTTCTATATGTTTGGTCCTGTGCTGAATAGGATTCTTTGCCAAGTTAATGGCACTTGTGTTATCACACAAGATTGGGACACACCCAAGATCAGTTTGATAATCTTGGAGTTGGTGTTTGATCCATAACACTTGAGTGCCACAACTCACTGCAGCGACATATTCTGCCTCTGCAGTGGATAGTGCCACTGAGTGTTGTTTCTTGGATGCCCAAGAAACCAAACACCCTCCCAAAAATTGGCAATAGCCACTAGTGCTTTTCCTGTCAAGTTTGCATCCAGCATAGTCTGCATCAGAATAAGATACTAAATCAAGAGCGCAAGATGCAGGATACCAAATCCCTATATCTCGAGTTCCGGCAAGGTATCTAAAGATACGCTTAACAGAGCTCAAGTGGGATTCTCTAGGATCAGATTGAAAACGAGCACACATACATACACAAAATTGGATATCTAGCCTAGATGCAGTAAGATAGAGGAGTGATCCGATCATACCTCGATAAGTCTTTGCATCCACTGATTTACCTTTCAGATCTGCATCCAGAATTGTGTTGGTGCTTATGGGAGTGTTGATTGTTTTAAGATTCTCCATTTGATATTTCTTCAATAGTTCAGAGATATATTTTGCCTGGTTGATAAAGCATCCTTCCTTGCTTTGGGTGATTTGAAGACCTAGAAAAAATTACAGCTCACCCATTAGACTCATTTCAAATTTTGTAGTCATCAATTGTGAAAATTCCTCACACATGCTTGGTTTAGTGGATCCAAAGACTATATCATCAATGTAAATTTGAACCAGAACAATGTCATTGTTTCTTACCTTGGTGAATAAAGTTTGGTTCACTTTACCTCTTGAGTATCCTTTTTTAGTGAGGTATGAGCTGAGTCTATCGTACCATGCTCGAGGTGCCTGTTTAAGCCCATAGAGAGCTTTGTCTAATCTGTAAACATGGTTAGTACAGTCTATGCACTCAAAACCAAGGGGTTGTTCAACATACACCTCTTCTTTTATTAGACCATTAAGAAACACACTTTTTACATCCATTTGTTGTAGTTTTATTCCATGGCAGCAAGCATATGCAAGTAATAATCTAATGGCCTCTAATCTAGCTACTGGAGCAAAGGATTCTTCAAAATCAATGCCGAATTCTTGGTTATATCCCTGTGCTACCAGTCTTGCTCTATTTCTTATCACAATTCCATTTTCATTTTGTTTATTTCTGAAAACCCATTTAGTTCCAATTACTGAATGTTCATTGGGTGTTGGTACAAGGTGCCACACTTTGTTTCTCTTGAATTGATTTAGTTCTTCATGCATTGCATTTATCCAACATTCATCTTTTAGGGCTTCAATTACATTTTTAGGTTCAATTTGAGACACAAGAGCCAAATTATCAATTTTCTCAATTATCCTAAAGTGAGATCTAGTTCTAGTAGGGTCATGCAGATTGCCAATAATGCTTGATAAAGGATGATCTCTTAACATTCTAACATTAGTTCGAGAGTTATCTTCATTAGCATCTGCATTACCTTGAGTGCTTGATTCTACTAGACTCTCACCTGGCCTTGACTCTTTCTCCTGAAGATCTTGTTCTTCCTTTACTTCAAGGAACTCCCCATCATCCTTGTCCCTGCAAGATTGTTCATTTTCAGATCTAACATTCATTTCATCAAAGACAATATGTGGAGATTCTTCTACATTTTGAGTTTTGACATTTAGGACTCTATAGGCCCTAGAGTGATTAGAATATCTCAGAAAAATGGCTGGTTCACTCTTAGGTTCAAACTTATCCAAGTCCCGTTTGTCATTATTTTGAACAAAACATTTTGACCCAAAACTTTGAAATGAGCAACAGATGACTTCTTACCTTTCATTAACTTATATGGAGTCTTTTTGGATAGAGGTCTTACCATTGCACGATTTATAATGTAGCACGCAATGTTTACCGCCTCAGCCCAGAATTTCCTTGGAAGTTGTCCTTCGATCGGCATTGTTCTAGCCATCTCCACAAGAGTCCTGTTTCTTCTTTCCACCACTCCATTCTGTTCAGGAGTTCTTGGTGACGAGAATCTGTGTGATATTCCTTTTGCCCTGCAAAAGCCATCAAATTCTGAGTTTTCGAACTCTCCTCCATGATCTGACATGATAAATGAAATAGTATACATACCATCCTACTGAACTTTCTTGAAGAATGCCTGAAATTCTTCAAACGCATCATTTTTATGAGATAAAAAGAACACCCAAGTGAACCTAGAAAAGTCATCTACCAAAACAAAGCCATATCTATTTCCACTTAAACTTGCTGTTCTGGTGGGTCCAAACAGATCCATGTGAATAAGTTCAATAGGTCTAGAAGATTGGTTTTCTATTCTAGATTTAAATGACTTCCTAGTGTGCTTACCTTGAGTGCATGCATCATAAACTTTGTCATTTTGTTTAAATGAGACATCAGGCAGACCGTTTACCATGCTGATTTTTGCTAACTTATGCATGACACTATAGCTAGCATGTCCTAGTCTACGATGCCATAGCCAAGCCAGCTCAATTTTGTTCACAGCAAGACAGAGATTATTATGAGCAGGATCATCTAAGTCTACCATGTACATGTTGTTTATTATTTTTCCAATAATCTTAACATTTTCAGAATGCATTTCAAGAATGGTGCATACAAGAGAATCAAACACAACCTTGTGTCCCCTGTCACACAGTTGGCTTATACTAAGAAGATTATATTCTAGTCCTTCAACAAGCAGCACATCATCAATGGAGTTCAAGGGTGTTTTGCCCACTTTACCTTTTCCAATAATTTTGCCGTTATTGTTGCCCCCAAACGTGACATGCCCTCCTTCTTTCTCAACCAAGAAACAAAATTTTGCCTTATCGCCCGTCATATGCCTTGAGCAGCCGCTGTCAAGATACCATATGCTGTGTACAGTTGTAAGGCACTCCTGCAATTCACATCAAACGAGGGATTTTGGAACCCAAATACACTTGGGTCCCATCAGACCATATGATCCTGTCAAGTAAGATAACATACTTTTGGGAATCCATATCTGTTGTTTTGGAGGTTTTTGAGATGTGGAGTTCATAGGTTTGAGAATTTTCTGATTAGGTTGAGGTACCCTTCGGAATGAATTCTTTGAACCAGTTCTGTTGTTAAAGAAGTGTGAATTTTTATTATTGTTTCCACTCCAATGATTATTCTGAATCCAAGAAGCACTGGGGAACCTAGGACGAGAAGCTCTAGTTGAATATTTAATTCCTAATGGAATGAAGCTTTGCTGCGTAGACCCTCTTGCACGGCTGCGTTGACCCATCCACCCAAACCCCATGTCATATAGGTTCTGGTACGCAGGGTGCGTTGACACAGTATAGACATTACGTTGACGCGGCCAGTGGTTTGTTTTAGCCTTATTTCTATAGAAGCCCTTAGACATAGGTTGAGTAGACGCAGGATGGACAGTGCATTGACGCGGCTGTCTTGTGCCAATCCAATGACTACTTGAATTTCCATAAGCTTGATGCTGGGTTGATGTACTAGGGTCCATGGGTTGATTTGAGGTTTTACTTCCAGACTTAGGCATATTTGTGTGGTGATTGGTATTCAAGGTAGCATTCATTTTCTCTTTGCCCTTTTCTTCTTGATTTTTCCCATGTGGCTTCACTGCAGCCATTGGGTTTTGCTCAGATGTGCCCTGTTCTGGAACAAAGGTTATCAGTCTTATCCCTAGATTCTTCTTTTTAGTTGGATTATATCCAAGTCCTTCTTTTCCAAAATTACTTTTCATTCTCATAACAGATTCTAGGTTGTTTTTGCCTTGTGTAAATTTCTCAAGGGAGGCTTGTTTTTTTAAGTTTTCATCTTCCAGTCTCTTCAAGTTTTCTTGGAGTTCTAGATTTACTCCTTGAATGGCTTCATATTTTTCTTCAGCAATTTCTACATCACTCTCCAATTTTTGCATTCTGAGTTTCAGGTCATCATGCACTTTCTGTAAAAGTTCATTTTCTCTTTTCATCTCTATCAATTGATCTTTACACAGATCACTTTCAGCAAGAGACTCTCTTAGATGAGTAATTTCAGCTTCCAAGCACATGATTTTCTCATTCGAGGAATTATCTTGACTAGTCAAATTTTTCTTCTTCTTCAGTGATTTATGTTCTTTCTTCACATAATCATACTTATCTAGCAATTCATTAAATGCTTCTTCCCAATCACTGCAAGAAAAGTTTTCAAAAGAGGAGGTTACCTCATCCTTATCATCTCCCTTAGTCATAAAGCATAGCTTAACATCACTTTCTTCTTCAATGGTACTCTCTTCTTCATCTTCATCTTTCTCCTCGTCACTCCAAGTACTCATCATAGCCTTTGGCTTCTTGTTCTTCCATTTTGGTTGGACTTTCTTCACATTCTCTGGACATTCAGATTTGATATGACCTTGTTTCCTGCATTTGTAACAAACAACCTTGTCAGATTTCTTAGAATTCTCTGATTTGAATTTTGAACTCTTTCTTACCTGTGGTCTACTGTTCCTCATAAATTTACCTTCCTTCCTTAGAAACTTCCTGAATTTCCTGGTGAGCATTGCTATCTCACCTGAGTCATCATCTGAGGTAGATGACTGACTGTCATCTGAACTCTCCTTGCTGCTAGGACCAGCCTTCAATGCAAGTGGCTTCTTCTTTTTCACATCCTCATCAGTTCTTTTGAAATTCAGCTCGTAAGCCATCAGTGATCCAATAAGCTCATCAGGGGTAGTGGTAGGAAGGTTCCTAGATTCCTCAACAACCATGGCCTTGGTGTGCCAAATTGGAGTTAGGGATCTAAGAATTTTTCTGACCAATTCATAATCACTGTAAACCTTTCTCAGACCTTTAAGACCATTCACTAATAGAGTTAGCCTAGCATACATTTCAGATATATTTTCCTCTGGCTTCATTCTAAAAGCTTCATACTCAGAAATTAACATATTAACTTTTGTCTCTCTTACCTCTGACGTACCTTCATAGATGACTTCAAGTCTGTCCCACATTTCCTTGGCACTGGCACATGAGGACACTCGTGAAAACTCCTTATGATACAATGAGCATTGCATGATATTCATAGCTTGCCAATTGATGTTGGACTTCCGAATCTGCTCTTTTACCCATAGTTATTCATCTCCTTCTAACTGATAGGGTCCTTTGCTCATGACTCTCCAAATCTCATAGTCCTGAGATCTCAGGAATACCTGCATCCGATTTTTCCAGTAAGCATAGTTAGTACCATCAAAGAAGGGTGGCCTATTCACTGCATACCCTTCAGGCATGAGCCCCTTGTTTTCCATTCCACTAAATCTCTATGGGTTGTGAGACCCTTGACAAGAGAGCCAAGCTCTGATAACACGTGTTGGATTAAGTGGATGGTCAAACTAGAGGGGGAGGGGGTGAATAGGTTGACCCTTTGAAATCTTTTGCGAAAATTCACAATCAATTTTTAAGTAGCAGAATACTAGTTCAAAATTCAGTAAACAGAAGGTGTGGAGATCGAACCTAATCAATCATCTAGCGACACACAGATATTGCAAGAGACAGCAAACCACAAGAGAACACAGATTTTTATGGTGGTTCGGTCTCCCTGTGGAGACCTACGTCCACCCCTCACTAGATCAGTGAGGATCCCTGCTGAGCCTTACAGCTTTGCTAAACCGAGGAACAATCCCCTCGACAATCCTGACCACTACAGCTTGGTTAACAAGAGGAACACATCCTCTCAATCAGTTACCCACTGACAAACAGCTCGAGGGCATACACACTCAAACCCCTTGATCCAAGCACACCCCGCTTGATCAAGAAACCTCCCTCTACAATCACCAGTACGAGGGAGAATAGCAGTAATAGAATTCAAACTAAAATGAACAACAAGAAACGAAGTCACCAAAACAAATTGAAAGAAAGAGCTTCAGATGTATGATGGTGCTGATTCTCGAATCTCAAACATAGAGATCGGAGAGAAAAGGCTTCGTCGATCAACTGGCTTTCTCCTTATGGATGGTAGATAGTCTTGCGATAATCAACTGCCACTGGGCTTCCTCTAATTTCAGTGGATGCAACAGCACGCCAGGCGGAAGATAATGATCTTGGTCATTCTTCTCGAGAGAGCTACTTCTCTGCTGCCATTTTTTCTACCATTCACCGACTTTTATCTCCCGCGCTCTTTTGATTCACTTGAATATTCCTGTTGTGGGCCCCGACCAGATTTTCTGGTTAGCCTTATGATTGTTCTCTACAGAGGCTTCTAGAATCACCGGGAAAAAAGGAGAGTGCATGCTCTTTTAGATGATGTGGCATCTAACGCCACTTACGGATGGGGTCCACCCAATCATCTCTTGATGAAATTCAGATGGCGTCAATTCATTGTGACTAAGAGGTTGACGCAGCCTTGAACTACCCACAGACCATTTTTGTACATAAGCCAGATGCGTTGACGCATAGGGTGCCTGCGTCAACTCACTGGACTGACCCCGAACACTATATTATCTCCACCAAGAGCAGATGCGTCGACGATTACATGTTGTGGCGTTGACGCACTGAGCTATGCCAGTGATTGATGCTTCTACCTCTTGAACTGATGCGTAGACGCAATTAGCATCCTGCGTAGACGCTGTCCTTTTATGCAAACCGCTGCGTGGATGCCTTGAGAATCCTGCGTAGACCTTGTTTCTTCCTTGCATTCAAGAGTAAAGTAGATACATGCGTTACTGAATCAAGGGTTAATTCATCAGTTCTGTTGAACTCAACACACACACATCTCATGGTTGTCATCATCAAAACCAGGGGCACAACACGCTGCAGTAACTCCTTTTCTATTTTCTTCTTCTTTTTTGGATGAACCTTTATGTATCCCGGGGGATGCCCCGAGTAATCATGTAGTTTGTCACCTCATGAAAATGAAAGGTTTTCATTTTCCATTTAAGTCACGACTTCATTTTCCTTCTTTCTTTCTTCTTAGCCAATGGTCTCAGCCTGGATATGTGAGTTACTAGGGCAGGAGAGCGCTCACGCCTACAGTGAACGGGTGAGGGGTTCGCTCCAACGCAGCGTAACCACTCCCAGGGCCAAATTTTGGCTAACACAGGCGGAATGCTCGAGGGTGAAAGCATAGTGGCCACTTGGATCAAATGGTAAGGTCATAAGGCCCATTCGTAGGCTTCGTCGATGGTGATGAAGCTGTCAGGAGACCAAGAGTGTACTCATCGAGTAACGAAAAACCCGTGTGAGAGGTAGGTTTGCTAGTTTCCCCGAATAACGAAGAAGGTCAAGAACATGTTTACTTATTGACGCGGACAGAAGGTCTGGACCAATAGTTTGCTTGTTGATTTCGCCGATGGTGACGAAACATAGAGGTAGGGTTTATTCATCGACATGGGTTGAATGGTCAGGGCTGGCTTGTTCATCGACATTGGCTAAATGTCGAAGCAAAAGAGGTTCATTCATTAACGAGGACGAAAGGTCCAAGTTAAAGGAAATGTCGACCGATCTTGCCGATGATGGCAAGGGTCGATCACGGGTTTGCTTTTTGACATTAGTTAGATGATGAAGCAAAGGGGGCTTATTCATTAACAAGGATGAAAGGTCCAGGTTAAGGGAAACGTCGACCGATCTTGCCGATGATGACAAGGGTCGAACACGAGTTTGTTCATCGACATCGGTTAGATGCCGAAGTAAGAGGGCTTTATATACTAATGAGGATGAAAGGTCCAAGTTAAAGGAAATATCGACCGATCTTATCGATGATGACAAGGGTCGAACACGGGTTTGTTCATCGACATCGGTTAGATGCCAAAGCAAAAGGGGTTTATTCATTAACAAGGATGAAAGGTCCAAGTTAAGGGAAATGTCGGCCGATCTTGCCAATGATGACAAGGGTCAAACATGAGTTTGTTCATCGACATCGGTTAGATGCCGAAGCAAAAGGGGTTTATTCATTAACGAGGACAAAAGGTCCAAGTTAAGGGAATGCTGACCGATCTTGTCGATGATGACAAGGGTCAAACACGAGTTTGTTCATCGACATCGGTTAGATGCCGAAGCAAAAGGGGTTTATTCATTAACAAGGACAAAAGGTCCAGGTTAAGGGAAACATCGACCGATCTTGCCGATGATGACAAGGGTCAAACATGAGTTTGTTCATCGACATCGGTTCGATGCCGAAGCAAAATGGGTTTTTTCATTAACAAGGACGAAAGGTCCAAGTTTAGGGAATGCTGACCGATCTTGCCGATGATGACAAGAGTCAGGGCTAGCTTGTTCATTGATATTGGTTAAATATCAAAGCAAAAGAGGTTTATTCATTAACAGGGATGAAAGGTCCAAGTTAGGGGAAATGTCGATTGATCTTGCCGATGATGACAAGGGTCGAACACGGGATTGCTCATCAGCGGGACTTGGAAGGATATTCTACCTTGTCCCTGAGGAGAGTGTCATAATCATTGATCATTCCTTTTCCTTTCTCTCTTTTTTTTATCACATTACCAGTACAAGAGCCCTTTCAAGTTTTTGCCGGAACTAGCCCCCTCTTGCTTTTGCCCACGCGCCCTCTCGGGTTTTCACATGGCGGGATACCCGATTTTACCTGCGGCACCCTTTCGAGTTTTAACCACAGCTGGGTTATAGCCATTTTTGCCCCTCTTTTTTCAGCCTGGCGAGGCATCTCTATTTTTAGCCTCCCTCTTTTTTTTTCTTCTTTTTTTTTGAACTTGATTCACAGCATAAAGCTGGGATATACGAGGGCTTGTTCGTTAGCCACGGACGGGAAGTCCGGACCAAGAGAATGCTGACCGGTCTTGCCGATGATGACAAGGGTCAGGACGCCGTTTGTTCATTGACATTGGTTAAATGTCGAAGCAAAGATATGTATTGTTCATTAACAAGGACGAAGGGTCCGAGTTAAGGGGAAGGTTGATCAGTCTTGCCGATGATGACAAGGGTCAAACACGGGATTGTTCATCGACATTGGTTAAATGTCGAAGTAAATGTGGTTTATTCATTAACAAGGACGAAAGGTCCAGGTTAAGGGAAACGTCGACCGATCTTGCCGATGATGACAAGGGTCGAACACGGGTTTGTTCATCGACATTGGTTAAATGCTGAAGCAAAGATATATTTGTTCAATAACAAGGACGAAAGGTCTGAGTTAAGGGGAAGGTTGACCAGTCTTGCCGATGATGACAAGGGTGAAACACGAGTTTGTTCATCGACATTGGTTAAATGCCGAAGTAAATATATATTTGTTCATTAACAAGGACGAAAGGTCCAAGTTAAGGGAAAGGTTGACCGGTCTTGCCGATGATGACAAGGGTCAATAGTGGTTTGTTCGTCGACATTGGTTAAATGCCAAAGTAAAAATATGTTTGTTCATTAACAAGGACGAAAGGTCCGAGCTAAGGGAGAAGGTTGGCCGGTCTTGCCGATGATGACAAGGGTCAAACACTGGTTTGTAGAAAAAAAAAGATCTCATGCGGGACTTGTGGTGATTGTCCTTTTTGAAGTTTCATTAGGGTGAGGGTGAAGAGGAACTTTTAAATTACCACATCACTGGCTTAAGCGCCCTTTCGGATTTTCACCGAAGCCAGCCCCCTCTTACTTTTGCCCACGCGCCCTTTCGGGTTTTCACGTGGCGGGGTACCCGATTTTGCCTGCAGTGCCCTTTCGGGTTTTCACCGCAGCCGGGTTATAGCCATTTTTGCCCTTGCCCTGGTGTAGAACAAGACCTGCGAGGCATCTCTATTTTTTAGCCTCCTTTTGTTCTCTTTTCTTCTTCTTTGAGTGAGAAAATGAGAACGGGTCAATCATGCGATGTTTGACCCTATGTAGTAGCATATGACAGTTGGCTAGGGCACACATCCTTGTCCGAGAAAAGGGGTTTATTCATTGACAGGGACAAATACCAATGCAAGGGATGAGTTTATGCGTCGATTCAGACGTAATGTCCGTAATGGCGATAGCGTGCATAAGTCGGCTAGGGCATGCAGCCTTGTGCCGAAAGGGGGTTTATTCATCGGTAAGGATAAATACCAACGCAAGGGATGAGTTTATGCACCGATCCAGACATAAGGTCAGTGATGGTAGTATTGTAGGAAAGCTAGCTAGGACACGAAGTCTTTTGACGGAAGTAGGTTTATTTGTCAGCAAGAGGGTAATGCTAACGCAAAGAAGGAGTTTTATGACGACTCGGGCGTAAGGCTCGGAGTCGCAATATTGTATGCAGGTGGTGTTTCTGACGGATGTATGCGGACCTCCAAAGGATCCCAGGTTCAATGCTTGTTGGGGATGTTCCCGGAATTACAGACCAGTGACCTGGTACTCAGTCTGAGCTGGCTGGATTTTTAAAGAGTTCGACCAGGGCGGAGTGCCACTAGGCCAAAGTAGGTTTCGGTCATTCTGGGAATGCCGGTGGGACTGCATGGTACAGTTTCATATGCTTCCCATTAAGAGGGGAGAACTGAACTACTCCCTTGTGATCTACCAGAACGTAGGCACCCCCTTCATATACTCGACAGACAATATACGGCCCGACCCAATTTTCAACCAACTTCCCATTGGGGTTGGAGGCCATCACTTCTCTTCTTTTGACCATCACTAGGTCACCTTTCTTGAACTCTCGCCCTTTGACCAGCTTATCGAAGGCGCGTGCCATGCGAGCTTGGTAGAGTTGGATATTTTGTTGCGCTTGGAGACGCTTTCCTTCGAGCTCAGAGAGCTCTTCTAATCTTCTTTCTATATTCGTTTGTTCGTAGCTAGCCAACCCGTGCTGGATGGCGACTCGAAGCGATGGGACTTCAATCTCAATTATTACTACAGCTTCTGACCCATATACAAGGGAGAATGGTAAGCAACCAATTGGGGTTTTATAGACTGCATGATAGGCCCAAAGTGTCTCGTACATCCTTTCCTCCCTTCCTTTTTATTGGAATTAACAGTCTTCGCCAGCAAAGTGCACAGTGTTTTATTGAAGGCTTCTGCGAGCCCATTGGCTTGAGGGTTGTAGGGGGACGACGTCCTCCAATTAATCTTGTATTTATCAGCCAGACGATAAACCTTCTGGTTCCTGAAGTGGCTGTCATTGTCAGAGATAATTCGGCTGGGGACTCCAAACCGGAATATTATATTATGTCGGAAGAATCTGGCGACTAATTCTCCCGTCACTTCTCTTAGCGCTATTGCCTCTGCCCATCTGGAGAAGTAATATGTAGCGGCTAAGATGTATTTGCATCCCGACGACGATGTCGGCAAAGGTCCAACCACGTCCGTGCCCCATTGTGCAAACTGCCAACTTGGTAGGGTAGGGTGTAGCGGCACCGACAGTCTTCTTGACACGTTGGCGTGCTCTTGACATCTTTGGCAAGCCTTAGCGAACTTGCAGCAATCATTGAAAATAGAGGGCCAGTAATTGCCCAGCTTCTTTATTTTGATCTTTATTTTCGGACCGGCCTGATGTGCTCCGGCTGACCCGGCATGAACTTTTTGCATTACTCGCCGGGCTTCTGCTAGAGACAAGCAACAGAGTAATATTTTTTTCTGGGCGTCGGCCATTATTCGGAACAAAGTCCCGTTCCTCATTTCATAAGAGTCCTTGACGTTGCGGAGCTTCATTCCTTATTCTTTCTCTTTCGGGAGCTGTTGGTGTCGGAACCAACACAGGAGGTGTTCCTGCCAATCGGGTTGTTGGACTTCTTCCACAGATGCCGCTTCATTTTCTTGTTCATCAACCAAGGCCTCGGTCACACTGGGGACCTGTCGTAGGTTAATCACTGCTATATTCAGGCTTGTATCTGGCGGGACCGCCAAAGAACTGGCTAACTTTGCGAGGCCGTCTGCCTAGGCATTTTATCCTCAGTTGATGTGCTTAACTTTGATGAAGTAGAACTTCGCCATCAAGCGGATTGCCAGCTGATGATAGGGGAGGAGTTCTTGCTTCCGCACCTCGAACTCTCCTTCTAGCTATTTTACTACTAGCATGGACTCCCCAAATCCCTCAAGCATCTGAATCTCCATAGACAAGGCAATTTGTAACCCAATGATTAGGGCTTCATATTCTGCTTCATTATTTGTGCAGGGTTTATTTATTGAACATGATGTATATATGACTTCTCCTTCTGGAGATTTCAGGACTATGCCTGTCCCTGCCCGGACTTTGGTTGATCCAGTTGTTGGGGTGTCAATTCTGGATGCGCCGTCAAAGTACAATTGCCACACTGAGGGCTGTACTTGGCTGACTTCCAGGGTTTCATCTTCAGGAAGCTATGGCTCCAGCGGGCAATCTTCTGGCACGGGGTGCTCGGCGAAGAAATCTACGATGGCTTGACCTTTAACGGCCCTTTGTGGCACGTAGGAGATATCATACTCCATGAGGATCACTGCCCATTTGCCTAGGCGGCCTTTGAGTGTCGGTTGAGACATGATATATTTGAGCGGATCCTCCTTGGAAATCAACTTAACTTCATGCGACAGCATATAGTGTCTAAGCTTCTTGACCGCGAAGACCAGTGCCAGGCAGATCTTCTCGATATAGGTGTACCTCTCCTCAGTTCTGACCAATCTTCGACTGAGGTAGTAGAGGGCTTGTTCCTTCCCTTCTTCATTGTTCTGGGCTAGCATTGCCCCCAGGGAGTTGTGCGTGACTGCTATGTATAGAACCAGCGACCGTCCTTTCACTGGTGCACCCAGCACTGGAGGGGTCTTCAGGTAGTCCTTCAACTTGTCAAAGGATGTCTAGCATTCTTCATCCCAATAAAAAGGAACATCTTTCATCATTAGCTTGTGAAAGGGATGGCATCGCCCTGACAAGTTGGATATAAACCGCCGGATATATGCCAGACGGCCTTGCAAGGATCTCAGCTCAGAGAGGTTCCTTGGTGGAGGTAGCTCCTGGATCACCTTGATCTTTGCGGGGTCTATTTCAATCCCCCGATATCTGACGATGAAACCTGGGAATTTCCTGCTCGACACCCTGAACGCACATCTCATAGGGTTCATTTTCAGTTCATACTGCCTGAGCCTCTGAAACACAATTCTGAGGTCTTGCAGATGGTCTTCTTTTCTTCTGGTTTTGATCACCAGGTCATCTATGTAGCACTCGACCTTGTGGTAGAGCAGCTCATCAAATATTCTGGTCATTGCTCGCTGATAAGTTGCACCAGCGTTCTTCAGTCCGAACGACATCCTTTTGTAGTGATAGATACCTTTGGGAGTTCGGAAGGTAGTGTGGACCTGGTCATGCTCCGCGATCCATATCTAGTTGTAGCTGGAGGACCCGTCCATAAATGACAGTGTCTCGTGGCTGGTTGTGGCATCAATCATGACTTTTGTGATAGGCTCCGGAAAGTCATCCTTGGGACATGATTTATTCAGATCTCGAAAATGAACACATATCCGGATCTGCCCATTCTTCTTTTTCACGGGCATAATATTAGCCAGCCACATGGTGTATTGGTTTTCTTCGACAAAACCCACATCAATGAGTTTGTCCACTTCTTTGCATATCTGAGTGATGAGCTCTGGCCTCATGCGCCGTGATGGCTGCTTCACTGGCTCGACCTCAGGGCTTATAGCTAGCTCGTGCTGTGAGACTGGGGGGCTGAGTCCTGGCATTTCTTTGTAAGTCCAGGTGAAACAATCCCGCTATTCTTGTAGCAGCTGGACATACAGCTTCTGTTCTTCAGCAGATAACTAGGCACTGAGTAAGGTTGGCCTAGGGTCGGCTTCATCTCCTAGGTTAATTTCTATCAGTTCATTGATTGTGTCTTGGCCTCCATCTTCTATTTTCGGGGGCGCAGGCTGAAGATCGACAAAGTCTGGAATATCATCTTCGAGCTCGAGTACTTCGGGCTCTTCATTCTGGGTCATCTGGGCTCTGCCAGGGATTTCTGATTCAGCTAGCGGCAACCGCATGAGCTGTTCTGTCGGCAGATGGATAGCCACCGTGGTTTTAAGAGACGAGCTAATAACCTCGGCCCTTGCAGATGTGTTTGCAGCCATGGAGGACTGGTGGCTGTTTATTGCCGTGCTAGAGCAGCATCGTGGCTTCATAGCAGAAGACAAGAGTGCCTCGCCTCCCTGGATTGACATATCTTCAGTAGAGGTGCCCTTCTCTTTTCTAGGAGCATGCACCTCCTGATCAATTTCGGCAAAAGCTTCCTTGGTCGGCACGGGTGGCACCATCATCATTATCAGAGGAGGGTCACTAGAGGAAGGCAACCCTGCTTCTTTAGTATCTTCAGCTTCGCTACTGCTAGCCGTGTCAAATTTGGCTTGAAGAGCCGCTTCTTCAGGGTATACTTGCTCCCAGCATCGACAAGGCATTATAGCCTCTGGTTCTGAGTCTCTTGGTTGAGCAGGCTCAGTATGTTCGACCTCCACCGGGTACTCATCGAAGGTTGCCCCCAGTGGGCTGTCTTCAGCAGGGTAGAAGGCGGAAATGGTATCCACCTCATATTGCCTGCTATAGTAATATTCTTCAAGGGTGAAGCCCAACCCTGGATGTTGAGAGACACGCTTCAGTTCTTTGTCCAGGTTTGTGGGATACCACAACTTCTGGAAGGCTTCTTTCTCCTTGCGGGGCTAGCCGGCAGGGATGTGCTGCTTCTAGAACATCTTGGCTATTCGACTTGTTGTGAACGCCAGCCCTTGAACGGGGACTTACGAGCTCTCCATATCTTCAGGAAGGTGGCAATTCATGTCTTCCCGTGTGGGATGCTCCTCAGCTGTGTAGAACAAACTGCTGGGGCCGTCAGACTGCGTCACCTCCCATGCTTTGAATGGTTCGACAGTGCTATTGTCGAGGCCGAGAATTGGCTTGGTGAGGCCTTCTGGGACCCTGACGTGGTCGTGCTGCTGGTCGACCTTGGTTTCATTATCTTGAGGATAGGTGGCAGGGGGTGATGCTCTGCCCACATCCCCAGTGACGGCAATATGTGAGACCGTCTTGGGATTGACGTACCCGAGCGGCGGTGGTGGGAACCAATCGTCGTCGGAACCGTCTCTTGCTACCTTAACAGGGGTCTTGGCTTCAGAGGTCTTCTGAGACCATTCTGCATATAGAGGAGCATCCAGTAGGTGACAGTCGAATACTTCGAACGGGTGGAGGTCGGCAAATATCCTCCCCTCCTTCCTCTCCTGGGTGTATTTGAGGCATTGGTGTAGCGTGGAGGGCACCACCATGTTCTCATGTAGCCAGGGGCGGCCAAGCAACACCTTGTACGAGGTGTGGGAGTCGATGACATGGAACCGCAACCTCGTAGTAAGATCTGCTGGAGTGAGCATAAATTCTGCTACTCCCAGCGGCACTTCACATTTTTTGTTGAAGCCGGCGATACGCATATCACCGAATTTATCGAGGCACACGTTGAAGTGGTACCTCTGATATATTCTGTTGGGCAGGATGTTGACAGCCGCTCTGGGATCTATCAGGATTCTGCTCAGCTCTCGATCATTCAGCTGTCTTCTCATGTACATCAGCCTGTTGTCGCTGGTAGTGGGGAGTAGCATGTCCTCCTGAGTGAAGGTCACATTGGCTTCTAGCAGTGCTTCAACCAAACATGCTTCGTATTGAGCAGGCGTTTATAGAGCAGTAATGATCGCCTGTTGGGTCTCTTCACTCAAGGAGTGGATTTCCAAACAGTGAATCTTGCTGGGAGCTTTTTCAACAATTTAACTACTCGACTTCCTGCTCAGACATTGGATAGCTTCATTTCCTCCGCCCACCTAGGCTTGGGAGAATCTTGAACCACGGCCCCTGATGGGCCCGCTTCATCGGACTCTGAGGCTGCACTCTTCTGCTTGGTGTCGCCCTCTTGTTGTCCCTCATCAGCTGCCGTTGGGAAAACTTCATCTTCATCTGGAATTCCAGAAGGTTGTTGAAGTTGCGGGTGAGTGTCCCCGACTGCTGGGTCAGCACCTTGACAAGGCTGCTTTCCCTTTGACATTTTTAGACATTCCAGAAAACAAGGAGCAGTAGTTCTACCCCATTCTTACTGTACAAACCTGAAGGAGGAGGGATTTGGACTCCCCTGACCTCCGGAGGGGGTATCTTATAGGGTTTCTCCCCCCTGAAGTGATATTGTGGTTGGCGGGTGGCTGATGCCCCCATCTTCGGCCCGACCGGGTTGCGTATGCAGCGGTAACTGCTTCAGCCTGGCTTGCCCCATCGACGGGTGTAAAGCATATTTCCTCCTCAACTTCCTCATCGGGCAGATTGAAAAGGGTAGACATGGTATTGCAAGAAAGGACTATGTCCTTTGTGGCCTTGCCAACTTTTCTTTTCTTTCTTCATTTTTTCTTCTTTTCTTCGGTAGGCGCTTGCCCCTAGAACAAGCTGCCATCCTTGTTTGATGCTTTGTCAGCTTTCGGCTCCTGTTTTATTGAAAGCTATTCTAATTCCTGCCACGGGACATGATCCCGCATCAATAAAGGTTTCAGTTCGGGCTGTACATATTTATCTAGCCCATTTATATAGTCTTGCACCCGCCGGGCTTTTGGACTAATATCCTTGACCATCGACAGTGGAGTCTGTCTTCTCCGATTGTATGTAGGTATTCTGATGACTGTAAGTGGATTGGTCCACACAGGTGCTACCTCTGGTAGAGTGGGTCGCCGTGTGACACCACGGATCTGCACCCCCACTATCGGACGAGGTGTGCCTTTCTTCTTGGTTTTTGTAGGGACTTGCTGCCATCCCTCTTGTTCTTTTATTGGTGTCAGGAAGTAAGCCTCATAAGCACGTTGAGTGCTGGCTTCCGCGATCTCTTTAGGCAACGCCTGATACACGGAGATCATATTGATCACGGCTCTTCTTAGAGGCGCCTCATGAGGTTGTGGAGGGTCAACCTTGTACTCCCCCAAGTCTATTTCTTCTTTCTTGACCATGCCTTCAATGATATCCTTGAAAACATAGCAGTCTTCAATCGGGTGCCCCAGCATCTAGTGATAGGGGCAGAACCTTGGGCTATCTTTTCTTTTCAGGTCTTCCGGCCTTTTCGGTTCGGGCAAGGTAACCTTACCATACTAGGTCACCCAGTCGAACAGGACTTTGGTCTTTTCTTTTAGGAAGGAGTAGGCCTTCTTCATTTTATCTCTGAGTGAGGGACCCTCTCGGTCGTCTTCAGTTTTAGTAGGTTGAGGGGCAACTTCCTTCTTGCCTTTGTCCTTTTGTTATTCAAATGACTTAATGTCGAGAGTGTTTGCTTCTTTAGGCGTTGAACGCCGCTCTGCTGTTTTCACCTTTTGTGCAGTGGCAGCAGTTGATGCAGGGGCAGTTCTTGCCAGGAAAGCTTCCACCTCAGCCACGACATTGTTCAGATGGTCAAATGATCGGATTTCCATTCCAATCATCTTTTCTAGTACCTCTCTCCTGAGGTTCTATTTACATATTTGTACGGCATCCTCCTGGTGCGGGGGCCGCTTACATCTCATTCCGAGGTTCCTCCACCTCTTGATGTATTCAAGGGTTGTTTCATCTGCCCTCTGTCTTGTCGATTAGAGCTCAGCCACTGTGACTTCCCTCTCTATGACATGGAATCTTTCTCTGAATTTCTTTTGCATATCCGTCCAGTCGCTGATCGACCCGATCGGAAGGCTAGAATACCATTCAAATGCGAGCCCTGTCTGCGAGGACCCAAACAACTTAAACAGATATGACTCGTCGGTGGCCAAATCGCCCATGACGGTCATATAGTAAGCGACATGCTCGTTCGAGGATCCCTTCCCGTTGAACTTGTCGAACTTGGGTGGCTTGTTGACCCCGGGAGGGAGTCGCTTAGCAGCATGGTGTGGTGGGTATGGCATCTGGTAGGCATCAAATGCAACGTAGTCGCCTTCGCTTCACTCGGTGAGCTTCAGCTCAATCATTCTTTCCACCATCAGCTTGTTCACGGTGGTTGGATCGACCGATTCTGGGTAGAAGTGCACCGGCTGTAAATAAGGGGTGACCAAGGCGATCGCCTGCGGAGGAGGACATACCAAAAGAGGCGCTTGGTGCACATGTGGTAGTACTGGTGGCATCAGAGGCTGTGGTGGGCACTGCTGAGTGGTCGCCAAGCTGGGTTCTACCGACTGAGGCAAGGTATAAAGTGGCGGGAAGTCGCTCGGGTTGAAGACTCCCTATGATGATTCGGCATGCATCTTAGGCTGCTTGGATGCCGAAGCCTGCTCTATTTTCTCCATCAGTTGCTTCTTCAGAAGTTCTATCTTCTGTTGATATCTCTGTAGTATCACTAGCACCGATGGATCCATGGTTGTCGTGACGGGAATATCTTATGTTGTTTCCCATGATGCACCTTCAGGCGGGGCATCTATCAGCACGTCCTCTTCTTTCACGGTCACCACATTTGCAGTCTGAATGGTGGATCCATCAGTTAGGACTTGCTTTCCTTCTGCAGTAGCCAGCATCTCTCTTACGGCTTCAGTTCTTCGAGTGCTCAGCCCGGGCCTTTCGACCAATCGAGCCAGCTCCTGAGGTTCCTCAGGCAGTCTTCCATAACGACCGGACACTCCAGCCATATTGCAAGTGTAGACTTGCATTCCTTTCCTTCGGCGATGGACCCTCCTCTTTGGATGTTGAGGGATGGTCAGTGTCTCGAAGACAGAGACTCTTCTCTCCTCCTGCTGATGAGGAGTGACTTTATCAGCTCTAATTTCGAAGCCGTCTCCATATCCATTATCGTGAACCGACAACGTCATTCCTCTTTCTTCTCTTTCTTCGACTGCCATTGGTGGGCAATCATCTTCTCCTATCATGGCTGCTTGCAACAGCCGTTCTTGGCCAACTGAGGGGTTGCTCATACCCCTGAAGTAGTTTCTGACCACACTGGTCATCTCTTCCTGCCTTAGCCCCTGATGTAGGACTGGGGATGGTTGTCGACCTCCGATTGGATGGATGTAAGCCAGCCAAGTTCTTTCGGCATGTTGTTCAAATCTTCTCTCTGTTGCAGGGATATCAGCTTGTCGGGCGCATGCCCTGAAGCTTGCGCAGTGAAGAGGCTCCGTGACAGTCTCTCCTCTTCTTGGGGCCAGCGCCCTCTCATTCTTTTCCTTCACCTGGATGGGCTTGGAGTAGTAGTAGGCATGCGCCTCTCGGTGAGCAGGTTGGACCTTCATAGGGATCCAGACTTGTTTAAACTTCTTGGGCCTTGAGGCCAGCTCTCTTCGGCCTTTGCGGCCTTCTTCTTCTTTCTCAGCCCTCCTCCCGAAAAGAGCCTGGAAGGAGTTGCAGGTTGGCACAGCAGCAACCACCCGGTCATGAATTGCTTGGGTCTCACGTCCGTCTAGGAAGATACGGACGCCCCCAATCAGGACAGATTTCCCGGACACCGACAATCGTCTGGTCATAGGAACAATAGGTCCTCGGCGGGAATTCCCTTGGCGGAAATTCGAGGCTTGTAGTGGTATGTGGGGTGAGCCCCTTGGGCCACATGTTGGACCATGCAGCTAATCTGCTGAGTCTGCCAGGTCGCCAGACTCTTGCAGCTTCGGGCGTTGTGGGCCCCTGTCTTCATGGCAGCTTCTTGTTCGATCGGCTCCGAGAGCTCGACCTCCAATGTGTCGGTGAAGGCCACCCCCAGGAAGTTGGGGAAGCCGACCGACGGTGGGAAGGAACCAAAGATCATCGGCACCGCCAGGTACCCGTCAGTAGCATGGTTGGCCACGATCTTGGGGCCGAAAGCTAGTGCAGTGAGTCCAGCAGCCATTGTTACTTTCCCTGTAAACATGATAAGCAAACGATCAGCATTCTTTGGGAGGGCCTCGGGCCCGTTTGTCTCGGTAAAGAGATGAGAGGAGAACTTGGTCCCACCGGGCGTGCCAAGCTATGTTGGCGGTGAGATGTGAATTTATCTTTTTTTGTTGTTATTATATCCGAACTAGACCATTTGTTTTGTTATTCACGTAGGGCATGCCCGCCACTAGGTGATGAGTTTATTGTGCGCTCAATCTAACCCGAGTCGGGCGAGAGTGAAGTTCGTGTCGGGACCGAAAGTCCTCCATACCATAAAGGCTATGACGTTAATTACATCCTCCAATAAGAAGGAAAACCTCTGATTAGTTGCCGAGATAACGAGCCGTTCGAGGCTGAAATAGAATGCAGGAAAATGCATATGATGATGAAGCCTTTGAGGCCGCATGAAATGATTCATTGACCATTTTCTCAATCATGCAGAGCAGGCATGGCTCATTAGGTTCGAGCCTTGGGTATGGGGAGGAGGATGTATGTCCGGAGACCACCATCGCGCATGGTCAAGACTTCCGGTCGGGCTTGACCCGGCCTTCCATCGATGCCATTTGATATACCGAGGTCTCATTCAGGTAAGCATGCATTAACAAAGCAAATAAGAATGCATATCTATGTCTAATGCATGAACTAGCAAGTGCAAGATGATAGATGGTTCTAACTTGGAAAGCCTCTTTTCATTTGATTTATGGTTGATTACGTCGACCGACACAAGCCATGGAAGGAGAGGGTTGGCTCGAGAATGAGAGAGGAGTTAAAACGGCGTGAAAAGTGCACTTTTATTCAAAACCGGTGCAAGGTAGCGTAGGTGTAAGGGTTATACGGCATGGGGTAGCATAGGGAAAGGGGTTGAAATGGCGTGGCCAAGGATAAGGCCTTAACCGGCGCGCCCCATCCAGTGCGTGCCGGATGTCGGCCAAGTAAAAAAAGTTGAGTTTGAGTGTGAAGTTATTCCGACGCGCGGGGGTACCGCGCCGTATTAGGGCGCGCCGGATTAAGACCGCGGCGGATTAGTTGATTTTTGATGATTTTTAGATGTTTTTCAGTTTATTTAAACCATGAACAAATGTTGAATTGTTTGATGGATGAATCGAGGTCCAAGATGCCCTTGAAGCAGGGTTGAGACTCGTGCGAGGTTCATACTCGAGCACGAAAGATTAATGGTTCGAAATCATATCTTATTAAGCCCAAACTGTGAGGGCAAATAGTCACTAAGTTCTGAAGAAATTTTGGCAGCACCTCCCCCGGTCCAGAGGATTGCGGGGGGAAAGCGGAAGCATACCCACGCATGGGGAAAACTCCTTAATGCCGGGTGGCACAACGGCGGCCGACAGACCCAAACGGATAGGAAACCCGAGGACTAGCCTACCAGGGGCACCATCATTCCGTGGGTTGAACACAATTGGATAAGGTGACCAATGAGGGAGGTGAGGACCCCGAGGGCTAGCCTACGAGGGGCACGCGACCCATAGTCAACTCATAATCCAGAAAAGAGACGACTAATAGGGAAAAAAATCCTGAGGGCTAGCCTACGAGGGGCACACATCCCATAGTCACCACAACATCCCTAAGGATGGTGGATTTGATATCGGGTTAGAACTCCTGTCAATGTTCACCTCCTGGCCCATAGGGAATTCATATCATGAATAGACACGACCCTTTGACCCGTGGTGATTCAGAGATGCCGATGGGGAATGTCCCCCCCCTCCCCTGTTACAGATGCTCATTCTCAGGAAAATAAAGCTCATCAATGCAATCAATGCACAGGATAAGAAGGTCGTTCAGGGGTTACATTGTTTGCGCTTAGTCACAGATCAAGGGAAGCTAGATGATTAGAAGGTTAGCATGGGTCGACAGGCTGGCCTCCGGAACCAGCAGGTTAGCATACGATCTATGTAGATTGAGGGGGGGGGGGGCAAATGCTCGAACAATCAACATGTAGTATATAAAGAAGGTGATGATGCCAGAGAGACCTTTGCCCAGCTTGTAGGGACGGCCCTGTTTCCTCCAGTCCATGGTTAGGAGAGAGGAGGTAAAGAGGAACTAGTCTCGAGATTGACCAGAGAGGCACATTTGTATATGCTTCTGGTATCATATATCCCTAACGGGCATGAGGAAGCTTGGTATGAGCGTCTTAACATAAAAAAGCCCCGGGGATGGGGGGGTGACATCAATGTAGCCCTGAGGAGAACCAGGGCATGCTCGGTATCACGAAATGAAACTCAACATTCACACACGAGGCGGTTGAACATATGGATTGAGGGAAGAGTAGGGGAAGCATATACAGCAGTGAATGTTATTCATTCCATCAACGGGAAAGGAAAACCATAGAACATCATAAGCATTCGGCGTGGCCCGACGTTGTCACTCGGAAGCCGCTCCATCAGTTACAACGACGGGATTACAGAGGAGGAAGAGATAGGGAGATGGTGAGGAGGGGAAGATGGGCTCATATCATCGCCCCTTCCCCCCTCACACTTATACTATATCAGGGGGAAAACAAAAAAAATGATCGTCGGGAGAAAAGCCACCGGAACCCACCTAAGTTTCGCCACGAAAAATAGAGTATCGGATCGGCGCTTCTTCACTGGCTCCGGAGCTTCTTCAGGCAGACGGACGGGGCGAGGGTGGCTCTCTGGCTCGCTCTCAGAAAACCCTACTTGTACCCCAAGCCTCCCCTCTCTCTTCTTTGATTTCTCTCTATTATCTCCCCTTCTGTCTTTTTTTCTTTCTTCTTCGTCATTTTTGCACTTGCTCGAAACAAGTGTATATATAGATGGGGATATCACGGCGTGGAGAATGCACGCCGGGGAGAGGCCTTTTGCTTTGGGCACACTGGGTAGGAGGGCTCCGGAAAGAGGGGCGCACCGGTGAAAGGGCGCGCCGGATAAGCTCCATTCATTTGACGTGCGTCAGACAGTGGGTCTCGGACTGGCTTCGGGGGTCACTGTGACCATTCATCTGGCAGCGGTCTTGAAAAACCTTGGTGAGAAGTCTTGACGAAGTTCTCGGGTCGACGTACAACCTTATTCGGAACCTCGTGTATCTTCGGCTTGAACACGCGGGTTTTCCGCTGACACCGCCCTCGACACTGTGGTTCGTGCTGCTGGCTCGGCCTGACTTGTGCTCGAAGCTCTCTTGAGGGGTGGAATGCCATCTAGGATGCTTTTGCCCTGACTGGGTGATCATTTGGTCACCAACGGACCCAATATGCTGAGAAGCCGTACCCATGCCAGGTGATCGGGGTCTTCTTCTGATAGAGCCTTATGTCCCTTGTTCTGAAGGGCCAAGGGCGTTCTTTCACCTCAGGAGGATCTTCATTCAGGTGGCGGGCCACCAGGCATACCCTTGTCCTTGGTCGGACAACGGATGCACGCTCGTCCTTGGTCGGACGACATATACATTCTTGTCCTTGGTCTGATGATAGGTACATCCTTGTCCTTGGTCAGACGACGGGTGCATTCTCATCCTTGGTCGGACGACGGGTACACACTCGTCCTTGGTCAGACGACGGGTACATCCTTGTCCTTGGTCGGACGACGGATATTGTCTACGCAGTACGACCGAGACGATACCGGTTCATCGGGAAGGCTTGATGACACTGCCGGCTTGTGGTGTATTCTTCTCGATCCTCCTGAGGTGAAGTCCCCGGTGCTCATACTGGGTGAGATGAGGTTCTGGCAGCTCGAGAAGGCTTTAGTGTATAGATCTTCTTCGGCTTCTCTGCTTCAGTGGGCCGCATCATTTGTCTTTGAGGCTTGGTCGCCATCGAGTATATTTTGAGTGCCAACAAATGCCCCCCAGCCGTGCCAAGCTATGTTGGCGGTGAGATGTGAATTCATCTTTTTTTGTTGTTATTATATTCGAACTAGACCGTTCGTTTTGTTATTCACGTAGGGCATGCCAGTCACTAGGTGGCGAGTTTATTGTGCGCTCAATCTGACCCGAGTCGGGCGAGAATGAAGTTCATGTCGGGACCGAAAGTCCGCCATACCATAAAGGCTATGGCGTTAATTACATCCTCCAATAAGAAGGAAAACCTCTGATTAGTTGCCGAGATAACGAGCCGTTCGAGGCTGAAATAGAATGCAGAAAAATGCATATGATGATGAAGCCTTTGAGGCCGCATGAAATGATTCATTGACCATTTTCTCAATCATGCAGAGCAGGCATGGTTCATCAAGTTCGAGCCTTCGGTACGGGGCGGAGGACGTAGGTCCGGAGACCACCATCGCGCATGGTCAAGACTTCCTGTCGGGCTTGACCCGGCCTTCCATCGATGCCATTTGATATACCGAGGTCTCATTCAGGTAAGCATGTATTAACAAAGCACATAAGAATGCATATCTTTGTCTAATGCATGAACTAGCAAGCGCATGATGATTGATGGTTCTAACTTGAAAAGCCTCTTTTCATTTGATTTATGGTTGATTACGTCAACCGACACAAGCCATGGAAGAAGAGGGTTGGCTCGAGAATGAGAGAGGAGTTAAAACGACGCGACAAGCGCACTTTTATTCAAGGTCGGCACGAGGTAGCGTAGGTGTAGGGGTTATACGGCGCCAGGTAGTGTAGGGAAAGGGGTTGAAATGGCACGACGAAGGATAAGTCCTTAACCGGCGTGCCCCATCCAAGGCGCGCCGGATTAGGGCGCGTCGGATGTCAGCCAAGTAAAAAAAGTTGAGTTTGAGCGTGAAGTTATTCCGGCGCGGGGGGGTACCGCGCCGTATTAGGGCGCACCGGATTAAGACCACGTCAGATTAGTTGATTTTTGATGATTTTTAGATGTTTTTCAGTTTATTTAAACCATGAACAATTGTTGAATTGTTTGATGGATGAATTGAGGTCCAGGATGCCCTTGAAGCAGGGTTGAGACTCGTGCGAGGTTCATACTCGAGCATAAAAGTTTAATGGTTCGAAATGATATCTTATTAAGCCCAAACTGTGAGGGCAAATAGTCAATAAGTTCTGGAGAAATTTTGGCAGCACCTCCCCCGGTCCAGAGGATTGTGCAGGGAAAGCGGAGGCATAGCCATGTATGGGGTAAACTCCTTAATGCCGGGTGGCACAACGGCGGCCGGCAGACCTAAACGGATAGGAAACTCCGAGGAGTAGCCTACCAGGGGCACCATCATTCCGTGGGTTGAACACAATTGGATAAGGTGACCAATGAGGGAGGTGAGGACCCTGAGGGCTAGCCTACGAGGGGCACACGACCCATAGTCAACTCATAATCCAGAAAAGGGACGACTAATAGGGAAGGAAATCCCGAGGGCTAGCCTATGAGGGGCACACATCCCATAGTCACCACAACATCCCTAAGGATGGTGGATTTGATATCAGGTTAGAACCTCTATCAATGTTCACCTCTTGGCCCATAGGGAATTTGTATCATGAATAGACACGACCCTTTGACCCGTGGTGATTCAGAGATGCCGATGGGGAATGTCCCCCCCTCCCCAGTTACATATTTTCATTCTCAGGAAAACAAAGCTCAGCAATGCAATCAATGCACATGATAAGAAGGTCGTTCAATGGTTACATTGTTTGCGCTTAGTCACAGATCAAGGGAAGCTAGATGATTAGCAGGTTAGCATGGGTCGACAGGCTGGCCTCCAAAACCAGCAGGTTAGCATACGACCTATGTAGATTGAGGGGGGGGGGGGCAAATGCTCGAACAATCAACATGCAGTATATAAAGAAGGTGATGATGCCGGAGAGACCTTTGCCCATCTTGTAGGGACGGTCCCGTTTCCTCCAGTCCATGGTTAGGAGAGAGGAGGTAAAGAGGAACTGGTCTCGGGATTGACCAGAGAGGCACATTTGTATATGCTTCTAGTATCATATATCCCTAATGGGCATAAGGAAGCTTGGTATGAGCATCTCAACATAAGAAAGCCCTGGGGATGGGGGGGTGACATCAATGTAGCCCTGAGGAGAACCATGGCGTGCTCGGTATCACGAAATGAAACTCGACATTCACACGAGGCGGTTGAACATATGGATTGAGGGGAGAGTAGGGGAACCATATACAGCAGTGAATGTTATTCTTTTTTAAATCAAGAAACCCTGCCTAGAGATCAATGGGAGAGTGCACCCCTTACCAGGGGTTAGGGGAAAAACCACTCCACCATCGAGTCACTAGAGGAATATTTTATTTCTGTTGCAAAAAAATAAGAATTACATCAAGCGGATGCTAGGCATACCTAGCTTATCAAGCCGAGCAGAACCTTTTATAGAGGAAGGTAGCTCATTGAAATAAAAAAAGGAATTACATTTAGAGGTGCAAGCTAAAGAGGCAAGTAGATCCGCAACTGTATTTCCTTCCCTGTAGATATGATTAATTGAGTGATGGTGAGATGTTAGGCTCCAAATCTCCCTAACATAACTGAGAATGGACCAAGGGCAACGTATTTCTTTCTTGACAATCCGGACTAATGTGAGTGAATCACATTCTAGAATAGTTGGCTTAGTATCCACTGTATGCAGGTATTTAATTCCATCTAGAAGAGCACGAGCTTCAGCAAGAAGGCTATTTGATTGCCCATAATAATGTGAAAATGCAAGGAGAACCTTGCCTTTGCAGTCCCTAATGGTGCCACCTCCTCCTGAGTCTCCAGATTGCTTGAAAGCACCGTCGGTGTTAAGTTTGAGAGAAGGCCAAGGGGGATGGATCCACTTTACAATTTTCAAGTTTTGGCTGCTAGGAAAGTTGGTATTGATAGCAAGGAGCTCCATAACTTTCCTGTTATTGTAGTTGCATTCCTTGAGGTCAGCTATTTCACAGACCTTTCTCACTTGAGAGCAGACATGATGGACAATGCTATGCTTTGATAATGAGTTATCTTTATATTTACTAGAATTCCTAGCTCTCCATAATTCCCACATTCCAAAACCAATAACCGCAAGACAGAAGAGTCCATAAGCTGAACGAGACTGAGTTTAACAAGCTAATTTTAGAATAACTTCTCTTACAGTTCGGCCTTCAATTTGCATACCAGCAGCTTTGAACTTGGACCATACATGAATGGCATAATCACTGCATAAGAATATGTGATTTGGATCTTCCACGTGCGGGTTCTTGCAGTAGTAACATTTCGAACAAAGGTAAACCCCAATTCGCTGGATGTTTGTATCAATAGGGAGGTAGTTATTCATGATCTTCCATAAGAGTACTGAAATTTTGATAGGAAGCCAGTTGGACCACAGCCGGGACCAGGGAATAGCAGACCAGGGTTGATTGTCAGCTGATAAGACTTTATAAGTTGAGGCCACTGAACATTTACCAGATGAGGATAAGCTCCAAATTCCCATATCAGATTCTTGATTCATCTTCACATGAGCAATGGCTTGTTGAATACAAGTGGGAAGCATTTCTTTGAGCTCGGTTTCCTCCTCACTTGGATGCAAAAGAACATCACTGACTGATGCTTTAGTATTTGGACTGAGGTTGGCAGGGATATAATCAATCAGACATTGATTTCCCAGCCACTTATCTTGCCAGAAATTAGTATTTGTACCATCCCCTAGGACAACCAACTTATGTTGAAGAATGCTATCTTTTGCCTTTATCCAACTCCTTCTAGCATTACCCTTCATGTTTTTAAAATCAATGTCTCGGAGGTGACATTGATGCATGTATTTGGCTTTGAAATAGGAGGCCCATAAAGATTCTGTGTGAATAGCTTGCCATAACATTTTAACCCGCAAGGCAGTTTCCATTTGCCTAAGGGATAAAATACCAAGGCCACCCTTTGAAGTTGGCCTACAAAGGGCCTGCCAAGACTTCCAGTGCCTTTTTTTCCCATTGGTGGAAGACCCCCAAAAAAAATTAGCAAAAACCTGCTCAATCAGGTGGTGAATACCAGAGTGCAAAGGTGTAGCAGATAGAGAGTAGATTGGGAGGGAAGTGAGAACATGCCTGATGAGGATCAACTTGGCTCCTTGTGATAATAAATTAGCTTTCCAGCCTACAATCCGCTTTTGAATAGAATTTATAATCCCAGCAAAGTAAATCTTCCTGCTTCGACCAAGAATTAGGGGAAGACCAAGGTATTTTTGTGGAAAATGCTGCCGGGTGAATCCAGTAAGACTGTGGATCCGAGTAGCAGCAGAGTTTTGGTTTTTTGGATGAATGAAAAAGCCACTCTTGCTGACGTTAATGAGCTGGCCGGAAGCAGATTCATAAGTGTTGAGAACTTTAAGTAGACTCTTGATAGAAGAAGAGGTGGCTTTGCTAAAAATGAGGGTGTCATCAGCAAATAGTAGGTGGGAAATTTTTGGGCATCTTCTATACCCAAAAAACCATTCCACTTTACCACTATTGTAAGCTTCCCTTAGAGATCTACTCAATGCTTCTTCCGCAATTATGAACAATGAAGGAGCAATCGGGTCACCTTGACGAACACCTCTCGAGGATTTGAAAAAACCAGCATAGTTTCCATTTAGCAAGACTGAAAACCAGCAATTGCTAATCAACCTTTCAATAAGAGAAATAAAGTTATTGCTGAAGCCAAATCTAAGCATAACAGCATAGAGGAAATCCCATTCTAGCCTGTCATAAGCCTTTGCCATATCAAGTTTAAACATAGCATTAGACCCTCTGGTTTTTCTGCCAAGCTCTTGTGTGAGTTCCTGAGCAAGAGCTATATTTTCAATAATGTGTCTCCCTTTAACAAAAGCTGATTGTTCCGGTGAAATAATCTTGGGTAAAATTGTAGCTAATCTTTTATTGATGATAGAGGAAATAATCTTATAAAAGAAGTTACATAGACTGATTGGCCTGAAATCTGATATATCAACTGCATTAGGCTTCTTGGGGATTAAGGCAATCAAAGTAGCAGTCACACTTCTTGGCAAAGGATTACTGGAGGAGAAAGCTTCTTGAACAGCACTAACAATAAGTTTATCAATGATCAGCCATGCCTTTTGATAGAAAGCTCCAGTAAATCCATCAGGCCCCGGCGCACTATCTGCTGACAAGCTGAAAATAACATCATAGATTTCTACTTCCGTTGGAATGGCACATAAACATTCATTCTCATCCTGGTTTATCAACTGAGGAATGCAATCTAGGAAGTTAGCCTCAATAGAATGATCTTGGGAGGTGAAAGCCTTTTGAAAGTGAGCAACTGCAATCCTTTTCATGTCTTCATGATCTGAGATAAGATTGCCAGCAGAATTCTTAAGATGGTGAATTCTATGTTTACGCCTGTTAGTTAGTGTAGACATATGAAAGAACTTTGTGTTCCTGTCTCCCTCTTGAAGCCACCTTATTCCGGATTTTTGTCTCCAAAAACATTCATGTTGTAAAAGTCTTTCAGATTGGATGTTCTTTGCCTCTTCTAGTAAATTATAGTTTGCAGATGTTGGAGAGATATCATAGGCATGTTCAGCCTTTAGAACAGCATCTTCAGCTTCAGTTAGATTCATATGGACATTACCAAAATTCTGTTTGTTCCAAATTCGGAGCATTTTCTTCATATCTTTGAGCTTGAGGTACAGAGAAGCCATGGAGGAAGAGGCAAGGGGACTACATTGCCAGCAGTTTTGAATAACCTCGAGAAAATTGTTATGCATAGTCCACATTTTCTGAAAACAGAACCTGCTAAGTCTTTTCTCTTGGTTTGTCAGTTTAACAAGGAGAGGGGCATGGTCAGATGCCTCTCTAGACAGGTGCTCCACAGAAATAGGGAGGGATTTCAGCCAGTCTGCATTAAGAAGAACCCTATCCAGCCTTGCCCATATGCCTTTTCCTCTACTTTGATTATTATGCCAAGTGTAAATTGAACCCATGTAGCCCGCATCAACCAAATCACAGTCAGAGACACAACCACGAAAATCAGAAATAGCATTCAGAATTGGATGATTACCACCAAGCTTCTCGTTCACATTTAAGATGCAGTTGAAATCCCCAGCAACCATCCAGGGTCCTGATATTTGCATGTGGCTAGTAGATAGTGAGGCCCACAGAGTTTGTCTTCCAGAAATACTGCATTTGGCATAAACAAAAGTAGTATGAAATTGAAGGCTATTAGTCTGCAAGAGAGTAATTTGTTGGTCATCTCTATAGCTAACAGTGAAGTTCAATGGATCTTTCCATAAAACCCAGATATGAGCCATATTATCATTATTTGCAACATAATTGTCCATACCCAATCTTCTGCAAATGTTGTTTTCTTTGCTAACCTTTATTTTTGGTTTCAAGAGCACAATGCAATCAATATTGTGAGATTTTATAAGGAACTTTGCTCTGCCAATCGAGATTTCATTCCCTATTCCTCTTATGTTCCATATAATAAAATTCATGAGGAGTGATGGGAGTTTGGAATATTGCCTGTAGAGCCTGACCTCGTCATAGCTCTGGTAATTACCCCTGGGCGCTCATTGTGAAGAACAAGGATATTATCAGTTGCAACAGAGTTTGCGATAACCAGTCTTTGGGCAATGGCCTCATCAAATAGAGGACCTTCATTAGCTTGCTGCGGTAGTAGAGCTGGATTTGAATGATTGGGCATGGCATCAACAACTTCTAGCTCCGGGACAGGAGCAATTATGCCATCCTGTACATTGTTTTGGGTTGAAGGGAGCTCCCGATGAAGGGGGGCTAAGAGCTGACTGGAATTTGAAGGAGGTTCAGATGTCGTAACTGATTCTTGAGGTCTGATGCAATCTTCCACCGGCGGAGTATTAGCTAAAATAATTGACTCCGTAGAGAGTAAACTATGAGTCCCACCATTCAGAGGAGGCACAAAGTTAGAAGAAACCACAATCACAGAAGTATCCAAGTCTGAACTCAAAGATGGGTGGTCTTCACAATTTACAATCCTATTGTTGCCCGACTGCTGCTTTGATGAATCGCCAGGTTGAAATAACTTTGGCTCACTATGTTTAGGGATCCTTGAGAGAGCACGAAATCCAAAAATTTAATCTGTCATATTTGCATTATCCTATTTATCATCTGGTATATCTTTATTATTGATAATGGGTTGCCATGTTGCCTTTGCCTTGCTATCCAGTCCATACGTGACCTGAGTGGAGGTAATCTGATGGGGCATCCGATGTTATTTCATAGTCTTTGAACCTTTACAATTTTCCACATTGTGACTAATCCGAGAGCAAACAGAACAATAGAATGGAAGATTGGGGTAATGAATTTCCTGCCAAGAACCACCCCCCGGGAAACCAATCCAAACTCTTGATGGTCCAGGCTTAGATATATCAAGCTCAATGCAGACTCTCGCAGTATTTGTTTGAGATAAATTCAAAGTAGACTGATCGATTTTTAGGACCTGTCCAATGTTTCCAGCAATGGACCGCAGTAATGGCTCAATATAAAAATTAACTGGAAGGCCTGGGAGAGATATCCATACCGGAAGGAGGGGCGAATCAGCTGAAGGGGAAAATTCCATGGTCCATTTAAAGAACCGGAAGAGGCGTCCATGAACAAATAGGGTTTCCTTGAGCAATAATAGCAGGTAATCTTCGTAGTTCTTGAATTGCAGTAGGAGATGCCTATTATCAAGAGCACTAATCATATAATCCTCTTTAAACCCACATCTGCTGGTCAAATGGGCCCTGATATCAGAGAACGCCGGCCTCCCCTGCGGTGTGCGAGCAACCAGGGAGAATGCAAACGGTCGAAGAGAACCGATATTTCATCCTGACTAAAGAAGACAGCAGGTTCCCCATTATCTGTCGTTGCTGGAGCGTGAACTGATCCCCGAACCATCGGAGGCGGCATAGAAGATGTTATGACCTCAGCAAAAGTGCGCACTTTGGAAGCTTGAACAGAGTCAAAGGCGACAGGGACAGAGGATGGCAGCGAATGAAACCACAGAACATCATAAGCATTCGGCGTGGCCCGGCGTTGTTGCTCGGAAGCCGCTCCATCCGTTACAGCGGCGGGATTACAGAGGAGGAAGAGATAGGGAGATGGTGAGGAGGGGAAGATGGGCTCATATCATCGCTCCTTCCCCACTCACACTTATACTATATCAGGGGGAAAACAAAAAAAAAAGGATCATCAGGAAAAAAGCCACCGGAACCCACCTAAGTTTCGCCACGAAAAATAGAGTATCAGATCGATGCTTCTTCTCGGCTCCGGAGCTTCTTCAGGCAGAAGAACGGGCCGAGGGTGGCTCTCTGGCTCGCTCTCAGAAAACCCTACTTGTACCCCAAGCCTCCCCTCTCTCTTCTTTGATTTCTCTCTATTATCTCCCCTTCTGTCTTTTTTTCTTTCTTCTTCGTCATTTTTTGCACTTGGTCGAACCAAGTGTATATATAGATGGGGCTATCACGGCGTGGAGAATACACGCCGGGGAGAGGCCTATTGCTTTTCGCACGCCGGGTAGGAGGGCGCCGGAAAGCGGGGCGCGTCGAATATGCTCCATTCATTTGACGTGCGTCAGACAATGGGTCCAGGACTGGCTTCGGGGGTCACTGTGACCATTCATCTGGCCGCGGTCTTGCAAAACCTTGGTGAGAAGTCCTGACGAAGTTCTTGGGTCGACGTACAACCTTCTTCGGAACCTCGTGTATCTTTGGCTTGAACACGCGGGTTTTCCATTGACACGACCCTCGACACTGTGGTTCGTGCTGCTGGCTCGGCCTAACTTGTGCTCGAAGCTCTCTTGAGGGGTGGAATGTCACCTAGGATGCTTTCGCCCTGACTGGGCGATCTTTTGGTCATCAACGGACCCAATATGCTGAGAAGCCATACCCATGCCGGGTGATCGGGGTCTTCTACTGACAGAGCCTTCGGTCCCTTGTTCTGAACGGCCAAGGGCATTCTTTCACCTTGGGAGGATCTTTCATTCAAGTGGCGGGCCACCAAGTATACCCTTGTCCTTGGTCGACAACGGATGCACGCTCGTCCTTGGTTGGATGATGGATACATTCTCATCCTTGGTCGGACGACGGGTACATCCTTGTCCTTGGTCGGACGGCGGATGCATTCTCGTCCTTGGTCGGACGACGGGCACATCCTTGTCCTTGGTCGGAAGACGGATGCATTCTCATCCTTGGTTGGACGATGGGTACACGCTCGTCCTTGGTCGGACGACGGGTACATCCTTGTCCTTGGTCGAATGATGGATATTGTCTACGCGGTATGACCGAGTCGATACCGGTTCATCGGGCAGGCTCGATGATACTGCTGGCTTATGGTGTATTCTTCTCAATCCTCCTGAGGTGAAGTCCCCGGCGCTCATACTGGGTGACCTGAGGTTCTGGCAGCTTGAGAAGGCTTCAATGTATTGATCTTCTTCGGCTTCTCTGCTTCAGTGGGCCGCATCGTTTGTCTTTGAGGCTTGATCACCATCGAATATAGTTTGAGTGCCAACAGATGCCCCCCAACCGTGCATGTTGCGAGCAAGGCACGAGGTGAAGCAGGATCAGCGGATGAGCTCAATCAGGGTAGATTTCCATCTGGACGACAGAAGCTTGGAATGGGTCCTTAAACCGGCGTGGATGATAATCCGGCGTGGTCATAGGGTTGCTAATACGGCGCGCCCTTATCCGGCGCGCCATATGACAGAGGGGGGGTTAAAATGGCGCACTCTTTGGCACGCCGGATTAACCAAAGGGGGGAACCCCCTATATATGCCTTTCTTCTTTGTTTTTTCTTCAAGCCATCCTCATTTGCAAAATCTTCTTCTCTCTCTTCCTCCTTCTCCTCTCCATGGCGCCGAGCGAGTTTGGGAGGGTGCAGTCGAGTCCTTCGAGCGAGTGAGACTATTGTTTATTCGGGATTCAAATCCCAGTTTCTGGGCCCTAGGAGGCTCCTAGTAGGGCTTCCCCTCAGACCTATTCCCATGGGTGTTCCGTTTCGGCCTCGGTGCGATACCCATGGCCTATTTTAGGGACCGTCTCTTGATGGACGTGTTCCGCTTCTTTCTGGCAATCTCCCGGGCTGGGGAGACTCTGCCGAAATTTTGTCAGAAATCTTGTTTCTCATCAATTGTTTCTGACTTTGTTTATTCTTCTTTTCATACTTTTGCAGATAAGATGGCATCTGGTTTTCTTCTTTTGCTTCCCGTGTCGTGCTGACATGGGAGAATGTGAACTCCTTGGATCAAGGGCATGAACAGGTTACCGTGGTCGCTAAGTCCTCCGACTCCGAGACCGATACCGTGGATACGAGCCACCTTCCCTTCAATTATGACCGCGGTGATGCTGTCAGGAGGGATCACCCCAAGGATAAGCACATGATGTCCTTTCTCAGGCGGTTTAATCTTCAAGGAAAGAGGGACCTGTTCCTTGTTCAGAAAGCCGAGCAGGCATTGCTTGTTGAAAGAGACAGCCTGACTGACTTTGTGGTGCGGGGAAGGCCCATTTATCTGCCTGGTGAGCCCCGGAAATGGAGCGCTGTGCTTGGACACTAGGACCTGGTTCCAGTGGACGGGCTGCTGACCAGGGCACCCGAGTTTGTACCGGCTCGTTGGAATGAGTATGCGGGTCGTGTCGACCGAGAGAAGCCCATATTCGGCTTATTTCTTGCCCCACTTAAATGGGGATATAGAGAAGAATCCTTCTTGTTGGACTGTCTTGCGGTCCATTTCAAGCACCAAATTTCTGTGGGATGGCTCGCTGAGCTGAAGGTCACCGATGCCCATGCATTCAGACCCGAAGCAATGGAGTTCACGGACTATG